>JAIUND010000005.1:0-240806 GCA_034699125.1 Gisinianus flammeolus | reverse complement strand
GTCATTTCATTTTAGAAAATATTTCCAGGAATTAGCCAATTCACACTAAATTGTGAGAATTAATTAACTCAACTCACTCACCTGTGTAATTGAACGGGAAATCACTCACCTGAATTCACGAGCCACACAAAATTCAAATTGGCTCAAAATGCGCCTTGAAGTTTGAGCTGATTTAACTCTCTATACCGCACACCAATGCTCAAGTCAGTCAAGTCATATATATAGTAAGATGTAGTCTGTTTTTTCCAATGCAATGAGAACTTACAATTAGTGTTCAAAGGAAATTAGAGTGAACGTGCTAGTATGTCGGTTTTCTTTTAAAGTAATATGTAGCTTTTGTATTTATTACACATTTGTTTGAGTGGGAAGTTCATGTTACACCTTGATTTGAGCATATATATATATATATATATATATGTGCTAAAACACAAATTCATTTTGAAATCCTTGATATTTTTTGTTGCGACGACTGACGGAGTGGAGGATCCCTATAGCTCTTATATACATATGGTTCACAAAGTAGGAACGAAACTCTAGCATTAAGAACACCTTCTTTAACTCTGATTCGTGCCTAAAGTATGTGACGATTTGTGGACTTTATATTACTCACAAAATATGCTCTACTTTTTTGCGAGACTTGCAAAAGCGCCGCTTCTGTGTGCTTCTACAGATTCTATAAGTAGATGCATATGTTAAATTTAAATATACAACTTTTTCACAATTCCTATGGTACATATAGGTATAGTTTTACGTTATTTAATAAGTTACAGTTTATAACAACAACATTGGATATATAATATATGTATATATAAACAAAAGTATTTAAATGATCAGCTAACTCAACTTTTTCTTTGTCTTCTTCATTTCTCTCATCCTCCGACGAATTTTTGAGTCTATTCGGTATTAATAATAATTATTATAATAATAATTCTTTATGTTCTTCATCTCCTTCTAAATGTCACTTGAGACTTTCGCCAAGACCAGATTCTCGGATTTTCGTGTTAAAAAACTTTTCTAAAGTATTGGCACATTTGTAGTACTCCGTCTCTGCACTATTGTATGTTCGACAATTTGTAAAAATACGGGCCATATCTGCAATGAATAGTTTTCTTCCTATGTAGTATCCTTTTTTAAGTCTTTCTCCGATAGTTTTAAGATCTGTTGGAAACATTTCATCAAAATCGTCAGGAATAACAATTAGAATATTGGATGCAAAAATCTTGAATAACACCCTATTGTATACTTAAGAATGCTTTTGTTGACATAAACTTACCCATAGGAAATGGAATGTACTCATAATAATCTGGCACTTCATTCTTATCAACAGGCTTGAGAAAAGGCCAGGAAGAATTGTGATTTCTAACCTGTATAGAATGTAAATAATGAGGAAGGTCGTAACTTTATTCAAATTTTTATAGGAATGGAATGTTAATTTGTTTATTCCTCAGATGCTTTAGACATGATCTCACCTGATTTAAAATACTTTTGTAAACAAGAGTTAGGTTTGGTTCATCTTCTTTTTTCGTGCAAGGGGCTGGAAATAGTAGAAATTCACACATGAATTTGCATGTCCAGCATTTCCATAGTTGATAAGATTACAGATTACATATGATGATAATAATCATATTGTTATTATTATTTACTACACATTCTTATTAAGTAGAAGTAGATAACAAACCTTCATAACCACATATTTTAGCCGCTTCTTCTATACCCGGTATTTGCTGGAGTCTTTTGCCGTCTTTTAACGAAATTCCTGGCATTTCTAAAGCCTATAATAATTTGAATAATTCATAGTGATTAAAAATATAGAAGTAAATACTGGGAAACACTTGCCCTTTCATTAGATAATTTCATTGTAAAAATGGAAATGGTACTATTATTGCACATCGAAAAAAAAGTTCAAAAATTTCATACTTTTAATTTTGAGTATTTTTTCTGAACTAGTCTCATCATAATTTCCTTCTGTCGCCGAACCACAGTTGTAAACTCTGTGTATCGAATTGCTGGATTAAGTTCACAATGCATGAGAGTTGCTCCTTCGTACTCTTTAATGAAGCCCCCATATATATTTTTATTAATAGTAATGTCCATACTAAACCCTTGCTTTTTAAAATAGCCTGAAAAGAACATCACAAAAACAACGAGACAGGTAAAGAAACTGTATACATCCATTATCTGCTACAACATATACAGATGTCTACCAAAATAAATCATATGAAATAAAAGTAAATGATTAATTACCAATCGCGAATTCGTCAGCATACGTTAAAAAATGTAAAACACCATGTTGGATATGATAATCTTTCAACTGGTTCATTAAATGTGTTCCGTAACCCTTGACCTTTAATATGAAAATAATAATGATTACTCAAATTAGAACTGGAAATTTCCTCTTTACATGCATGCACATTTGTGCTACTTAATGCATAGTTTAAAATTAAAAAAACATAAATCAATTTACTTGTTCATTAGAGGTTACGGCACAGAAAACAATCTCAGTAAAGCCTTGTGTTGGAAACATCCGGAAGCAAATCCCACCTATCGTTCTACCGTCTTTTATAAGCGCTAGTGTTTTGTGTTTCCTATACATTTCAATTATACAAAAAAAGTAAATAAGGATTACATTAAAATGCATACTAAACGACTACACTTGTAATGTGAGTTTAACACAAAAAATGTGTGCGTTTCAAAAAAAAAAGAAGGAAAGTCAAGAGTATTGTCTTCTTACGGATCAAAAACAAGTCGTGTTATATATTCCTTTGGCATTCGGGGTAATTGGTGAGAGAAAACATTTTGGAGACCAATTAACCATACCATAGTCTCTTTAGTTACACGTTGAGTCAAAGAATTCCCTACTACATAGCATGATATGATTTTTCGCGTCTCTTCAGTTTTAGCCGCTTCATCTCTAGCCGTTGAGTCGTCAAATAATGCTTGATTATCTCCATTTGTTTTTGAGAGATCAATTTCTCGGCAAACTTCTGCAATGAGATCAGTAGAAAAGTCTGAGTTTTTAGAGACTGTCACACCAGTTTGATGATAATTGGAATCTTTAATTTGGGATGGGACTTTAGCAGCAACAGGATGATCATAGCATTGGTCTAGATCCATATCTTCTGCTTGAGCCACTTCCGTTGGTTCTTCTTTAATAGCAGTCGTACATTCAGAGACAGCTGCAGTAGCAACATTCCCTGACGTATCTCCACTAGCAATTCTACCCCTATTAGGACCAAATCTTGGAATGGCATGAATAGGAAGTTGAGGTTTAAAAGTTGGTTCCCAAACTGGACAACTTGGAGAATGAATAGCATTTTCCACATTATCAAGTAATCTAAAGAATAAATAACAATATACAAACCACATCATCATAATTGAAGGTTTGAATACTTTGGTATATTAATGTGTATACGAGTTTGTGTTTGTGTCCGTGTATAACTTACCCTGGTAATAAACGTCCATAAAGTTCTCTTTTTAATGCTGGAATTTTATTTTGTTCAGTTAGAAATTTATCTGTAAGTTGTTTTTTGACAAGAGGAAATATTTCTCGAAACATTTGACGACCAAAAATGGAAGCAGTTTCATATTTTGGAAGCGAATCACAAAGTAATGGGACATGACATAATATTAACCATCTGTCAAAAAAATAAATAGAGAACATTATTCACATGTTACTTATTTAATTACATTTCAAATATTGCTTTTTCTTCGTAAAATAAATCCCTCGTCCTTTGTTATTATTATTACCTAGTGTACATGTGTTTATAAAAGTCAAATTGTCCAGGCACTAGTCGAGCACAAACCACGGCTGGAGGTTCAAGTTTACAAATATTAATGGTATGAAGTAAAATCTTTCCTAAATCCACAAGTCCATTCCATTCAAAGCTATTTAAATGACCATAACGAAAGGCGAGGAGGGCCATAACAGCTCTTGAAATCGAAGGCTCTTCATAAGGCGGTTTCCCGAGTGTCACAAAATCTGGCATGGGAGAACTGCAAGATGCTACACTTTTTCTTAACAATCGGAATAAATAATGATAAATTTGTTTTGTTTCTGGATCCTCCACCACAGGATCCCTTTGGAGAACCATAAATAAAGTTTCAATATCCACCAATGTACTGACTAATTCATCAAGTTCATCTTCCTTCAACTTTAATAGCTCAACCACATGTTTCTCTGAAATATGTCAAAATATAACCATTCCTTACTACATCATCATATATACACATAATTTCAACACATCACAATAATTTTTTATAAAAAAATCGTACTTGCAAATAGATTATAAGCATAAACATATAGTTATTTTTTACCGAATGTATGAGAACAGTTTCGACACGGTTCGTTGATATTTTCAAAGAAATTATTCTCCACAGACGAAGCGGAACTATTGATTGATGGTGGAAAAAGGAAATTGCGACCTGCTGCAAGACTTTTCCATCCAGCACATTGACATGTATCCATCTATTTACACATACATAAAAAAATTTAATTGTGTACATAGTAATAGGAGTAATAACAAACATATACTTGTAATGAGGAATGTTAATTTATAAGTATACATGTATACACGCAATATGTACGTGTTACACATACATAAATTTATTATTAATGAGGTAATATAAACATACTTTGCATTGCGAGTGTACCGCTAACCGACTTATTTTTTCATGTCTTGTCATTGCTTTGAATTGAGATTTGCGGGTAGCTACCCGAATCGGGTGAGTTATTCTATTTGCCACCGATTGACCTTGATGTTGATTTTGACCCTGACTTTGACTCTGGATTGGGGATTGTCTTGAGGTCGAAGGTGAAGTTGTTACAGGGGCCATTGCTGATGAACCAGCCAGCAACGGAGATGAAACTCCGGGAGACGGTGACATTCCAAGAGTCGAATTGTTATTATTATTATTCATACTTTTTCCACCGACTTGTGTGTTACACAACACAGTGTTATTACTACTACGATTTTTCCGTTTTTTTTCCTCTCACTTGTTTATATACAATCACCTGTCCACAACTCACTCATTTAACTATCATTTGTATAAGGATGTTTATATTATTTTATTACTAATAATTTATAGAGAACATTTTAAAGTCTGAGTTTTTAACTGGATACTACAATAGTTGTATATACACAAAATATTAACTCGTATTTTATTCTTCCTATTATAATTTCCTTTACTTTTGTTTACACTACTGCTGTGTATATGTAAACTCTCGTCGACACAGAAGAGGAGAAGAATGGAAATCACAAAAAAGATTCATCCTCCCCGCTAAAGTGACTAAAGCGGAATATTTGGTAATTTAGTAAGGATTTTTTACACGTGCATAAGAAATATACCAAAACAACAATCCTATTTAAATTGTAATTAAAGTTCCAAGTTCCAGTTGCACTACACTTATTAATAGTAAATTGTTTTAATAGAGAAACAATGAGTAAAGACATTTCACTAAAGAAGCCTGTTAAGTTCCCTCGTGAACTCAAAGTACCGGTGAGTTTTGGATAGAGCTTTTTTCCCCCATATTCCCATCAGCTTAATTTGAGAACTTAAAAAATTGACTGTTGAGGTTGAGAATATATGTTGGTTTTTTTTTATGTAAAACGTAAAACAATTAATACTAATAATATTCAAATTAAAATGATTATGACAGGTACAAGTCAAGGGTACAGGAGATTGGAGTTTGGACTCAAAAACGTCATCAATAGCAAATGGATATTGGAAAGACCCATTTTTGTCATTTTTTAATCAAGTTGAATCGCTTCCAAAAAGAACTTCATTAATTTGCAGGTGAGAGTCAGTTGTACGGATTTTGGATTTCCTCAATTTTCACTGATAGCTGTCATTTCCAATCTATATTACACAAAATTTTATGCAATTCTTTTTTTTTTTGCTCTTTTCCTTTTCAGAGGTTACTATGTACGCTTCAGAGTGTGCGATTTTTTTCTAAGGTGAGAATAAATACAAAGGTGTATATTATTTGCGGCATATGAAATCTTGCCAAATGTTTGCCATTTCAAACTTTCTCTGGCTATTTTAAAGGTGCTGAAATGCCAAATTTAGTATGAATTTGGAAGAGTTGATTGAAATTATGGAAATGAAAATATACAAAACGCCTTTTGTTTTCTGTTACCTAATTTTCAATAATAATTTTTTTCTTAGAAATATTTTAGAGGCTACACAAGAACCCATTCAAGTAAGTATTAAAGTTCAAAGTTTTCACCCTTATAGGAGTATTATAATTTATACCTATTGTTTATTTTAATACAGATTGTGTCGCTAGGATGTGGAATGGATACTAGTTTTTTTCGCCTTTTCCCACAATTTGAAGATAAAATAGTCAAATTCTTTGAATTGGATTTTGAAAGTGTGATCCAATCAAAGAAAAGCATAATACAATCAAATGAATTGCTAAAAATAATGTCGGATGGAAAACTTATACAACTTCCGGCGGATTTGCGTAATGTACATTCATTGCATGACATTCTGGAAACTGCAGGGTTCCAATTTCAGTTTCCAACATTATTCTATTCGGAATGTGTCGTCAATTATTTGCAACCTTCAGAGTGAGTTTCTATTATGCATACATATATACTTTTATGCAAGTAAACCTTAGAAGTAATCATTTCTTTAACAATTAATATAATGTACTCTCAATAATTTTGTTTGGTTTGTAGGAGTGAAGCTATCTTAAAATGGATCGTTGGTAATATTCCAAAGTCTATATGGTTAGCTTATGAGCAATGTCATGCCAATGATTCATTTGGCAAGATAATGACAAAACATTTTGAGAAGAATGGTTGTTCGTTACTGTCTTTACCTGATTATCCTGACATGATTTCGCAAAAGAAGCAACTTGAACTTATGGTTCGTTTCATTATTATTTTACTTTATATATCAGAATATTCTGACTCATATAATAATATTAATATATTAAATATATTAGCAAATATTTTCAGATAATAATATCATATATTGTTCCATTGTTTTTTGTCCTAAATAGGGTTTTGACAAATATGAAATACATAGTGCTTGGGACTTGTTTTTATATTTGACAAGGAATGAAACATTTCCTTTTCCAAAGATCTCATCGGATAATCGACACCAATTTGATGAATACGAAGCTTTACTAGCAACGTGCTTACATTACTCTGTGAGAATTGGAACATGTGGAAATATTGATGAATCGATAGCCCAGTTTTTCGAATCAACCAGTTCAGCAATTGCATGTCTTCAGGAACCATATTTTGAACAATCTTATGGAGTATTGTGTAATTCCATTAATTTAGAAATTTACACTTGTGACAATAAATTATCTGGTCATACGTCCGTGTCTTTCAACCCTAATGAATTTCTTGTGCTTGGAGGTACAAAAAGTTCGTCGCACCGATCACTCACGTTAGACAGAATCCTAATTAATTCTAGTGATGATGGTGATAGTACTGAAAATGAAATTTTAAAGTCTTTAACGAGTGAAACAATCAAAGAAGATCGACGATTTTTCGAGAGACTGCATTCGTGTGCGGTTTTTCATGAACCTTCAAATTCTTTTTACATTTTCGGTGGAAGGAAATCTCCTCAAGATCCTTGTACCAACGACCTCATCCAAGTTCACACTAAATCTTCCCACATAATAAAATCTTTAAATTTTCATAACGTTGCTCCTGGGCCAAGATGGCGACATTCCATGGTTTTGACGAACCAACCAGATGCTTTGATGATATTTGGTGGTAAAAATGAAACGGTAAGTATAGTCAGTTTCTTCATTTTAATTTTATTGTAAATAATAATTAATAATTACATGACATTGTACTTTAAATTTGATTCATAATTTTTTTTGTGTGTACATTTTCCTCAGGAAATCTTTGGTGACTGCTGGAATTTTTATTTTTCTGAAGGCCATTGGAAACAATCCGAATGGAATCGTATGCCATGTGCTCGACATAGTCATTCCATGACCAGTGATTTGAGTAAAGGTCATATTTATTGTATCGGTGGTATTTTGGAAGATGAGACGACTCTTTGTCTTGACGCTGTTTGGAGATTTGATGTTTCTTGTAACGACGGAGTGGGAGAATGGACAAACTTACCAGATTTGAGTGTTTATGGACGTAGAATCGGTCATTCATGTGTTATTGATAAGGATGTACTTTTTATTGTTGGTGGTTATGGTGCCAATTCTGCATATAGTTTAGATCATTTTGTAACACTCGTTAATTTAAATACTAAAGTTGTGAGAGCTTTGGACTTGCATCTCAGTCCGAATACGAATTTGTTCCTTCCCTTTGGTTTTTCTTCCTCAATAGTTCAAGATAAAGATAAGGCAACTTCGGACATGGTTATATTTGGTGGTGGTGGAAATTGTTTTTCCTTTGGATCTCATTATAATCATTTCACTTTTGTTATTCCTATAGAAAACCTTTTGAAATATTTCTAACTTTGTTTCGTCAAAAACCCTTACAATTTGGATATTATTATATGTACAGATGAATATTTTTGTTTAATACTATTGTGCCAAAAATACCTGTCGCCTTATTTTGTACGCATGCAAATTACTGTTAGTATGTAAGTAAGTGCATAAATAAATGGATGAATGCATGAAAGATGGAAGTTTATTATTAAATACTGAGAAACGACAATCAAAAATCAGAATTTCATAATGCCGATAATGCTATTATCGTTTTAATTAAAACAGTATGCAGTGTACATATAAAGTTAACACAGTGAAATTGAATACAATACAATATTGTCAATATATAATTGATTGAGTCATAAAATGATACATTTGTAATACGTATACGTAAGCAATGAAACAAAAAAAAAGTAAAGCCTTTTTGCGTTTATTTGGCTTTACGGATTTATATATATATATAATAGTTGACATTCATCATTATTCTAAATAACGATTGCGAGTAAAATACATTTCTAGTCTATTTCTTTCGGATTGTTTACGACCAGCGAAACATTCGCTGCGACAGCAGTAGTCTAATTATCTACCAAATAAGATTGTGTTAGCTGAATTAACTAAACTGTTAAATCTTACTACACCTGTAATTCCAGAGCTTCACAAAATCTTAATATCAATTAGAGACCCAATCTTTTAATAGATCGTGAGCTATAGCACCTCGCGGAGGGATAATAAAATCCTCGTTTTCATTTTTGACCATCAAACCCGGATTTTCTTCAATACGTTCAAAAGCGGCTTTGACTTCAGCTTTAGTAAACCATTTTGCACTATTAATCAGAATGAAGCAATATAAAGTATAAAGATTCATAGCTCAGTTTTCAGTTTATAATTTTTATATTAATAATTTATTAATAAATGGTAGAATGATCCATTGGTAGAATAAAAATCACCTTTCTAATTCTCCTTTGTCCATGTCAAGCTGTCGTTATTAAAATGGAACAGATCAGTGAATTCGGACAACTTGGACATTATTGTATTATTGTATAATAGACAGTTTATAATTATTTAGACACACTTACATTCTCGGAGCCAGGAGCAGCAGAAGCACAGCAACCAAGCATGAGAGAATCTTGAGGTAAAGCCCAAGTTTGTGATCCAAAGTAACTTATTTTATCAACAACAAGCCCGACTTCTTCAGCAATCTCCCTTCGTACTGTATTCTCAAGATCTTCTCCTGAAAAATAAATAAACAAGGTTATAAAATAAATTTTAATAAATCAAACCTCATACTAATCAAAAGTATTTTCTTAACCAGCGACTAAATCATCATAATTAGTAATTATTAATTACCTGGTTCAATGAAACCGGCAATACAAGAATACATCCCTTTCGGATGGCGTGGCTGGCGAACTAGAACAGTTCGTTCGTTTGTTGAATCCGTTACACGAGTTATAGCTACTGGGCACGTCTGAGGATAATGATGGATTTTGCTTGGATTACATGGCTTGGAACACATTTGGAAAGTTCCTGAGACGTTCCGTATTAATGGACTTGCACACGATGGACAATATTTAAATGTTTCATGCCATTTAAGTAACGAGTAGCCCTATATACAATAGTTTTAAAATGAAAAAATATTGCACACTGAGACTGAATGCAATCTAAAGATTTTGGATAATTTTTTTTTATGTATATTGTGTATTGAAACTTTACCCGACCAACTAATGATGCGTCTTTCTTGTTTAATAGAAGTAAGGCTTTTCTCATATCTGAAAACTTGACACTGGATATAAACTCTTCATTGTCGGGATTCACCGAACAAGCAAATAAAGGTTTGTCTTCTGTATCTTCTTCAATATTCAATAACACGGAAGACGCCGTCAAGTCTTTACACACGGCTTCTGCATCTGTATTAGGAGAAATTATTGAATATTACGAGTCTTAATTTAAGACCTTAAATATGAATAAAGATTTAAATCTTTAACAATTGTTAAGTTTTTCCTGTGTATCTGATGTAAATTAATTACCTTTTAAAGGTTTCCATAAAATGGAAAACTCGGGACTTTTAGTTAATAATGGCTTTCCTTTCAAGAAAAACAGAAAATTGGCGTTTTCAAAAGCTTGAATGCACGTCTCGTCATTTTCTTTTAGCTGTTGTAGATATTTTGACTGAGCAACGTAGCGGGCCATACTTTTCACTGTCCAAGTCCTCATTCGTATCTGCTCAGAAAACGACAAATAGAAAAGATATTATAAAGATATTATAAAATCAATGTTCATCATGATCATTCACTTTTGTGTATAATCACTACAACAAATTGCTTGACTGTCATTCTTATCATCTAGTATACAGTATTATACACATACAGCTAGAGTAATAAAACCCAGAGCATTTTTTCCTTGAATGATTGCGAATCTCAATTAAAGACATATGAAAGAGATAAGTATATAGGCAAGTGTGAAGGAGCATTATTTGCAAATGAATGACTCTCATGGATGAGTTATCACATTGCGAGAATCAATGAACTTGACCAAAAAAATATAGTTGGCACATTCGCATATATTTCTCGTTGCAAATTGTCATTGCTTTATTACAACGTATGTGCATACATTTATATAAATTTTGAATATCCGTATACAATAGTATATATGCATTCATTCCTTGTGAGCAATAAGAACATACATTTGAACATTAATGACTATGATCATACACTTTGTAATTAACGAAAGTACCTAAACAAAAAAGAATCTAAGTAACAATACCAAAATTCAGAAATCCTATTGACTATTATATATGAATGATTGAATTTTTCATACGATGGTGAGTGCATTTATAGGTATGTACTTGGAGTTTAAATTTAAGATTGCTAAAAATTCCATTTGAACATAGTTTGACTTTGAAGAAACTTCAAAAAACTATTTACAAGAAGACCAAACAACAGTCTTTAGACAAGAATATATATATATATTTTTTTTGGCAACATATGGAGTATAAAATGTTGACTCTGCCACAATCTCGAATCGAAATACTCTATAGCTAAGATATGTGTAGGGAATTTATATCATTAGAGGCTGAAATTTCTAGAACTAATGGACGGATTTGAGATTCCACGATTTCCGAATTAACTCCATGAGTTACGCTAATTATTTTGAATGCTTCAGTTATATAATCCCGAGCCAGTTTATCCTTCTCCAAGAACCAAGCGAGTTTAGCCATTTTTAATAAAGTAATCCCCAAATATGGATTCAGTCCTAATAGGTATTTTCTGCAATCAAAAATAATATTTACATTAATTTAGTGATAATACTTTTTAAATAATCTTTAAAACAAAAAGAAAACAAATTACATTACAATGAGATATTTCTTTTACCTTTGGCCTATGAGAGCTAACTGACCATATTCGAATGCTTTATCCCAGTACTCTTTGTCAATACAGGCTTCAAAAGCTGCATAAGCCATATGAGTTTTCATCCAATGCTTGTCCGAGAAATTTATTGCGTTCATCACTGAGATGCAAGATTCACAAACATCTAAATCTGGAGGGATATAATGGATAGATTTAGTTTCATCGCCCGAGCATATTTTAAAATCATGGAATATTTAAAACGGATTTGTGAGTAAGTTTAAACAAATAAGAGTGCAAACATGTAATAGTTGACATTTCATTAATTTTGGCAAAAACCATTTCTTCGGTTTCAGTCACTTTTCGTATGTATTCCAGACTAAATTCTGTTCCACATTTTGGGCAACGATCATAGTGCTTTGGATTCACCTGTATATATATTCATAAATACAGAAGGGTAAAAAATCATCTTTATAGGTAAATATTCCTTGAGAAATGCAAAGCTCGAGCTCTTTTGACACAAAACATTTAACATGTAGGTAGACAAACATGGACAAAAATACATACAACTGTGCAGAAGAAACCCAAAAAAGTGCAAAAGAGCTTTTACAATTTGATGAAGCCGGAGATGAAATGAAGCGTATAGGAGATAGCAGCGAAGCAAAGCATTTTAATATGCTTTTGTGCAGGACTTTGGCTAAACATGATATAAAAGAATGTAATCACGGCAAGCAGTATGACATTTAAAAAAGCTCTGCATTGTGCTTTTGTGAGACTGTTTAATTATACATAATATGTATTACATATATTTCCATATTGTCTTACCTCGCAATTACGATCTGCGCTTGAGCAATATACAGATAACATGGCCGAGTCAAATTTCTGATGAGCACATCTTTCACACTGACACTCAAAATAATAACCCTTTCTCAGTTCCGAAATTCTCACTACTGATGGTCGTACAGCATCTTGATAGCAAATTGTAATCTTTTCAATCTATAAAAACGACATGAAAAAAGTATTCAGATTGTTTCAAAGAAAATTATTTTCATATGGAAAATGCTTGAAATGTCCTAGGAAAAAATTATGTTGGCTTCGTACGGGAAAACTTGAGATGATTGGTACAATGCTCCTAATTTCAATTATATTAGAATGAAATGTTGCTACTGCCATGGGCTCACAAGAATGATCGCTGTAAATTAAATGTAATTGCAATTATATTCTGCATTGTAATTAATTGCATTTTAAATGTAATTAATAGACTCACATATAGACTCGAATATATAGACTCACAATATAGAAGCACCAATATAGAGACCTGTTCCCAAATCTTGAAATTCTGGATTACAAATACTGAATGTGTTCACGAGTATCTGCAAATGATCAAATGGCAGAATATTTATAAATAAAAAATATACTTTCGTAAAAAAATAACACAAACATGGCTGTTACATCATATAAAGCAGGTATATTTATTATTTATTTAAATTACCCGTCCACAAAGGGCAACGAATTCCGATTCATTAGGCATTGTAATTTTGTTGTGAAACGAAAGTAAAGATTCGACGACTTTTCCAATTGTTTCAATTTTTTCCATTCTGTCCCTGTCTTTCTTGACATCACTGTAATCTATATGCAGTGAGAAAATACATGTTATAATCACATCAACAATTAATTCAACATCATTTAGTTTTATTTGCCTTGTTATCTAGATTGTCTTCTTACGTGACATCAAATCTTTGAACCGACGGTGAGTTTTAGGTGGAACGACATCGTAATAATCTGATGTCGCCTACAAGTAAAAAAGAAGAAATCGATCATAAGTAACCAATACAACGAGCACATGGTTGCACTTATCATGAATCTAATATTCCTTGAACATGCATCAATTGAAAATTTACCCGAAGTCTGCAAATGACTCTGAGAACGATTCGAGCGAATGAAGGAGCAGCTTTTCCATGTATTTTGAATCCTTTTACAATAAAGAAATCGCGAGCAATAAGAATTAAACGAAATTAAATGATTTTATTTGATAAAAAACACAAAAATAAAAATAAATTCAGGGGAAACATAATACCTTTGCACTCGAATTTGTGTCCATCTGTCCATCCCACTTTTTGACAATCTCGGTCACAATAGAGAACTACATGACATCCAGAACACCGTGATAACTCACCGTCAAGTTTCTCCTTTGAACTTTATTTACCGTAAAACCAAAAATTTATATTTTGGAATTTTATTTAGTAAATTTTTTGAATTCATAACTATAATTCATTACTGTATTTTGTTTTCTCTATGCAAAAAAATATCGTCAAATACCAAATTCTTCACTCATCAAAATGACAACTAAATGGCATAGCACACACTGGTATACTTCATATAATCATATATACTTAAGTAAATACACGCTAAAATATTTTATGAAAACAGTTTCCTATGAAAGTAATCTTATATTCTTTTAAATCCAAAAAAACTCACTCGCATTCATTTAAAATATCTTTGCATTTTTGTTTTTCATTTGTTTTCGAACAAACTTTTAGTGTGACAAGATTTGAAAAAAATCTATTTCATTTCATTCAAAACATAACACTAAACAATTCATAGTTGATCCCATGCAAGATTGTAAGTATATGTAAGTATAAAATTGTAAGGTCGTATTACTCTGTCGAACACACGTACATATTGCAAAATTGATTCATTTACATGTTCACAATCAAACTTAAAACAAAATGAACCCACATTTAATTACTATTTTATTAGTAGAACATGATAATATTATTATGATTTTGCGATAATTATTACCTTTTGAAGCAAGCGTCACAGCAGGTGCGAACCGAGTCCTTATTGAGTGAGTAGGCAAATGGTTTACAACGAAGTAGAAGTTGACCTGGCTTGATAATGGACTCCCTGTCTTTTATGCTCATTATTTCATAATCTGTTCAGTTAATTAATTTAAAACTCAGTTTTTTTTGATCAGCTTGGCATCCGTGTAATTTAATGTGTGTTTGTACCTCAACTACAGGCTGACATTGAAAATATTAGCAACTTACTTAATATATATGTACTACACAATTACAACTAGGTCACTTTTTGTTACTACAAACAAGTAGTGAGTGAATAATGTCTAACAGACTTTGCAATTATTACTGTACTGATTAGATAAGACAATATCTTATTTACAATGAGGATTTGTACGATGTGTATAAGTATGTTTTTTTAGAGAGCTACTAGCTACTATCACATGTTTTTCCAAACAAAGTACTATTTATAATACATAATAAGAATAAAGTAATCACCATTATTGTTAACTGGAGTCTCCCTCACAATACAATTAGGAAATAAAGAATGTTACAACACAGAGTATTTTAGCATATCTTTGTGCTAATTAACGTTTTGTGCAGAAACAGAAACTAAAAATAACCAGGAGCACCGAGGACAGTATGTAAATGATGGGAAAAATGAATTGATTTTTTTTTTTTGAGAAATCCAAAATCCATCCAAAAGTGTACGGGTCTTTTATCATATGGTTTACATTAAAATCAAGGATTTCCCAACGACTTTGTGTTTGAGGATATGCTGAAATCTGCAATTAAATTTGAAATTTCGAGCCATACAGTTTTCAGTAAAGAATGGCATCGCAAGTGCTCGGTTTACGCGTAGTTGGAAATGTCCATTCCATTGCATATGACCACGTTTTCTCATGTAATCAACAGGGACGAACGCAATTCGCAGTTTTTTGTACAAAAATTCGCTTTTTTGTTCGTAAAAATTCGCGTTTTTCGCATTTTTAAAAAAAAATTATTTATTGTAATCACAAAAATTCGTTCAAAACATAAAACTTTGACAATAATCATTCAAGAATTAGCTGAAAATCTCTTAATCTTTTCTAAAATTCGCTTAAGAAATGGCTTAAATTTCTTCATCTTTAAAAAATTCGCTTAAAATTGCATTTCTCAAGAAAATTCGCTTTTTCGCATTCTATTTTGAAACACATACATGGGCAACAGGGGAGGCAGGCCTGCCAAAACAAAAAACCTGCCGATTTGCGGCCGGTTTTATAACACTATCTTCCCTGGCAGGGAAAACCGGCGCAGGTTTTTATTTTTTTGGCAGGCCTGCCTCCCCTGTTGCCCATCTATGTTGACACATATGACATCGCAAGATTGACATTAACATGTATGACCTAGACACCAGTAGTCCAGCACTCCGTTTTAACTTTTTCTCATTATTCGCATATTTTCGTCCCTGGTAATCAACGACGAAAAAGACCCACGTCTAAATCAAATCCGTCGATTCCATTTTCTTAACTTTTAATAAGGAGAGGAATGTTCTCTCTTTAAATTCCCCACGCTCAAACAATTACGTTTTTGTATAGATACCAAGAGGCTTTCTCCGCAGTCACAACAAAACCAGGGCAAAAAACATGCAAAAATCAAAATTAGTTTTCAGTTATTTTTCAGTTTGTGTGCATATATTTGTAAATTCAAATCTATCATAATTTCCAATGAGTAAAAATCCTTTCAAATTGGGCAAAGAAAAACGGAATTTTCCCCCAACCGACAAATAGTTGATGAATAAGATGTCAGGTAAAAGAATACCGCAGCTTCCTTTGATGAAAATTAATGAACTTAACTTGATTACAAAGAGAGAGAGAGAGAGAGAGAGAGAGAGAGAGAGTGAGAGTGAAGAGAGTGACAGCTTGTTTTTGTGGAATTATGTGATACACAATATTCACCTAAATGTATTTGTGTATAGTATACATATGGTTTACACATGATAGTGCCATTTACCTATACTTTATAAGCACACTGCTGTTCGTGTACGTAAAATTTATGTCGTAAATGCACTAAGGAAAGTGTAAATAGAACTAAAAAGCATCTCTCTCTCTCTCTATGGCTGTCTTCTCTTCTTGGTTCTCGAGACTTCTAAACAAGATTAGTTATGCCATTACAGTTTTCGACTCTTCTTCATAATTACTATAATACGGCCGAGAAGAATACAAAACTCAGCGCCAAGGCAGCATCAGCATCCAAAATTGAAGTAACCAACTCACCAATTGTTCAAGCACTGGTTGTGTGAAACCCGAGAAAAGCTCGGCTCTAAAATGTAAATGAAAACTATTTTATTCTATGGAGAGTGAGAGACAGAAGGGGAGAGAGAGAGAGAGAGAGAGAGAACAAAACAGAGGAGAAGGACAGGAGAGGACGAAGGCGCGCAAGGACTTGTTAAGTACACAAAAACAAACACAAAGTGAACAGCATGAGGCCCTAGATTCTAGAACATGGTCTCTGACACATGTAAATAAGCGAACGTAAATATGTGAAGAAAAGACGGAACGACTACTATTTCCTGTCAACACGCGGATCATTTATTACAGCGGAAAAATGGTTGACTTGAGTCTGCTGTAATTGGGGAAAGAATTTCAATGTCCATGGAGAAATATGTATGTACGTCCGAGTCCAGCAGGTAAATAAATGAAACTATGCGAATGTGGAATGACACAACAACAACAACAACACAAACACATAGTTCTATACAGATATCTGTGTACGGATAGCATTTTCTCATTAAACCCATTAGCAGGAGTGTCAAATACAAAGTACAAATTCCTATTCCAAATACACACACATACTTCATACCGAAATTCCTTGGTGAAAATGTGGGTAGCCGGCTCCGTTTATCCTAAACAAAAAACTTGTTAGTTATCTCTTTGCCATGTTGGGACAGACTTTCTCCTTTTCTCTTGGCCAAAAAATCTAATAGGGTCATGTAGTCGTAAGCATAAGTGTATGCATATTTGCTCAAGCAGAGAGTACAGACAGACAGTGTGTGAGAGAGAGAGAGAGGGAGAGAGAGACAGAGAGGAAAGGAGGGAAAGTACATAGTCGAAAAGAGGTAAATAAGTGTGGAGAGTTGCTCATCTTTTTTTCGTTTCGGGAAGGAAGGAAGAGAGTGACTGCTTGCTGGTCGGGCTTCTATCGTAACAAAGAAAACTGCGCATGATTGTATCCAAGAACCGGATGAGATGTATGCCGTTCGTTTCATTTGGTCTTTCGGGTAGTTTGAGCCTCTCTTACTCTTGCTGGATGCTGCTACTGCTGTTGGTGGTTACAGCTCTCTCTCTCTCTCTCTCTCTCACACACACCATATATCTCTCTCTCAAGTCCTAGTTTTGATTCTGGCTCTCACTCGATTTCCCTTGAACGAGTACGAGAACGAGTACGAGTACTGGCATTGGCATTGGCACTGGCTCCTGCGGTAGGTTGGTGCGCAAAAATTCTTCTTCTCTCTTCTTCCAACATGGACTTGGCGTGTATATATAAAACGCCCGGTTCGGTTGGCTCAAGCCTCGAGTGAAAGCTGTGCTCATCAGTCGTTGTCGTTCAATACTCTCCTTCACAAGTTTCAAAGTCGCTCTTTCCGTACTCATCTCTCTCTCTCTTTCTCTCTCCCATTCATTCTCATTTACTCACTATCAACAAGAAGAACACGAGAAGACAAACACACATATAAACTATAAACACTCCTTTCCCAATTCTACTTTCTACCACGCTACACATATTTACCTTTTCTTCTTCAAAAAAAAAAAAAAAAACAACAAAAAAACAGCCGTGGTCCTTGTTTTCTTCCCTGTATTACTTCAGCCGGCTACTTTTTCAAAACTCTTCAGTTTCATCTTCAGAGATCACAGGCAGAAACACATTGAAAATCAAAAACAAAAGACTGAGAAATAGATAGAAAGTAAAAATGATGCTTGTTTATCTGTATATCCAGAATTCTTTATCCACCAAAAAACAAGCAGGCAGACACACTTGTACAAAGTCAAATATAACGACTGTCGAATACTGATACGTTCAGTATACGTTTCCCCTCATTCCCAAATACATAGAAATCCCCCTGAAAAAAAAGTTTCATGTGTAAAGGTGACCTGGTTCTGTCCTCCACAGTTGATATCCACAGACTGAAAAGGAGAAGGAACGAGAGAGGACATTTGGACTAGACAATAAAATATAAACGTGTGTAGAGGAAATCTCTTACATACATAGATATTTTGAGTTTTGTGTGTAGTGTAGACTACAGTTGAAGAAGGAAAGTTTATCTATATGGAGAAGATTCACCATTTGTTGTCCTCGTCGTCATCCTTGTCGACTTGGCAAATCCCCCTTGAGTCAAGCTCATCAACAAGCTTATTTTAAAGTTACCATCAGTCAACTCTCAAGGCTCGTCATCTTCTCTCTCTCTCTCGCTCTCTCTTCTCACCAGAAGACTAAACGAGCCTAAAGTGAAACGAACAAATCTACTACATATTCACTTCAATTCGCTATCCATCCAGACACACACACACATGGACAGAGAGTAAAAGCCGTCAAAAGTCATATATGTAATGTAGGAAGAGAGAAAGTGTGAAGAGAAGGAAGGAGAAAACTAAACTGAACTAAACCAACTCTTGAGATCCCTCTCACTCTCACTCTCACTCTCACTCTCACTCTCACTCTCACTCTCACTCTCACTCTCACTCTTTCTCCTCCAATATCTTATATATCCTGACCGTGTTTATATATTTGTGTATGTGTGAGTGGAAAATAGATTGTGAGTGTCTTTTCTTTGTCGTCGTGACTTCTCCTCATGCTGAGGGACCTGAAGAAGGAACAAGAAGAAAAAGAAGAAGTAGAAGAAGAAGAAGAAGAGAAAAACACATCTCATTTCATTTCATCTCATCTCATCTCATTGCACATTCATACATAAGCATCAAATAAAATCAAACTACCCCAACCGAAGACGACAAGTAAGACGACAAGTCCAAAAGTCCAAAGGGCAAAAAAAAAAAAAAACCAAGAGGATTCTGTACGTAAAAAAAAATTCTAACAATTTTCCATTCTCATGTGGAAAAAACTGTATGAACTCTAATAAACCATCATGACTGCACACATTCCCTATTCCTACGTGTACCAACTCACAGCAGCAGACAGAAGAAAAGTTGATAAAGAAAAAGAGAAAAAATTGTAGGGAGACACAGAGAGTTGGTCGAAGGGTAAAAACTCAAACTCAACTTCACTCTACGCTACTTCTACTCACGTTGAAACTGAAGCTTCAAACTACAGTTAAGAAAAACAGTACAGTGGAGGAGGAAAAAGTGTGGAAAAACAGTCGAGGAAAAGTAAGTGAGGGAAGAAGGAAGGAAGAAAAGAAAAAAGTGTGTGAGGTCGCAGTTGATTCCCAACGATTCCCAACGATATCTTCACGTTCTCTCGCTCTTTCTCTCTCTCTCTCTCTCTCCCTTTCTCTTCGTCGTCTCTTGATGTATTCAGTGAGGAAAAAAAAAGTCGATATTGTACGTGTGAATGAGTTCCGGTGAAAACGGTGGACCGTTGTCATAGTCATTGTACATTGTCGTTTGTTCCTCGTGTGTGGCGTCTTCAGGACACATCCTCTTTTCTTTTTCTACACTCTTGAACTTCCTTTTCCATGTATTGCTCCTTTCTGTTTAGTCTACACATAGACAAACGGACGACGACACACTCCTCTCTCCTCCTGGTCTAGTGAATAGTGACGATACTCTTTTCTTCTTCTCACATCATACACTTTCCAAACATAAACACAGACACACATTCACACACACAAACTTTCTCTGTCTCTCACGAGTCTACGTGTAATTTTGTCAATTTCCCCTCTATGTCCTCACAACCGTTTGGTTTGTAATCAGACGAGAGAAAATTGCGTCTACTCCAGTTTCTACACATTCCACAGGCTATTCACATCCACTGGCCCTTTATATCTATCTGTGCTCAGAAAGTAGCAGTGTGTATTTTCTATCCACGGAGCTTTGAGTGGTGGACAAATCTGTAGACTCGATTGAATATATAAATACAAATACAGATATAATACAAACCGTGAAAATAAAAAAAAGTGTGAGTGTGTGAGGGGAAAAGTCTTTGCCTCTTTCTATCCATTTGGCCATTCTCTTTATACATATACATAAAAAAAAAAGTTGGGACATTCACTGAGAGCTTCTTAAAAGAAAAATCCAAGAGGAGTGAAAGTAAGCTTTACTTTAAAACCCAGTGAGAAAGAAAGCTGGCAATCCGGAGAACCATCAGATTTCTAGAGTGTGTGGATATGAGCTCGAGTTGTTGTTGTGTATTTATACACAGTGGAGGAGTGTGAGAGTGTGGAAATGTGTTGAACGAGTGGAAATCAGTTGGAGTGTGTAGAGAAAATTTGAAAGAAAGAAAGAAAGAAAGTGGAAGAAAGAAAAGAGTCTTTGTTCAAATGCATTTCTGCAGGCGAGTCAGATTACATTCTCACACCCGGATTTAAATGTTCTCCACATTTTTCACCAGCTCCATTACATTATACAACTGTTGCAAGTATAATTCCAAAACTCGACTCATCAACATCCACATCAACATCCACATCAACATCAACAACAACAACAACAACAACAACTCTTGTGTGCAATTTCAACAATTTCCTCGTGCTCATTGTGCTCTCAATCTCACGACCAGTTGACTCATTCACTGGGAATTTCCTAAACCACCACTCATCACACCAAATCAACTCATAAAGGTAAGATTCATTCATTTTCCATTCTCTATTTTATCTATGTGTATGCTTCTCCATGTCTTTTCCCTTCTTTTTTCACCGACGACAGATAGTCAAATGAAAATACCATCATCAAGGTTTATTTTATCCGGACACAGTTAGCGCGGACACAGTTTCTAGTTTTGGATTCCTCGAATTGTCTTCCAATTTAAATGTAGATGATGGAGATTTCTGTTGTTTAAACTAAAATGAAATACATATACAAACTACAAACGTCATTTGAATGGGAATGGAATGGGCAAATGAAATTAATTCATTGATCTGCGAGTCTTCAAACAAAGTACAAAGGAATGGGGAGAGGTGGAGGGGTGTATAGGTTCAATGAGGAAATAAAGCATTAGTTTTCTCTTTGTGAATGTGGGATTGTAGATTTTGTATTCTGCATCAGGTCCGGCGACCTGGACAGACCGGCATCACTGATCAAAAAAAAAATAATCCAAAGGGAAAAGAATCCATTTCTTTCTATTATTCGACTGTCCCAAGCGCTCTCTTATTTTCCCTTCTCTTTCTTTCAAGTGGGCTACACTCTTACAGAACCATGTAATCTGCCATTGAAACGGTGGACACTGGGTGCATTTTCCTGGACAGACTCGAGAGAATAAACACACGAATAGGCAGAGAACTGATAGAAGTACATAGAGAGTACGGTCCAAGTTATATTTGCTATCTCTCTCTCTCTCTCTGCTATCTGCACACTTTCAAACCGGACAATAAAACCAAGTCTATGTTTGAAGAGAGCTCTTCAAACCACTCTCACAATTTCCCAACACGTCTGATCCTTTTTGGTGAAAGTTAAAAGTGAAAGTACGAGAGCCTCGACATAAACACAGACACACACAACATCAACTTTCTTATTCCTCCCTCCAGAATCCGTCAAAATCTCTCTCTCGGATTTTTCAAGATACTTTCTCCATATTTCCTTCCCGAAAAAATATCTCACGTTAAAAAATATAATAAAAGCAGCCATTTCCACATTATTGTCCGTTCAATTTGCTTCCCTTTCTTCTTCTCTCTTACTTTTACGCATGAGGACATTGTAATTTCTCATTTCTCAATGAGCTTCATTCCCTCTACAGTCATTTGAGTTTCAGTCTCTATACATTTTCTCCGTATGTACTTTGTTACAACATGCAAATCCAGACTCGGGAAACATGTCGTGGACACAAAACTAATTAATTTTACTAATGAAAGAAAAAGGCAAACAAGAAATGCGTCGAGTGCGTTCATAAAGTTTGGAAATGTGACTTTCTTTTTTACAGTAATTCTCATAGAGTTTGAGATTTGGTTCCCTTTCCTCCACTCATTGGTTAATTTTTTTTATCATAGTAAAGTTTTGGTGAGGAAAGAGTACAAACAAAAATTGGGAAGGGAAGGGAAAACTAGTGTGACTACACAAATACTCCTCGTTTCTGCTGGTCTTCCAGTACAAACTTGTGCAGATAGCACAAGTTTGGTTGGGTACTGATGCTGGTGCTGGTAACTGCATGCATTTTGCATGCCATTCCACAAAAACACACACACACAAATACATACTGGATCTCTGGTTCCCTTCTTTCCTCCTTTGGCTTTCCACAGAGAGACGACCGAACGGACTGTCTGACACATTCATGGACAGACACATGGAACGGAGACAATTTTCACTCACTCAACCCGTCCTCGCCTTCTTCTTTTCCCTCTCCTTCGTACTTTCTTCTCTCTGTCTCCCACACGACCAGTAATAGTAATGGAAAAGAGTACACATTCACACACAAACATATATATATATATGTATTGCCTCACCAAAGCCCGGCTGTTTGTTAGTGTACGGAGACCGAGGGAAGAGCTCAGAAGAAGAAACAGACGACTCGTCGGCAAGTCCATATGTTAGCCAGGTAATGTGAAGCTTGGCAGTGGCAGTGGCACAAAGGCTAACGATAAGAGCAAAAGATTCGCTTTCACTTTCACCTTCCTCCTATGTACTTTCACTCCGAGTCTCTCGGTGTATGTGCGGGTGTGTTTGCATGTGAAGGGAATGAGGAAGAAAGAAGGAATATCGGAGGAAAATGGACTGGAATGGAAACACGTACATACATAGGAACTCCATGTGGGGTATACCTACTCAATATGTATGTGTGAATTTCCCATCCGTTGCTATAATCACGTATGATCACATACTCACACTTGCCCATACCTCATCTCACTTTATCTTCCCATCCTCACACTTACTTTCACTCACTTTCTCATCTTCTTCTTCCTCTTCTTCTTCTTCTTCTTCTTCTTCGTCTTCTTCTTCCAAAGCTTCCTCCACACAACTTTTACATATGGCTGACGTAATCTGTTTATAGGAAATGGCAAGTTCTAAGTACTTTATGAATAGACAAACTTAACGCTCGTTCACCTTCACAAAAAATTCCACCATCCGCTTTACTTTCATATATATTTTTTCATTGCCCCTCGAGACGCGTCATCATGTAACTTTCCTTATTATTTTGCAGATTAATTGTAGTAAGATGAATTTTGTATGCATTTCTCCATTCTAATATTTAGTGTCTAAATGTACATGACGAACCTTGAACATTTAGTTAAGACCTTCAAAATGATAATTCAAGAACAGATCCGGCCCCTGATTATATACTGTATGACGAAAAACACGAAGAAAGAGCAATTTTTTCCTTTTTTACTAGTATATTGTGAGTGGGTAAAATATCCATGGGAAGTTGCTTAGTACTTACATACATAATACTAATTCCGAGAAAGCAAAGGAAAGAAGAAAAAAACGGTGTAAATTGTGCAACTTGAAATCACAGCAGCTGCTTGGGTTCAACGATTGAGTAAATAATGTTTGATCATAACCATATAGAAAAGGGAAAAAAGAATGTGGTTAATGCTTCGAGTATTATGGAATCCAAACTTGAGACTTGGTGTACAATGATGTACACATCAAGAGTGCAAAGAGAGAGGGAGAGAGTGAGAGGGAATTTGAGGAAGGGAAGGTGAATGGTACAGACGTTTTCACCTGGTGTGAACTTTGCTATGCAATCCATCTCTGTCAATAAAGAACTGATGAAAGCTGGCTGCATGGTGGATTGAGAATCTTGTCCAGGAGGATAGAAGACAATAATGCCTCCATTAGGGAACTCAACTTATTTTATATCCTTACATGTGCCTTCACAGTTCACATCCACATCCACATCCACATCCACATCCACCCACCCACACAAAACGCAGACGCCACTCTAAATTTGACATTCTTCCTCATTCAATAGGCAATTCAATAGGCAATGCGTGTGGAACTGTGGAAGCACACAAACACACGCATTTTTGAATCCCAACCAAAAAAAGAAGAAGAAAAAAAAACGACAGCTACGCTCAGTTACTAACGACAAGCATGAAAGTACACGGACATTTTAAGGTGCCATCACCATAGAAATCCGCATTCCATTCCATTCGTAGACACAGGACAAAGACTTGTGCTTTTTTAGTTCAATGGTGTGCTCGGGAAAAATGATCGTGTTTGCAAATGAAAAAGAAGAAGTGTGAGGTGTAATGACATGATGGGATGGAAAGGAAAAAAGAAAGTGAAAGTAAGGCAGTCCCCGTAGGTAACATAATTTTTTACACGTGGCGCCCACCAAAAGTAAATAGAAAATATCCAAAAAAACGACTCCATTTTTTCAAATACCTATACATTTCCCTGCGTGACTTTACAGACGAATACACAAACGTATTTCCTCATTCCTTGTCAAGTGAATGTAGGTATGTATACATATGCACATGTTCGTCATGTTCCTGAGTTGGATTAGATAGTGAGGAATTAGTTGGTTTTTGTACAAAGAAAGGAGAGAAACGAACGGAGGAAGGGGAAATATATCGTATGGAGGAGAGGGGAAAAGGAAAAGGGAGTGAGCATTCGTTCAGTGTGTGAGGTGGAGGAAGGAAGGAAGGAAAATACCATTTTTTACAGTCACCTCCTAACTGAAATCCAATATAGAGAAAGAATATGCGGCGATTCTTTCCCATCTCCCCTGATATGATAAATACACGTAGTTTGCCAACTTAATTCCTCAGTGGGAAAGACATCCTCTCTTTTCTCACATTCAGCCATTAGATCACACACTCACTGTCTTTATAAACAGCCGTATATGTCTTCAGTGCAGCCGCCACGACTACTCTGCTCCTCTGGCTCTCTTTCTCTTTCTCTTTCTCTCTCTCTCTCTATTTCTCTCTCTTTCTCTCACTCTGTATCGTGGAGATCGCAACGCATAACATGAATTATTATAGAAACGACGACGTGTGTCACACTTTACCGGCTACACAACTACAAGAGAAGAAGAAGCAACTCTCTCTCGCTCTCTCTGTCTCTCTCGCTCTCTCTAACTCTAACTCTCTCAGTTTCACTTTCATTTTCCTTAGCCTTCGTTTTGACGGTGGTGGTACCGATGACGATGACGATGAGGAAGAGGACGAGGACGCGAATGACGACGGACGATGACTACGAGAGTTGCTCTCTTTTTTATTCGGAAAGTGAAGTGAAGAAATGGGACATCACATCATATGCCATCATATGGCACGACATACACACCATGTCTTCTTGTAATGGCTCAGACTCAGAATACATGTGTGTGTGTGTGTGAGTATGCCAGATAGAGAGAGAGAGACAGAGAGAGAGAGAGAGTCGTCGGAATACATCGGATAAGATAATGTCATACAGAATCAAAATCAGGCTCCAAATCAGACTACACACACACACACACACACACACACACTCACAAGGAGTGTACATAAGGCGTGTATGTACACTGTGTATAAATTTCCATGTTTCCAATGTCATGCTACATAATCTCTATAGGTTATGCTTGCCATTTCAAAGTGAAGGCTTAAGCCTTCCGCCGCGTAAAGCGTAAGCGTGCAGTCAAGCTGAATACTGGGGAGAATAGTGGAAAACTGGAACTTAAAGTGGAACTGTGTGTGTGGAATGGATGCTGCTGCTGTGTGTGAGTATGCCCGTTTTTTCTCATATCCATACATAAGACATACCTATGGACAGGGACGTATCGTATAGTATAGAAGGAGAGAGAAAGAGAGAGAGAGTGCGATGGAGCTAATGCTTTTCCATGCAGTCCACGAAGCTATTTGGTACACATATCATATTTCATGTATCTTAATGGTTTCTTTGACACGTCGTTTAATAGGAAAATTTAAATAGAACCCCCCCCACACACACACACATACACACATACACCGAGACACACGAAACCCTTTCTCTATAGTCCTTCTAACCCCGAGGCCCACAGCTTTAAGCTCTATCCAGAAAAAAAAAATTCCTTTCTCTCTGCTGTAGAATGGAGAAGTGGAAAGAATACATATAGAGAGAAAGTACGTATGTGGAGACATATAAATAAAGCTGTACAACTGTGAACCACCAGGAGAGAAACCGTCCCCAATTTCTACTTCCAAGCTGTGTGGTGTGTAATACACAAAACAGGCTCCCTATATTTACTAGGTGAAGAATTCCGTTTCATTCCGAATTGAAAATGTACATGGAGGGATGCATTGAACGTATAGCTAATGTGCTTAAATACCACGGGACGAGGAAATTTACGTGATGCTCCAGCCATACAACATGAGGAGATCTTCACTCATGTACATATTTAGTGGAAGGGTAAGAGCTCTGCTCTGTCTCTCCACTTGTTCTTGCCAATATCCATAGTCAAAGGCTGTTGTCGGATTCGGATTTTGATTCAAATTCTCTCCTACATGGACAAGTTTGGATTTGGATGATGTTTCGGGCCACAAAGTACAAAACCATACTTATGCATGCTCATCCTCACATTCACATATCTAATCTTGCCATGTAATTCATTAGACCACATTAACTTTAACATATTTTATATTTACACTTGATGTTCCGAATTCGGATGCTGAGTCAAGCATCGCACTTCTTTCTACGGATATTCACAATACATGCACAGGCACATACATATGTAGTTGGCACATAGAATCACAATGGAAAATATGTAATCCAACCCATTGTACTTGCTGTACTGAACAACTTGTGTTCGCTCAGAGCTCAGGATATACACAATTTGAAGAATGTACTCTGATGATGATGCATTTCAATTTAAGTTGCTCTTCAAAAAAATTTCTAATTTCCAAGAAATAATCTGTAGAAATGCCTCCATAAAGACCCAAAATAAACTTTCCAGCTGTCAATCATTTGAGAGTTTTGTGTGAAATGATGAAGAGATGAGTCGTTTTCCGTGCAAGAGGAAAGCACATGAAAATTTATTCGATAAAAATACAGATAGTAAACGGATTTTGCATAGAAATTAACTTGAATTCTTTCTACATGTATCGTATTCAAATTTCCTTGGATAGAGAATAATTTACTTAAAAGTTTCAAAGGGAGGAAAAAACAGGGAAATCCATTTACTATACAAAGTACTTTGTTCAAATAAAATCCAATTACTGATAACTGTGAATGCAATTTCTTTTTGACGAGAGGATACTGAGAGAGATAAAATGGAGCAAGTAAAATGGGATTTGAATTTGAGCGGATATTTGAGCATAATGAAATCATTCATGGGATCTTGAATGAGATAAAAGATGAAGATTATAAATATACATACAAGCACAAGCACACACACACAACTGGGAGTTTGCAGAGAGTTTATCGAATATCGAATGACAGAAATTATTACCAACATTGCTCTCACTCTCCCTTTCTCTTTCTCCCTCTTTCTTTCTCTCTTTATCTTTCTCTCTCGCTCTCGCTGTACTCGATATCAAATTGCACATAGTCGAGTGAGTAAAATTCGAGGAATGAAAATTGGAAATCCTCTATAACTATCCATGAAGATACAAGTATACAACCAGTCATGCAGTTACATTGTCCTCTCTCTCTCTTTGTCTTCCTCTCTCTCTCTCTCTTCCTCTCTCTTCTCCCGATTAACTATCGTTTGTTACTCGTTTCTCCGGTTAGTATTAATCGCAAGTACGTAAAACGTAAAGAGCTGGCTCATAGTTTGTAGTTTGTAGTCAAAGTGAAACAAGTCTAAGTGCATGCTTACAAATGTGAGCTCTCTCTCTCTCTTTCTCTCTCTCTCTCTCCAGTCTAAATTCCCAGCACTCCATATATAAAGACACACCTACATGCCCTCCACGTCCATCCATTTTCTGTACATACAGATCGTCACACACACACACATATATGAACTGAGCACGTTTCCCGCTAATCGTAAATGCGCTGTGCTTTTGAGCGTGAACTGATTGAAAATACAAAATGCGCCAACATTTCCGTCGAGAGAAAGCAGGAAGAAAGTGTAGTAACAGGGAATTTCCATGATATTGTCAATGCTATACACAATTCCACGTAGGACAGCTCGTGGAATATCTGTAAGCGCGGCACAAGGAATTCAACCAAAGACTTGAAGGCAATTGTAAATTGTAACGTAATTTTGAGAATACTCCAACTCCCCCCCCAGTAAAATTACGATACACAATACGATAGGAATATATGCAAAATGAATGTGTATAGAAATATACAAGTACCTACAGGCCCACAGGAAATGCTACAAAATTTCAAGCATGTCATTTATTGTAATATGTAAGACGTTAGATGGAATCATAATAATAAAATCCTCGTAAAGGCTTACAACTACTCAGCCAACACTCACTCAATCACTACACAAAACAATACCAACTATTATTTTTTCAAATTCAAAAGCTTCCCTCAAATCTCCACTTCAAATCTCGCTTTCCTAGAAAGTACGTAAGTTTTATGAACTTGAGCAAAGTACCTCGGCTCCGTGTTTTTTTATCCGATTTTAATAAATCCAAAATTCCTTATATTTAAAGTACCGTGTGGAGGAGTGGAACAAGCTAGAAAATGATGCGATGCTCGGTTTTATCTGTACTTGCAATATTTAATATGTACATAATGTTATTATAAAGAATCAAATTTCAACTGGAACATTTCACAAATGTACGTTGGACGATATTAAATTCGATTCTGAGTAGAGAAATCACAACTCAACGGTCGCAGCTTTTCATTTTTTTTGTTAGAAAGAATATATATTCTTAATATTGCAATATGAAAATTCTTGAAATGACGATGGATGTCTTTGGAATATTGAAAAAGTACATGTTTACATATTATGAATCAGAGAACTGGCAGGTATAAAAAATGGGAAAGGTGTACAAATACAAATGTCTTGTTTCATGTGCATACATACATAAGCTGGCTTGATTTAATTTGCATGCGCTATTTTTGTACTACATTTTTGTGTACCCAGAGATTTGGATTGTAGTCCTCGCTCTCTCTCTCTCTCTCACTCTGTGCTGAATATTTATGCTTAGCAGGTATTTATATTTACGACTGTAATAATTCTTGGAAAAAATATTTTATAGCTTGAAGTAGTTTTATAAAAAAAAAGAAAAAGCCAATAAGAACCGAGTTTTTTTCAATATATTGTTGCTAAAGTCTAAACACTGAAGGCACAAATTCACAAACTTATACAGGACCTGCAAAAATTCTTTGAATTCTGCCTTTTCACAATCTACACGATTCTTATTCCATGCATGAAAGATCTCATACGAGATTTAACTTTCCGCATGAATACTTTTACACAACTAAAAATTAAAGTTTCTCTCTCTCTCTCTCTCTCTCTCTCTCTGTGTGTCTGTGTCTCTCTCTTTCGTTCCAGAATTCCAGTTCTAAGAGTAAAACCAAAAAGGGAGGAACAAATCTAGAGAAAATGAAAAATCATATTTCAATATTTTCCTCATAAATTCATGAGATGAGAGAGACAGACTGGAACAGAAAAATAAAATTTGATCCTTTACCCTGCATTTTCATTTCTTGTCCTATTTTTCTTATTTCCCTTCAAACTCTCTTAATGTGAACTGCTTGCCTATAAGAATTTTGCCGTGAGCTCCTTGCAAAAAAAAAAAACTGAGGGAGGGAAAGAGAATGCTGAAAAGTAACAACCACGTAAAAATAAGGACAGACATTTCACATTCCATATCGAAAGTATGTAAGAGAAAATAAGTGCCATTTAAAAAATGTTGACTTTTATATTTTGGAATGTTAGTCGTCTGTATATAAGATATTTCTCACAATTCCTCACGGTTTACAGTTTACACTTTAGTAGCCATTCAATGAGGCAAATCCTTATGGTTGCAATAAGGATCCTCACTCTGAGCTCCTCTGTCCAATTGTAAAAGAGGAAGAGAGAAGAGAAAGTCAGGGAAAAGGCGGAGCGAGTATATGGGAAAGTATGAAAAGAATCCAGCCGAACATGATTACAAAATATCCATGCCCATGCAAATGTCTCTTAGTCATAACCCAAAAAACACATACCTACAGAATATCATGATTCTTCGCTTAACACAAATACAAATACAAGCACCAACAAGCAGCCGTCTGTATTGTCTCTCATGGACCACACATGCGATGGGATATGTGATATGTACTACTAACTATGTTTCCATGTTATCCTAGACAAATTCGCAAGAATCCTAAACTCATCCACACACAAACACACACACTCATATACATACATGTTCAGAAAACTCCGGATGAGAAAATGCAATAGCTCGAGGTGAAATTCGCTAGTGTACTCAGACTGGAAAGTGACTGCCTGTTCTTGTGTTATTATTATGATAATGATGATAGAGCTCAAGCACAAGTTGCTAGTTGGAAACTATTCCACGCTTGTTTTCTATCCCCTCTCATTTTCCCTGGCTCTCTTTCTCTCACTCTCTCTCTCGTTCGCTCTTTCACTACCCGGCCCCCGACATAGTTATTTTCTCCGGATGAACTCGCCCGTGTGATTCTAAGTGTGTCTCTTCATTCTTCTTTGAGATTTTGCAATTTTGCACCACACATATATTTATGTGAGTGCATACCCATATCCTCTTTGCCTCTCTCTAGCTCTCGCTCTCGCTCTTTCTCTCTCTCTCTTGCTGTACACTTTTGAATAGCTTTTTCCCCAGGAACTTTCACCATCGAGCTCTCCTGATATAACCCAAGTTGTTGAGTACAGAGTAGAAATGTGTAAGTTCGTACAAGAAATATCCATAGTGTGTAGTGTGTAAACATGTAGAGGAGAAGAGTGAAGTACATAATATTTCGAGTCATGATTGTCGCACCATAGTTCTTCTGGTCATAGCCCACGCGTATAGATGAGCATGCAAGCTAAAGAATGCCACCTGATGCGAACACCAAAAGGATTGTCAGCAAGAGACAAAGATAGAGAACTTTGTTCATATCGTCGACTACACTACACTTCTCTCTCTCATTCTCTCTCTTCCTCGTCGTTACTCGTAATCATGTTGCGAAAATTCGATACCTTTTCATACTCTCTCTCTGCTTTATTATCTTTTGCTATCCATGCAAGTACAAACCAAACTCGAGAACATTCTTGAGATTTTTCCTACTGTATATTTCATTTATGAGGAAAATGAGAGAGATAAAGAGAGAGAGAGAGACAGAGAGAAAGCTGTGTCTCACTTCCTTGTTCCGTACTTGTCAACTCCTCGACCGCCTTACACAAAATATCTGCACAATATCCAATATCGTCCAATATCGAAATTTACACATATAAATGAGATTGATATTGACAATCCCATCCAAACATCCTCATTTACTTTTCCCTCCAAAATATGGAGCAATACAAATATCCACCGAAAGAGATCCTCTATACACATCATGAAGAAAGTAAATTACTCCAATCCCCAAAGCTCATAATAATACAAAAACGAAATGTAGACATGGGCGAGCGTTTCGTAACAAGGACGTGTTTTCAAGTACTTCATCTGAGAAAAAAAACAAAATATATCGTACAGTGCAGGTGCACATTTGTATTTATGATGGAGAACCATTTTTTCTAGATTACCAATACAACATTATTATGATGGGGGAGGGATAGGGGAAAAATGCATTTTTAGATTAATGAAAAGCTCTCCGTCTCAGACGCCTCTTAAGGTCCATGATAAAAGAAAACACCTTACGGCAAAATGGGGATTGCACTGAGAGCGTGATGACTTTCTCTTGGACGCATCATGGGGATTGCACAATGTTTTATATGTGGATTTGAGGATTTCACATGAGAAGGAAACAATGGAGAAAGTACATAGTCGGAGGCTCCGACTCGGAGCAAGGAGGAATGAACGAAAAAAAGCCCATGGGAAGAAAGGAAGAGAAACAAAAACTGGGCTAGTGAAAAAACGAACGGAGGAATGGACGATGGGTTGAATGGTGGGCGAGTAGAAGAGTAATAGTCATTGCATTTCATTGAGAATCTACTCATTGCTGTAACTATTCTATTACTTATATGACTTTATATACACAGATGTTCATCTGTATATTCTATGTATGTCAGTGTGTGTGTGTGTGTATGTTTTCATATTGTTTTGGAGAGACAGTGCATTTCTATATCATATATTCATTGTGAAATGGTGTAGCATCCACATATAATGGATTGTATACCATTAGCCAATTTTTCCCATTCATTCCCTCTGGAGACTTTCCTTCAAGATATTTGTGCGGACAGTATTATTTCTTATTGTCAATCCAAAAATCCATACAGAAAGAGTCCTCAACTTGCCAGATGATATGACGAGAGTCGCATAATAACTAGAGCCAGCTTCATCTGTAGAAAATCCAAGAGAGTTTACATATAAAAATGAATTTTTTTTGCTCACTTTGTCTTTCGTTCATATTCTTATACTCTTTTGCTTTCTTGCCAGTTTTTAAAAAAAAAAAAATAAAAAAAAAAACAAAGTTTGAGTGAACAAAATCAAGCGTCATTTTTTATCCCTGTCATTCATCCAAACAATAAGGACACGTCAGTCTGAATTGCGATGAGAACTGAAATGAAAATTGAGTCACAGGGAGGTCATCAAATTTGATTTTATCACAGAAACAGAGATGGACGAAGAATAAAAAAAATAAAAAAATGAGAGCAGATATGAAATCGATAATCCATTGATAAAATATAATCCGGAACTGACACTGTGGGAATTGACCTCCGTGGTGCTTCTGTCGGACTCAGATATCAATGGTGTGAATGAGAGATGATAGAAAAAGAAAAAGGAGGAGGAAGATCCAATGAAATTCTAGATAGATGGACTCAAGATGAAGAGAATAGGAGACGAAGTGGTGTGTGATACAAAATATGAGACAAGTGAAAGTGTATCGCACTTTCACTTGGAGTCAAATGCCTCCATTTATCGACACTCCAACTTGGATTTTCACAACTGACTTTCTCCAGATTTTCACTGTGCTCTCTCTCTCTCTCTCTCTCTCATTCTCTCTTTCTGCTTCTGTGTCTGTTCTATTAGGGAATGAAAAGGATTTTGAACTTGGTCCATCCAAATGATTTGGAAGAGTAGATTACATGAAAATTGGTGTGTGTATTTACGATTGGAGTTTTTTTCCCCTACCCAGTCTCGTTTTTTATCATTACAAACAGAATGCACACTATTTGCCCAGTCCAGCCGGCATGAAGTTTTCTTCTATATGTTCTTTGTACCATCCTCCCATTCCCTGGATTCACAGAGAGAGAGAGAGAGATCATTTCATATTATTACACTTTCACGAGAGGCTGGACCATGTGAAAAATGATACAGGATGCGAATACAAGAGAACTAGGACAAAAGCAGCTACATATCAGCTTGAATCACTACGTTTTTTTTGGAATCTGTAGTGTGTAGTCTTCATTCTTCACCCACACCAAAGTACAAAACCAAAACCAAAATCAAACAGTTACATTTACTCTGTAATTTTCTCTCACTCTATTTATGTGTACAAACACTGGCTTCTCCCCCTTTTTCCATGATATGATAACTCACATCTTGAGTCCATGCTTTTATTTACATTAGCCTCACTTAAAGTTATTTCTTCAACCCTTCTCCCTTTTTTCACAGCTTCACATACCATACATAACCGTGTGCTGTAATTTAGAGCAGTTCTATATGGAATCTCACAAAATATGGATACTGTTACTTTACCACGTTTACTATTTCGACAATCAACAACCAACTGCTTCCATGAAAACCATGTGTATGGCCTCATTTTCAATTCTACATGGAAAGTCGTCTTATGAGCCGTCAAATACAGTAGAGCTTTCAAATTTTTCCATCATTAGGTGTTTTTTTTGCACGACAAGGGAAAACTTATGAAATTTCAATTTCAATCCCAATCAAAAACTCTATTGTCTAACTCCATTTTAATTTAATTCATTTATATTTTAGTGTAATTCAAATGGAAAGAATAAATATATTAAGATTTACTTAGAAATCCGTAGAAATATAACGACTTCAGAAAGACTTTGAAAAAAGCTTGAGAGGAGGGCGAATAAATAAATGTTTGTTGGCACATAGGAAATGAAAAGGTATATAAGTTTACGAGATAAAGAAGAAAACGACTATCGTTTGGAGGATTCTCCATAATAGGAATTCTAAAGTATGTTGTTCTCATTGTGGCTCTTCTGACATCTCGATGACGCTTGGAAGCTCTTTTTCTTTCCATCTTCTCTTCGAAAAAACTCACACTCTCTTTCCTTCTCCATCTTTCTCTTTCTTTCTTTCTTTCTATCTGTCTTTCCTTCTCCATCTTTTTATTTCTCTCTCTCTCTTCGTCGGCTCTATCTTTTCTCTGTTTCCCTCTATCTTTTTTTCTAAATAATTGATCCCTGACGGCTCATCCAGTTCGAGTCAAGATGTGGATCTGAACCCATTCTCCATCTCATTCTCCTCCTTCTTCTCCCTTTTTCTCCGTCTCCATGAACTCTTATACTCGTTTTCTTTCCCACCTTATAAATTTTTATAAGCTTCCATATAACACACCGATGAAATATCCTCACTCTCACTATCTCCACAAACATCTATATTTCTAGTGTACTTTCACATAGGCCCAAATATACTACACACACAAACACACACACACACACACACTCATAGCTATTTTCATTCGTGAACAAATCACCCTCTTTTTCTTCCTTCTGCTCGCTTTGCATTCGCGTAAAGAATAAAGAAGCCAAAAATTCTCTCAACAGTTAAAATATAAATACAAACAGAAAGACATTGGCTTGTCAGTGCCAACCAACCAACCAACCAACCAACCTCCTTCCTCTCCTTCTTTTCCTTTATTTTTCAATGGTTTGTTTTGCCTTTTAGATGTAGTTCATTTCTCAAATCCAACTCAAACTGAAGATCCAGCTGTATGTGCAGAAAACATTCGTATCTGTAGAGAGAAAGGGAGAAAGAGAACTCTGCATTTCCCTTCGATTTGTTTCTTATTTCTTGAGGTAGAATTTCTCTACTGCTTGTATATTTTGTTCGAGATGTTATTTGTTCCAGTAAGAGTCTTTGAAAATTCGGCCAACTTTCCAGCTGCAACTCTCTCTCTCTCTCTCTCTTTTTGCAAGTGGAGTGGAGCACAGTGGATTTTTTTATACGTATGTAAACAACTATGTACAATATATATGGCATTGTAGAGAGAGGAATTCACATACTTGGACCGATATAATAATGTTGGTAACTCAAATAAAAAACAAAGTATACTCACGAGTATTAACTGCACTAAAGGAAGAGAGGGGGGGAAGTCTATAAAATAAATAGAGTAAATATAGTGAAGGAAAAAATAGAACAAGAGGAGGAAGGAAAAAAGGAAGGGAGACTCCGTTTCTCAGTTTGAGATACAGAGAAAAAGAGGAAAATAGGGAAAGCAATAGTATTAAAAGGAAGCAAGAAGTTGTTGGTTGTTCCAAGACGTACATTATGTTCATGTGAGCCTCATTTTCTTGGCTCGGTCTTCTGGTTCTGTTTTTTTTGGGGGGGTTACAAGGAGCCTTGTACACAATTTCTACTCTAATTGCTCGCTCTTCAACCTAATAGAACCGATAAATCGTGTCAAAATCAACCAAGTCAACGTTGCCTTCGTACTTTATATTCTGGATCCAGAGAATAGGAGAAAACAATGCCGAATTCCTATTCTGTCTCTCTATTTCTTCCTCCACTCCACACATTCTCTCTCTCGCTCTATTTTTTCTCTGCTCACTCGCTGCTCCGCTGGCTGGCTGAGTAAAGAAGAAGAAAAGGCGAGTTCCTGGTGAATGGTGACTGCTTGTAATTGCATTCACCAACGAGAACTTACAATGTGTAAAAAAAACGACGTGCTATGTGCTATCCTTCCTGTCTCGAGTCTGTACAAATAATTCTTAAAATCCCCTCCCGTATCATTGTCTTTTTTTTTGTTTTGGAGGACTGTCTAAAAAATTCATAATGTTAGTGCACAACGATCCCCCATCTGTACACGATACCACAAAAAAGTGATATACGAGGAAATGTACAAATTATATATTTTGTAGCCTTACTCTCTCCAAATGAACTTGTGACAGGAAGATTAATTTTAAAATATTTCCCATAATAAATTACAAATTTTCCTCAGTCCCCTCACCAATTTACTCAAACATTTTGTATGTATAATTTGAATGATAAGGGTCGGTCGTCCGTTGGTCTGAGAGACTTTTTAGAAAAAAAAAGCCACAACTCATTTGTTCCAACAACGAAGGAGTCTCTCTCTTTTCCAATCCATTACAATAATTAGAAAAATGTACAGCTTGTTCTCTCAGGTAGGTGTGTATACACGCATGCTATTTATTCTCCTTGTCATTATCATCTTTATTATGAAGTTTCATATGTAAAATGACTTAAAAATATCCTCCATGCTCATGAATTCAACTTTCCCTTTTGAACTTTCACTCTTCATTCAAGTCAAAAAAAAAAAAAAAACTCCAACTCACTTTGTATTTGTGAGCTAGAAAAAAAAAGAAACTGGAAGTGTTTGAGGGATGCTGCGATGCTGCGTGGAAGCACATGCAAATATGAGAGGGAGTTTGAGAGAGATGCGATTTGTCAGAGGAAAACTAAAAGGACTTAAACGGACGAGAGTTGGGCAAATCATATCAATGAACAAAGTCACGTAAAGCCCATTTAACCATCAAATTTGAATGTTCAATGGGAATCTAACGAGATGTGCCACAAAATTCTGATCATTCCCTGCATACATTTTTCTCCTCGAAACGAACTTTGTTCCTTCACAGAAAAAGAAAAGTACTCATATTCCAGGATTGGATTGGATGATGGGATCTAAACGAGACGAGGACGAGACCAAGACAAACTACTAACTTAACTACCGTGATTTCATTTAAAACTTTAAACTTTATGCAAAGATTACTCAGACACACATTCACATTCACATTCAGAATTTACGATCAGAGACCTTGGAGAGGAGACGACTCTGAACATTCGATATTCAACCGGAACGAAAACTGAACCAACGGCCATTACATTACAACATACATATATATATATATATCGTATATTCGCCTATTTGAGAAAAGCCCACACTCACACGCACTCTCTCTCTCTCTCACACACACACACACATTGACTAAATCGTTCTCAGCCCATGAATACTAAAGTAAATTCCCTATGTGTGAGTTCGTCTTGGAGGAATTCCGGTATTCTAGTCACACGTCACCCACACCAATAACAAAAGTCGTTGTCATTATCATTAGACTTACCATGAGAGAGTTCATCGTCATTCCCAAAGATTCCCACCCATTCAAAATATATTGAACTATTAACTAATATTGACGAGGATTGAATCTGAACATGAAAACACTCCAATAATTTCTCAAACCCAAATTCCAAATTCCAGATTCCAAATTCATCCATCAAAAATACGATATATATGTAATATAATATAAAGGAAAGGAATGTACATGGGAAATACTCGAGACAAGGTAGTTGAAGAATCCCGAGTTTGCTTTTTAAAATGTGTAGGACATTAGAAAATGGAAAGGGAGGAGACTTTGATAAGTGTCGAAATTCGAAATTTGGAAATAATAATAAAATGTAATGCAGCGAGAAAGTAGGAAAACTAGTGCAAAAAAATAAAAAAAAGTGCACATGTGAGTGGAGGGAAAGCCTTTAGCCATTTGAATTCTTTCATGTGGAGCTCAAGTCATTTTTCTTGTTGGATGAGCGGTAGAGAGGAGAGAAAGCGGTTTGAAATTTAATAACAATATGAGAAAAAGTAGGTCTCCCCCCTCCCGTACTACTTTCATCTTGAGTTTTCAGAGTTCTTGAGATGAACGGAAAAAGAAGAGACTCGTTCCTGCTCGCTCTCGTTCTGCTTCGAGTTTGAGTTTGGGTTCGTTTTTTTCGAGCTAAACACGATACGACAATGAAAAAAGGAAACAGAGAGAGAGAGAGAGAGAGAGAGAAAGGAAAGCAAAACGTCTCTCGAGCAAGTCAAGTTTGATTTGACTCGAGGAAAGGCAGAGAGAGAGAGAAAGAAAGAGAGAGAGAGAGAGGAAAAGTCAAAGTGAGGAAAGTGAAAGAGAAAGAGAAGAGAATGCTTCGATAGAGTGAGATGAAGACGATCTCGAGTGTGCCATGTGGACTTAAGTACCAAGTGATTCTTCAGATTCATAACAAGTTTTGACTCGAGTGTCCTGAGCTTTCTCCAACGTCACTTCCCAGCCGACAATCCGCTCCCATACATAACCAACACTTTCCCCACTTCCAGCTTACTCCTCTCTCTCTCTCTCTCTCTCCTGGCAGCATACCTTCCCCTCTGTCGTCATATAGCACAAATATTATGATAGTATTACTAAAGGAAAGGAGGGAGAAGCAACTTGAAAATACCAAATGCTAAATTCCTTCACATTTCCCATACAAACTTTCAAAAGGATATTTAAAAAATGTGGCTTGAGAAAAGACGACAAAAAAAGGGAACACCTTTTTTTGCCTCTACATGTTTTTTCAAATAGAAGTAGGAAAATACGTATGGACGTTTTTTGCTGCCGAATCGACTAAAAATAGAATGTAGGAAATCATTTTCACAGGAGAATGAGTGTAAATAGTTATGTTCAGCAATGCAGGGGGAAATGAGTGAAGAACACGTGGATTGTCGTTGTCGTATATTCAGTGTAAAGGAAGCGGGATTTAATGAATGGAAACTCCCGAGTGATTTATAATATATCAATCTGTACTGTCAAGTCTTCTCTATTGTCCAATGGTACAAAATGAATGACTCCAACTAAATGTATTCAAGATAGAAACGTTGGCTTAGAAAGTCATGATCTGATAAAAGCGAGGGAGAGAAAGGGGGACTCCACGGTATTTTGTATTTGTGTGCGGTGCAAGTGCAAATGTATTGGCTTTGATACTCAAGACTATAGTTTGGGCTAGAAGATGTCCAATTGTGATTGATGGTGAAGGTGGAAGGAGAGAAAGAGAAAGAGAAAGAGAGAGAGATAGAGAGAGAGAGAGAACTGGGAAAAGGAAAACTGTGCATGCAATGGTTTGGTTTGGTTTGGTTTCGCTTGTCTCGGTGTGTTCACTCCTTGGAGACCTTGAGCAACTCTTGTAGAGCACGAGTATCATTCATTGTCATTAGTTGGCCCAGTCCAGAAACAAAAACAAAAAAACCCCCCAATATTCACTCTACAAACTAGAGACGAAGAAACACACAACCAGATCAAGAGAACGAGAAAAAAAAACTTACCAAATTTATGTTCATTATTGGGGAAGATAAACCTGAACATGGGATTAAACTATATAGAAACAGTCGTTCAACCAACCTCCAAAAATGGAGGTACAAATGTAGAAGGTACAAAATTACTAATACTTTCTTTCTATCACTCTTTCTTACTCTGCACAAGTTTACACACTTTCTCCAGTCAACTAACGACTTGAGGTCAGAAGTATACGCAGAAGAAGAAGATTTGATAATTCAACCATCATTCAAACTCTTATACAATTCGTTGGCTGTCTCTCGTTGATATTTTACACAAAGTGACACACTGACGACCACCTTGGAATATTTCATTTCAAATTTAACGAAAGTAAAAAAACAATCCAATATGACATTCAATACAAAGTATTGTATCGTACATGTAAAAAGAGTTCTCTGTACTTAACTGACTATTTCCTTCTGCTTGTATTTGCTTCAAATCAATCCAAACTTCTGTAAATACTCAGTGACAGGATGCATGTGGAAAAGTCAAACTAGCCGTCAGACTCGTCTTGTTAATACAAGAAATCCAGGAAAGTTTTAAAAATTAAAGTATTTTGTATCGTGAAACAAATTTATGTGTCATTCTCAGATACTCCAGTCAGTCCCAGATTCCTTTGACTTGTTTTCCAGTTTCCTGAACTGGATTTTTCCTAGAATTTATTTTCTCCTTGTCTCTCTATCATGCACAAGAGTTTTGTTTCTCGTTATTCGTTATTCCATGAGAGTTGTGAGGACAGTCAGTCTAATGTAACACGAAAGTTTCCTCGTCTCTGTATTCAAAGTTACCTTTCAATTTCCTCTCACAGAAAAAAAAAGTTGAGAAAACGTGGAATTTGTTTCTCCTTCCCACACAAACACACAAACACACACACAAAATCACATTCACATTCAAAGCACTCCCTAGCTCATTCTAAATAAATATTGATAGACTTGCAATTTAAAGGAAATTCAAGTTTTCAAACCACATACACACACACGAAATTTCCATTCCTATTATGCCATAGCCGGATGAAAAATTGTTTAGAATGAAATTGGAGACAAACTCCACTCGTTCCATAAGGAAAAGTGCAAGTACATAAAGGTTATTTGCTACAAAGAGTACAAATCTACCGAGCTCCACATAGAAAAAATCGAAATGTATCATAAACTTTGAGCATGAGGACGACAGAAACTACGAGAGAAAGAGAAAAAGAAGGAAAAAACTGAAACTACACAGAATTGTAGAGTGAGTAAAAAAAAGTAGTAGCATAAAGTAGAAAAATCTAAGCAATTTTAGATAGAGAGAGAGAGAGAGAGAGAAAGAGTTGAAAGTTTTCCATTTATTTTCTGAGGTTTTTGGATACCTTCATGGAGTCGTCCTTATTCTTTTGTGGGAAGAGAGGTGGATTTGGACATGGAAATGAACACAAAGTTTTTTTTACCTACTCCTTCGTCGTCTTTTTCTTCTTTTTCTTCTTCTTTTGCTTTCACTTGGTTTTTTTTTTATTTGGAGAAGAAAATATTTGTCATTTTAGTTGTGAGCGCCATTCACGAGTTTCCTCAGTCCCTATGTAAGGTACCTATTTGTACTCACCATTCACCATTTCAATCGGGAATTGTATGGTGAGAATCGGAATGCATGGAGAAACTCAGAGAGAGTCTCTCTCTCTCTCTCTCATCTTACAATCTAAGACCTTTCCTTTTGCCTGCAAGGTAGACGGTGGTAAACCTTGCACTGTATGTGCATGCATGTATGTATGCATATGTGTGTATTCATGTGTGTAGATCACTACAAATCTTGAAATATTGTGCAAGTGCATGCTTGTAAACAAAACCAAGCCGCAATACTCTGCTACTTTGTTCCATTTTTCAATGGGGCTTTATATTTTATATACTTAGTGTACACATAAATTCAATCTATACACGCTTTCCTTATGCATGATTTTGCCAAACAGTTCTTTTTATATTTCTCCTCCTTCTCTCGTGCCCCAGTGTTCCCTGCACAATGACCAAGAATGTCACAATTTTTACTGAGACGTTTCCCAATTTTCCACTCTGATGTGTATCAGTAAATATAAAGGATTTGAGGAGAGAAAAGAGAAAAGAGAAAGCATTGACAGAGTTGTGATGTAAAAAGGAAACGGTCACAAAAAAAACTCTTATATGATTTTGTATCAGTGCATTGGTTTGAGTACTCGGAGGAGATTCCCGATTAGTAATACACAGTAAATTTCACAAGTCTCTATAAATTGGATTGTAAATAATTGTAAATATGTACGGAAATCACATGGAAACATTGAAATAATTTATCCCACACATTTTCTCCTATTAGTTTATCACTTATCACATTTTTTCACTACAAATGTAGTCTACAATTCCTCAAAAAAATTAGGGAAAATTCCCATTTCAAATTCCCAGGTTTCACACAGACAAAAGTTTCCATGACACAAACAAGCACACACGCAATCACACACACACACACGCACATATACACACAAGAAAGTAATTATATTGAATTGAAAGTTGATAGAAGGAACTAAAGAAAATAATGTTCACGCGCTCGTAATATAATAAAAATGATAAAATAATTGAAACAATAAATATATTTCGTAGTTCGCTCTCTCGCTCGTTCATTCGTTCATTCTTGGGAAAGGCGAGAAGGAGAGAAAGAGAAAGAGTGGAAGCGAGTTGGAGTTACTGTCAAAGACAAGAAAGAGATTCGAGATTTGCGGGACTGGAGACTGTAGGTTTCTTCTTCTTCTTCTTCTGCTGCTGGATCCCTCTTTTTAGTTGGTTTCGGTCAGAAAAGGATGTACAAACTTTGTTGAGTGACTGTCAGAAGAAAAAGGGAAAGGATCGGAGCTTAAGTTTTCCCCCTTGTACGTTCAGATTCTTGTACATACAGATACTTTGGTTTCTCTATATAAATAGTCAAAGAGAAAGAGAGAAAGTCTACATAGGGCTGTGAAAGTATCTGTAGTGTACAGTACAATTACAATCTATATACAAATATAGAGGAACAAGAGTCCATGGATACACCATCACACAGTTTTTCTGACTCGTACAAAAGTTCTCGTCGTTCCATGTTCTCATCTTCCTTCTTCATCTTCTTCTTCTTCTTACTCCTTCTTTTTGGTCGTCGTTCTTCTCCTCTTGGAGCTTTCTGCGCCTCCATAAAATCTCAACACGAATTCATTGCTATTTCAGCCACGATTTTAGGTTTCTTGTCGTCAAGCTTGTACTGCCAAGTCTCCACATTAATTTGTTCCCCTTTTCCTTTCTTCCTTTTCTGTCCTTGTGTGCTTGTGGTTTTTTATCTGACTGCAATGCTTCGGAATGAACAAGAAAAAGAAGAGAGGAAAACTCTGCAACGTCTCTCTGGCCATTCCTTTTGCTCCTTCTCCTCCTCTCTTTCTCTGTAAATTCGGATTTGGACTCATTTCCCCCGCACAAGTTTCGTACATAAAAAAACCCCGTCCCAGTTTTTAGATTCCTCCTCGCTTTCTCTCTCTCTCTCTGTGTCCTCCAACTGCAAAAGGAAAACTGGAAAACAGAAATAGAACAAACTTGCTGTATGAACCAAAAAAAAGGATACACAACTCGTCCGACGGTACATGTATATTCTGTATAATGCATAAGAAAACTGTAAAAAAAATAAAAATAAAACGACACAAGACGCTGGAAAAAAGAAGATCTTTTGTATACAAAAAAACAGAAAAAGAGATGTGAAACTTACCAAAACGAGACTATAAACTATAAACAAATTTAATGAATTTCTTCAAAGTTGATGTTAATGGCTCAAAGAGGATTTGATTTATATGTAAATGGAAAATAATCCAAGAAAATCGTTTAATATCTCGTTGGAAGAAAAAAGTCATTTCCCCCGAAAATTGACTGTGAGAGCAAAGCAAAAGTTGGCTAAAAAAAAAAAAAAATGGAGGAAAAAAAAAAACGTTCAAAGGAACTCCTCGACTCAAGTACAATTTTCAATTTATTGCACTGCATTTTATTTCCCCCTTGTATATTGTACAAATCCTGCGGACACACACGGAAAAAAGGTAAGTGTAAAATGGGAATCAATGAGTGTATCAAATTTTGAAACCGAAATACGAAGCGAAATTGAAATTTTCATTGACAAATCCCATTAGGTATTTTGTTTCAATGTTCAATGTTCAAAGAGACGCAAAGAGAGAAAGAGAGAGAGAGAGAGAGAGAGTTTTTATGTTTCATCCTGGATTTAAAGGTGTACACAGGGACAGAGAATGTATATATAAGTAAAATGGCATCTCAGTCAGAGTTAGAATCGCTTTCATCGATACATTCAGGACTTACATGTTTTGAGATGGATACATAAGTATATATATATATATAGCAAGAAAGAACGAAAGAGGATTGGAAATCCTTTTGCATATTTTATGATGAAACACCCTGTGAACATGTACTGTGGGATTTGACGTTGCTTCCCCCCCCATTATTGCTGACGGCATCTCCAACGTAATTCCATCACAATCCACACACAACCAAAGACCTTACAAGAGAGAAATTCTACCCCTTTTGCCTCACTACTATCAATTCATGTGATGCACACAGTTTTCCTTTCTACCAGTACATGAATTCAAATTGAAAATTACCAATTTATAAATAATTCTAGGGAAAGTGACTTTGTAAACGATATTTGTGGGAAATGCATTAGGACTCTGAGGTTTCTCGTGTGGATTTTACATTTGCATTTGGTTGGTGTGCGAGTCACACTTGACATGATTACATGCAATAATAAAAGATTGAAAGAAAAACTATCTCAAGTCAAGTCGTCATACTGATAGTCATGCCATTGACGAATCGTTGTAATTGCATGGGAGAAAACATGAAATGGGTTTTCAGTAAAGAAATTGTCCCAATTTCCTTCGCTGTATCTTATGCACAACGAAAAAACCTCGTTTTTGCTTGCTAATATTTTTATTTCAAAATCTCTGTAGGATATTTCCGTATTTGCTATCAGCAGCAACATCAGCCATATTCTGCCATGTTATTGAAATCCATTGGATGTTTTCCCTTCTCTCTCTCGCTCTCTGTGTGTGTGTCTGTACTCCAGTTATGTATTTTTTTTTCCTCTCTCTCTCTCTCTCCTTCTTTCACTTTCACACATGTGCATTTCCATTTGCATTGGAATTGGGTAGTGTCTATCACAATTGTCGATCAATTTTCAATGGCGTTTCTGGTGTAGTTTGTACTTTGTGGTGGTGGTGGTTTGTGGATGGCGTGTCAAAAAAAAATAAGATGCGGCAGAAGACGATGGAAAATAATCCACACATGCATGAGGATGTGTAGTCAGGCATCATTCTTGTGGCTCCAAACTTTCTCACTTCTCTAAACGTGTTCTCATGCATAATGTATCGTTGAATTTTTTTTTGTACTACATATCAAAACTTGGGATCCCATCTCCATGTGTAATCTCCTGCATTTTTCCTTTTCACTTTATCTTATTCCAAAATAAATTGAGAGCGAGAGAGAGAGAGAGAGTGGAATGTATGTGGAAAATCTCTATGCACTTTGTAGATTGTCGATCCTTTTCAATTTTCGATAATAAAAATATTTTCAAATCATTCCCCACATCCTTCAAACGTTCAGTCCTTGCATCCATAAAATCCGAGAGAAAACACAATCGAGTTCATTTGGATTCGTTGTATGTACGTTATTTTTTTTTTGGAGGGGGGGGGGAGCTGATAAGTCAAATGTCAGCAAGTAAAAAAACGTGATGAGTATTTCATTTTCTTAGTGAGGAATTCGAGGAATAAATTTACCTGTGATGACAATGACAATCTCAATCTCTATTGTGTAGATATTGCAGAAAAAAAGAAACATGAGACCAAAAGATATGTCAAGTCAGCGTGTAGCTGGTCTAATGCTGTGTTGTGTACGACGTAGTAGAAGAAAAAGTGTGTGTATGTGTGTATGTGTGTGATAATATTTGGAGAAAGTAAGAGAAAATAGAAAGAAAGTACAAAGGATGAAATTCAAATATCCAAAGAAAGGGAGGAGAAAAAAGTTTTACACTAGACATGTATGTGCGTTTGGAATGTCGTCTTGTGTTGTCTGGAGAAAGAGTGAGAAAGTCGGCAAGTTGAAATTTATTCGCGTGTCAGTTTATTCAATTTTTTTCCATTCAATATTTATTATGTTTCATTCGTTGAGTGCGTATTTCAATTTCACTGGAGCTTTTGCCATCGATAACTCAACTGTGTGAGCTGGGTGATTTTCTATTTTCCCCTATTTCCTTTCCATTATAGACTTTTTTTTTTTTTTGCAAATCCTTCAAGCCCATTGCTTTCCAATACACAAACACACACACATCACATAGAACCAACATGAAAAACTCATCTTTGCTCCACAAACACACATCAATTTTTTCTCTTATGGTTATCTCCCCCCTTCCCCCCTCACCCCATTCTTATTTACTCTTCTTACAGATATTCCGATACGAATTCTTATCTTCCCAAATTTTTCCCTTCTTGCCATTTGAATATGTAAACGATTTTCGTTCTTATTTCACATTCCCATCTCTTTACCATTACTTTTTTTTGCAATTTCAAATGTACAGCCACACGAAAACTCAATATATTTTACTAAGGACTTGTCATTTATTCCAAAGACCCTTGAATTCAATACATAAAATTTAGACTTGAGATTCTTGGCCATGTACGTAGGATATTATCATTAATAGTCTCCAAGTTCTTCACTCCCTTTACTTTCACTTTCACAATTTGTTGCATTGCATTTCCATCTCCGATTCCTCTCACATTTAATAATATGCGAATATGAAATGAGGAAATGCGTCTTTGCGATTTTTTTTTCTTTCGATGTTGGACTGCGTGAGTGCGTCTTTTCTTTGCTGAGAATTCCGGGGTTAAGATTAACATAACATAAACCGCGGACGGAAAGAGGAGGGATACGTAAAAGGAAAATGAATTTTGATTGTGATCTTTGTGTATGTACGCTTTTCCTCGTTCTCGCTCTTCCTTCACAATTCCCTCTAGTCGTGGGCCCTCTTTTTTGATTGGTAGTTCAGTTGTTCAGTAGTTTAGCGGTTTAGTAGTTCAGTAGCTTTTTCCACATCGTGTATTTCCCCCCTTTTCGTACTACTTACTTTCCTTCTTTCCTCGTCTCTCTTGCACTGTAAATGCGCTCTTTCTCGCTCTCTTCTTCTTCGGCTGGGGATTGTTCTATATTTTATGGAATTTGCATGAGGAAATATGAATTATCTCTCCTCAGTATTTCAAATGGGTGAAACCTACAAAAACTCAGAAAGAGAGAGAGAGAGAGAAGGAGAAAGAAAGAGAAAAGTTTCAGAGTGTATCCGTTGCTGCTCTGAAGAATGTAGACTTTTCCTATTACTATCAAGTATATGTTATGTTTATAGACCGTGTGTACACATAGCCATGTAGAAAAATAAGCCGTGAGTGAAGACTCTCCCCATATTTTGCGGTGTGTACATATATTTATGAGTAGATTTCCTTAAGACTTTAGTCTTGAGCTATGTCTAATGTCTATGTGTGTGTGTGTGTGTGAGTGAGTGTGTAGATCCATGAATACGATATTAAGTCATAGAATAAAAAGTTGGAGACGGTCGACATCACAGCCTTTCCCTTGGGTGCAAGAGAGTCAAAAGAGTTTTCACGTATCGGCTAATAATCCGGTTATTGGTGATGGTGGTGCGGAGGAGGCTGCTGAATGCTCAGAGGCTTTTCTTCTTCCTATTCTTTCTCTTTCTCTTTGCCTTCTCCACACACACTGTTATATCATCTAGTAATGTGTCTTTTAAGGAAATACCTTGGATACTATCGATATGAAAAGATCCATAATCCATCCTTGACGTAATCTCTTGTGCTATGGTAAGAGCAAGAGTCTGTCTGTACACATAAGCCGGTATTTCGGCTCGGTTTGATATGCTATGCTATGGATTTGCAGCTCTTTCTTTCTTTCTTTCTCTCTCTCTCTCTCACTCTCTCTCTCTCTCTCTCTCTATTTCATATACATTTGTATATTTCACATGTGTATCCATGTAAGTGTGGTGTGCTTGGGTCTACTGTCTATGATACGCCATGGTATGATATGATATGGTAGGTTCAATGTTCCACCACGTTCTACTCGCTTTGACTGCATGACTTTATCAAGTTTCTCATCCTCCTCCTCGTTCTCGTTCTTCTTCTCGTCTTTATCCTTATCCCCATTCTCATCCTCCATCCTCATCCTCATAAAGTCAGCGATTCTTCGATGGTTATAGCACCATGTTATATTTTCTTTGGAGGTTTTCTCTGGGCTCTCTTCTTCCTCTCCTATATTTAATAAAGTTTACTTAAATTGAAACGTGAACGCAAAGTTAGAGAATGTTTGTGAGAAAAAAAGGACTGCGTTTTCCTTTCCCAACTTGACTAGAATAGAACAGAATCGGGATGTACGAGTAGGTACATGTACATTCAGATTGCGAGTATACGCATATACGATACGATACGTACACACGCAGACCCACCACTCTTTCTCTCTCTCTGTCTGTCTATCCCTCCCTCTCTCTCGCTCACTCTGTTTACATGAGAATGGCAGGGGCATATCTGTGACTGTGTACTATTTCAAGTGTATAGCATTCCTTTCTTCGTACTCATACCTTGCTAACTTTGTTCGAATTTCCTCTACTCACTTTCTCTCTCTCTCTCTCTGTTTCTAAATGTACTTATCCTGGACTTTTTTTCTCTCTTCCTCGGAGCTCGCTTTCTCCAGACTCCCTCCGTGGATCTCTTGCCAATTTTCGTATTTTCGTACGTTTGCACTCATCGTTGGTCTCGATTCTCAGAGAGTCTTGAGCTTTCCCGTCTCGGAGCTCCAACCGTGGTACACTTTTATGTTGATCTGCCCTTGTTGCGTGGTAGCTACATTTTATTTTCCCCCCGTTTCTCCGTCTTTGTCTTCGTTGTTCTTTCTTTCTCGCTCTCTCTTTCTCTTTCTCTTTCTCTCTCTCGGTCTCTCTCATGATTCGCAAGTTATCTATCAAGAGACTTTATATCGATAATCCATATTGATTCCTGTGTCATTTAACCTAAACTCCTATCTCCGCTTTCTCTTTTACTAGAGAAATTCCTTGAGTTCGTATACTTGTAGACTAAAAATATCTACCTTTTCTCTTCTCTTCATTAGGGGAACTTCGGATGGATTAGTTAATTACAGAAGAAATGGAAAGAATTGAATTGGAGGAATAAAAAAAACGGGTGGAAGGAGAAATAAGTTAAAGAAAAAGAGAGAGAGACGCGAGAGACGTTCATTTGGAGGATGAAAGGAACTGAGGAACTGAGGAGCTATGGATACGATATGTATATGTATTTATGTACATGTGTGTGTAGACATGAAAATAAAAATAAAGATAAAGGGAAATGGTTCAATTTAAGTTATCCGTCCTGCGGATCTGTCGACTGTGGACAGGTTTACGGGCGAGTCTGGATGTAATGAAATAAACACAAAACCGACAATTCGCTGAACTGACGGAAGTTTGCTTTTTAATGAAATTTCATTATTATTCCCTATGACGAAGGAAGGAAGGAGAGGGGAAAGGTTACAAGCGCAGCAACAGTGAAAGAACTCCCTGCTATTGCTACTCTTTCTTCCTTTTACGGCATTTATCTATTTAGATTCCTCGGTTGTATGTACTAACATCTATTTGCTTATCTATTTGGGGAACAGACACAAAGTAGCTACAGGGTAAAAGGAGAAAAGGGGAAAACAGCTTGCCTTTGAGTGTATTTCTGTGTAGGTGTCCATTCGTTTAGTTCCCTTTCCTCTCTCTTTCTCTCTCTACCTCTTTCTTGTTTTCTTCTCGTCTTGTTCTTGTGTGAGTGTGTACGTAGAATGTGGGACGGATTGCATTATGTATGTGGTTTTGGTTGTGTTTCGTTCTATGGATTCATGGACTAGGTAGAATTCTCAGTATTGCTATTGCTATGGTTTCTGGCTCCTCATTCTCTTCTTAACTCGGCCATCCTTCTTCCTTTTCCCTTCTTCCAACTTCAACTTTTCGGTTCTCCATTCATAACTTTGCGTGGGTGTTGATGCATCATTTCACATATATTCCTATTCATACAGTCTACAGTCTGAATATGCATCCGGCTACTGCTTCCACTCACCACCGTTAAAGCAGCTACAATCGCAAAATAAATCCACACAAAGGGAGCTCTCTGTCGCCGTCAACAAATTTCTTTACTGGAATCAAAAAAGAATTCCAAATCCTAAATTCTTTCCTGTAATATCCTTGCAGTTTTTTGAGTCTGCTAAAATGCATGGAGCGAGTACAAATGTTTTTCATTGTGTGTAGGAATTAAAAAATGGAAGGGAAAATGCTCTCTGATTTCCAAGAATTTAAATTCTGTACATACGATACTGCGGATTCAAGAATGAGAGTTCTGAGAAGCAGAATCAGAATGTTTTAGATGGCTGTATTGGGGGAAGTCAAAGTCAGTTAAAGTCTGTTAAAGTCGGGTTGTTAATTGGGAATATGGGAGAGAAAGAGAAAGACACTGTTGGAGAGTGCAAGCTTTAAGTGAATGTAGAAGTTTGTCATGGACAGAGTGAATGTGAGTAACCTAAGTAGTAGAAAATGCGGAAACTGGGGAGGGAGAGAGAGAGAGAGAAAGTAATGAAGGAAAGGAATAAATGCCAGGCATTTTGAGTATGGAGAAAGTTGGGAGTTGCTACGAGTGTTTGATGCGAGTGCATGAATAGACGGAGTGGAGAATGTGAGCAAGAGTAAGAAAGTGAAGTAAAGGATGCTGGGATTATTTCATTTGACTTAGTTACGTCGGAGAACATGATTAGAACAATGCATCTGGTCGGGCTGAAGGACTCAAGTCAGCTCTTAATACGATGCACTTCTTCTTCTTCTTCTTATTCGTCTTACTCTCAGTTTACTTTCATTCTTGGTTCTCACTGAGGGAGAAGGCAGAAGGCAAACGGGAAACGGGAAAAGGAGCAATGTGTGCATGGATATATATATATCGTATATATGCATAGATGTGTGTCTGTACGAATTTTTGGAGGAGTAGTAAAAGGAGCAGGAGGAGCAGCAGGCTCCTTCCTTTCCCATTTTCTCATTCTTCCCTGTGAATCCAATTTAAAGTAAGTAAGAGAACGTAATGCCTTCCACTCATGTTGCACGCATTACATAAATACAGGGCGACGGCCTATTTATCCAACATTCGGGACACAGAGAGACTTTGCTCTCTCTTCCTCTTTCTATTTCCCTCCTCTTTTTGTCTCTTTCTCTCACTCTCGCTCACTCTTCCCACTTATCTTGCGACATGTCCATAGCTACTTTGTCCCCCTTTTCTCTCTCCCCAACTTACATACACACACACACACACACGTACACACACACATATATATATAAAGATAACAGATTTAAATTAATTCCATCTAGATCTTATGTAATCTTTGTTCATAGAGTTTACTTTCTCTTCATTTTCAATCCTACAATCCTACATATGTGTAATACACATTCAAGTATTTCATACTCAAATCCTGCAGCTTCACTTCCTATTTACTCTGTACAGTGTACGTGTACACGGTGTACTTGACTGTGCTTTCGTACTGTCGTTTAATTCTCATCTAATTTCGTGGAGAAGGAATGAGAAAAATAATTATGTAGTTGGGCTTGATTTGTTTAATACAAAAAAAACGATGACTTGATTGTGATTTGACTTGCAATGAGCGTTTGTGAGGAACATGGGGAAAACTCCGAAAACTCGTGTGGTGAGTAAAGACAAGTAAAGAACTGGGGATATGGGGACTTTTACATGTGTAAAGACGTTGTGACGTAAGGGAATGTGATTGAGGATAAGAGAATTGATGTAGAATAAAAAAGAAAGGAGAGGGAGAGGAATCGAGGAGAAAACAAAAGCAAAGCATCAACATCAACATGAGCAGTTAAAGGAAAGTTAAAAGGAATCATAATGATAATAATGATTATTTCTAGTTGAAGTAGCTCAGCATTGAAATGAAACTCTTGTTATTTCAGGGGAAACGCTACAGAGAACGAGAGAGAGAGAGAGGGAGAGAGAAAGTGAGAGAGAGAAAGAAAAAAAAGTATGGAAAAAGGAAAAGGCGCACTGGGGAGCAAGGCGTGTTTCGCTCTTCTTGACTTTCACTTTCTCACAGCATCATCATTGCCTTTATACTCCCATTTAACTCCTCGCCTTCTCTCTCTCATTTCCATCATTATTTGAATTCTCGCTCTACATTTTTTCTGCCTCTCTCTTCTTCTTCTCTTTTGCTCTCTCTCTCTCTCTTGTTCTGGTTTTAACTTTGCCGTTCTCTACGGTTCTCTAATTCCCGCTTTGACTCTTTCCTACAGTTTCACAGTAATGCGTTCTGGTTGCACTTGAAGTGTTTCCATTGCTCGTATTGAGTTGAGTCGAGTCGAGTTGAGAGTTTCACTAGAGCATGGAAAGATTACGTTTAGTGTACGTAAATATAATACTTAAGGCACTGGCGCATCTGCCCCACTTTCAACTCGCTACCTCTCACGAATGTCGAAGAAGAAAGAGAAAAAGAAAAAAGAAAGCACAAAGTCCAGCTAAATATTTAATATTGAATTAAAAGTGTTGCTTTCAAGTTGAAGAGGGAAAAAAGCTGTGGAAAGCCCATTAAGTTCTCAGCTTAACTCGGCCAATCTCATTAAATGAAAATGTCTTGGCCTTATTTCTCTTTTTAGAGAAACATAGGCTATCTCTATGTATGCATATGTATTTACACATTCCCTGGCTGCAAACAACTAACAATTTTGTGTTCTATCATTTCAAAAATGGCTCATCATTTTGAGAGAATCCCCAAATCTTCCCATTTGAAATGAAATTCCTGCAATGAAAAAAACACCGTTTTTTCTTGATATTGGAATCGAAACCGAAATCAAAAGTAACGCGACAACACACACAATGTCTTCGGCTCATAAAAAAGGGACACATTCATAAGACGAATGCAACTAGAAAGACGGGGGAATTAAAAGGGAATGCGAATATTTGTATTGCGTGGAGACACATGTGGATGTTGTGACTATTAGAAATGTGATTAGGTTGACAGACAGATGATGTAGTTGGGCAGTCATGTACAGCCTTCCCTTGTACAATACTCGAAAATGGCCATTAGTGTCTACTGGGAAGGTTACACCAGAATGGATATTCATTATTGTGAAGAAGAGGAGGAGGAGAACGAGGAGAACGACGACGACTGAGTTTTTCCTAAGAATTCTTCCAGCGTTCACTTTATCTTTGTACATGTCTCTGTTAATCGAGGGAGCTACAAGAGATTCCGATTGTATTTTACTCCAGACTTGTACAATATACAATGTACAGACAGACACAAACACACACACACACATACAAATGTATCGGATCCAGTAGAATGTTGTTGAATACCCAATAGAAACTTGACTTGGAGGAAGACGAGGAAGAGAAAGAAAAAAAGAAGAAGAAGTTACAAGTTGAATCAGTTTCAGTTTGAGTTGAGAGGAAGAAAAAGAAAGAATGAAAGAAAGAAAGGGGAAATAGGAGAGAGAGAAGAATACGAAGGGAAGACAGTGACATTAGGAGAAGGAGAAGCCAGGAACGTGAAGGAAAGAGGGCACATATAAACACACATACACATACACACACCAAATACACACACCAACTCACAAAACGTACACACACAGACGGAGAGAGAAAGCAAAGTGAAGAAAGGAAAAGAGAGAAAGTTTCAAGAATGAAAAATGCGACGGAGTTTATTGTTTGGCCTGGGATTCAGTGGCGGTTCCTTGTCTCTTCCTTTGAATAGATAGCCTTTCTAATAAATCACAGGAGAGTGAAGATGGAATTCCCTTAGACTCCTCACATGCTCCTACCTAAACCTAAACCTTTACCTTCTAATCATATATAGCTACACAGGAAAACCCATCGACCATATGTAGACTCTCTCTCTCTCTCTTTCTCCTAATGACTCCATCTCCAAATACACACACACACACACACATCCACAATGCAAACACCAATACTTTCATTTACGCGCAGTTCAATCACTTGCAGCATATTCAGACTCAAATTCAAATTCAAATTGGGTTTTATACATTCTTTTCTTATATATCGTATTATTATGTACATGTGAATACACTGACTTAGATCCTTTACCTTATTTTGAACACAAAATGCCTTAAATTCCCCTCCTCGTCTTTCCACTATCCGCTTTTCGCTTTGAATATCTACCAAAATTGCCTGTGCTTTAATGGGGAGCTCTGGCAAAATATAAAATACAATTATGACAATTTCTCTAACTTTCCTGACTATGGGAACGAGCTAATGGGAATGGGAATGGGAAAGTCTGTAGTTGAGATGGACGCTCTCTGATGATCTTTTCCCAGAATATTTTCCCGTGTGGATGTGAGTAAGAGTGAGTGAGAGAGAGACAGAGAAAGCAAGAGAGGAAACTTTATTGTTTAGAGTTGTTTTGATTGTACGCCAAGTCTCTTCAATTATTTTATTTGTACGTTTAGTGCTTCACGGTGAAAGTTTTTTGCTCCTCCGTCTGCCATGAACGTCCAACTGTCGAATCTCTTGGATGATGATGATGATAGAAACTATTTTATTTTTATGATCATTGCACTCTCGAGGATTTTTGCTTTTTTTTTTTGGTTTTACCTTCCACAACAGATCTTACAAATTATAGTCTAGAGATTAAAACAATGGGAATCTCTTCTGGATTTGAACTTAAGTAAAATCCGGCGCTAGGGAAAAGGAATTTTGTTTTTGTGGCTGAAGGAAATGTACTGACAATGGAAATTAAAGATGCTTTGTCTTTAGCAAAAGAGAGAAGTCCATGCATCACTTTTCAAAGCTTATAATTCCGTTGTGTATAGTCTAAGGAAATGGAAAATCTGATTTAGTTGCTGTGCAAATTGAGCATTAGAGTCGAGGACTATTTTGCGAGGAATCCGGTTTGAATTGGGGAATTTGGATGGAAGGTTGAATAAACGACTCGACTCTCTCTCTCTGGCACTCGTCTACGTCTACTTTTACATGGGACAAAAGGGAGGGACCGATTATTTGAAATCTGTTATCGTAATGGTAATCGTTAGTGTGGCCCAAGGCTGAGCGTATGTACAAATACACGGTAGCCCATTGGATTTACTTTTGGTTTTTCAGTTGGCGTATGGTCTCGAGAGCTACTCGTAAGAGCAACCACAGAAGCAGAGAGAGAGAGAGAGACAGAGATACAAATAGGAACGGGGGCTTCAAGTTTCTCTAGTTTCTAGAGTGTCGAGTCCAAGGGTACTTTGTACTTTCCCTAAATGTCTATGTAGACGAGAGTGTAGTTGGATTGCTGGGAGGAATTTTTCGTTTTTCTCCACAGAAACTTAAGGAATTTTAGTGGAAGTGACGCGGATTCTGTTTGTTTCCCTTGCTGCTTTGGATTCGGGATTTTTTTTCTCTTCTTTTTTATTCTCCTTTCTCTTTGTTCGTTTTCTTCATCTTGGTTGGATCCTATGAAACGATGCTTTAGTTTTCCAGCCCGTTTCAGCTAAGTTGAGTTCGATGGTGATGGGGCTATGCTGATGTTGATGTCGATGTGGAATTGTGGAAGCTATTCCTTGTCATAGTCGTATATATATTCCTATATTTTTCTATTGCTGAAACTGATGGCAAGGACTTCCTCTTTTTCCACACATTCTAATGTGAAAACTTGTGAAGAGCCAGAGAGAAAGAGAATGAGAGAGAGAATGAGAGAGAGCTGCTAAAGAGAGAAAGAAAAGTTTTTGTTTACCCTCTTGAAAGTTTTCTTCTTTTTTTCTTCCTCGTTTTCGTCCTCCTTCTCGTCTTCTTCGTCTTTTTCTTCGTACTCTTTTTTGTTTGATGACTGGCTCGTTGGCTGATTCTTTTTTTTTGCTGCTTTCTCTTTCTTTCTATATTTCCTCTCTCTCTCTCTCTCTCACTCCTGTCTCTACCAATTGCCCATTTTGTCTCTTAGGCTAACGATCTCTAGAGGGATTTCTTCCACTTCATTTTTGAATAGAAATATTTATTGTGTTTTCATTTCAGCCATTGGCACTCGTACAATGTATTGCCCATCACATTATACGCCATCCTCCACTCACACAAGCAGACTCTACACAAATAATTCCCTTTGGTATTCGCCACCGACTGGAAAAATTAGTCTGTCGATTAAATCTTTCCTCATTCTAATCGATATTCCTTTCCTCTTTCCTCCTTTTCCATTCCAAATACATGTATGTACTCTCCTTAATTTATTACAGCTCATTTGACCATTTTCTATTGGAGTTGTTTATCCAGGAATTTACAATCCCAAGGAAGGAATTTTTCATTCTGGTATTTTGATTTTTATATTTGGAATCGTTTATATTTGGAATTTTGTATTTCCAAGTTCTTTTTCAAGAACAAACACACTGTAAAAATATTTGTGGGTTCTTAAATAATGTCTGGATTTTAGTAGATTCGGTTTTCTCTGTTTTCGGATTTTTGCTCTGATGAATCCCAATGTGTTTTTTATTTTTTAGTAAAAAAAAAAACAAATGCTAAAATAAATTGGGAAACGTTCGCTTTCCTTTTGGTTGCAGTGCTCCGTTTATCTGGAAACAAGTCGTGTGTATGTGGAGTTTGAAGTGATGGGAAATGGAGAAATGAGCAAAAAATGGAGTGGTGTGTGTGTGTGTGTAAATGTTGAGCGTTTGGTGGTATATAATATAGAAAATGAATGTAAATAGTGACTAGTGAATAGTGGGCGAAACCCCATATGGTTGCGAAATATGAGGAATTTTTTTTATTTGGGGAAGAAGGCTGTGGGAAAGAAAAACAAAAAGTAAGAGAAATAAGAGGACAAGGAAAAGTCTACTCTGCAGTTGTGAATGCAATTCAAATCTAAGTCCAAGGCAACCAGGGGAATATGTATAGAGAAAACGCGTACTGAAGAGAGAGAGAGAGAACCAAATTGTGAAATTTGAAGACTAGAAGGATGAAGATGAGAACTCAGCAGTGAGAGACGGAGAAGGAGAGAGAAGGAGAGAAAGATGGAGAGGATAGGACCAAAATGAAAATTCTTTGAGCTTGACATGACAGGATTTGCTTCTCTCTCCTTTTTTTTCTTATGTCTTATGCATTTCATGTCTATGCTCCCACTTTTTTGGTTCTACTTCCCAGCTCATGTCTCTCTTTCTCTCTGTCTCTGTATATTTATGCTAATGACGAGAGTAAAGTTCACAAGATATTGTACATACGCGTGTCTGGTTGCTCTTTTGTCCTAGGTCAACCAATTCCGACTCCAACTCAACAAACATCAAAAAACAAAGTGGACTCACTTCAATCTCTCTCTCTCTCTCTTTCTCACTGTCCTTTTCAAAATACTATAAAAAAATTCACTCAAAGAAGTTTTCATTTCCCTCTAGAAATCTCTCTCTCTCTCGCTCTTACACATAAAACATTTTATACAAAAACGTCAAAGGTCAACTTCTGTGTATTTTCATGCTCTCATCTTGAAATGCATTGAATGAGCTCTTTGAAGAAATGTCAAGAGGAAATTCCCACTTCACTCCTTTCCCCTATGACCTAATAAATTCACAAGAAAATCCATGTTGAAAATGTTGGGAAATGACTCATTTAATTTAAAGTTCAAGCTTCCATCGTCAACATTGAGGATTGAGGAAGCGTCATTTTTTTGACATGTCTTTAGAGAAATTTGGCAACTAATATAAACTATGTCACTTTATTGTAGACGTTCGGCTTTTGCTGTCCATTTCCTCTCTCTCTCTCTCGCTCTCGCTCTCTTTCTCTTGTTTTTTCTTTGTGTATACACAAGATGAGAATCCCAGTGTACTAAATACAGTAAAGTAAAGTCACACTTTCTCAGCAGCAGCATCAGCATCCGAGCTTCCTTCATATTAAATTTCCTCTTGTTAGCATTTGTCGGTTGTCAATTCAATTGTTCCGATAAGCTTCATGAATTTGACAGTTTGTGTGTACACAAAAAGAGTCAAGCAATTCCGTAGGATATCACAAAGAAAAGATGCTTCTGCCGTTGTTGTTATTATTGTCTGTCACTCTGTTTGTCAGTACATGTTGGCCTAAATATGTCACTCCCATCAAACTCAAGTCAAGATTTTATGATTCCAAATTTGTCATTCGTCCCCTCTTGCCATTTCCATTTCCTACACACGTCCACAACTCCAACACAAATATGTACAAAAAAAAAGAAATACATAAAAGAAATAATTCTGTCACAAAAAGAATTTGTGGAGGGATGTTGAATTTCAAAAGTCTCCTCACCATTTGAAAATTGAAAAGGAGATTTTGAGTCGGAACATGAGCATAATAATTATGCTGTGTCGGCTCAAATGGAATTAAATGGAAGCCAAGTGACAGAAAGGGAAACAGGGAAGTTGAGATGAATACAAAATGCCTAAACTAAAAAAAAAACCCCCAAAACTTATATATTATTCTCATATTCTTATACAAAATGGAAAAGAGGAGAGAGAAAGTTTCGGGTTGAAGGTATTTTACACACATACGAATACACACTACGAATACACACACACACATGTGGAGAATTCAAGTGCTGGAGCAGCTACTGAGAATTTGAGAGTGAGCAGTATGAAAAATGTGTGTGTGGCTCCTCACATTTTCCCTGTGTTCTATTTCTTGCCTGACTTGTTCCCCTGGAAAATGCCCTCTCTCTCTTTCTCTCTCTATTTTTTCTCAGAGAATGGAAAAGCTATTGTTCCCTATGGAAGAATCAAAAGGAGAGGAAAAAAGAGAGAATTTGTCAGAGAGAGAGAGAGAGGAGCAGCATGAAGGAACTAAAGGAAGGAAAGAAGGGAAGAAGAACGAGAACGCACACAAACAAAGCTAATTCGGTACATTGGTTTTCCTAAAAAAAATCACGCTAAAAACCTTGTGTGGAACTAAACTAACAAAGAAGTCTGAGAATCCAAAAAATCAAGAGCAAAAAATCAAAGGGGAAAGGATTCCAAGAAGAAGAAGAAGAAGAAAACGAGAACATGGACGTTCAATGTACATAACGTCAACTCTCTCTCTCTCTCTCGTCTACAATTTAGTTTAGGTTTAACACATCTATCCAAACAAGTCGATTTCACAGTCTAGACTCTCAAGAATCCACACACAAATATTGTATTATATTTCTAACTCTCCATCCAACACTTTGTACAGTGTATAGAGAAAATCTACAGAAAATCCAAACCCAAACACAAACGTAAACTTAAACTCTGAACCCCTAAACGAAACTCAAATGTAAAAACTTTTATACACGCAGAGACGCTCCTTGCTCTTGCTCTCTCTTCTTCTTCTTCTTCTTCTTCTTCTTCTCTTTCTCTCTCTCTGTCTCTCTCCTTCACGTATTCGTGTACAGAAAAAAATGTAGGGAAAATACAAATCGACCTTGCCAAAAATACAAATATATCCATACAAAAAGTAAACAGTAAGTGAGAATTTCTATCGGATTTTCATCGTGTAATACAGTACGAATATCAGAAAATAGATGACTTCTCTCTCTCTCTCTCTCTCTCTGTGGTCTTTCATGTGAAAAGTGTCCAATTTTCACTTCTCTCTCCCAATCACTACCACAAACTTGTAAATCCTAACAAATCCAGAGCAACTTTCAACTTGCTCACAGGGCAAACAAAAAAAAAACCTGGAAATGAGTTTCAATTTATTTAATTTAACTTGAGAATGTAGATTTTATTTCCATTTCCTACGTTTTCCTTCCCCCCTGTAAAACATCAATGATTAGATAAAGCTAGATCTTTCCAGCATTAGCTAAATTATTTACAGGCATGACTCAATGTTGTTGCTCTATGAAGTAAACGTCTGTACTTGCATCCCCAAATTTCGCTTTTGTACATACCTAATGGAAAAGAATTTGGATTCTCTCTGTATTCTGTGGTTTTCTACAGTTATACGATATGTTATGGATGACAGTTAGCATTTATTCTATCTATTTCGTACACACACTTTCTCTTTCCGTCCAAAGTCAAAGTCAAAGTTCAAGTTTCAAATGTAAGGGAAATCTAAATTCAACTTTCTCTGAAGCTTTTTCTCTTTTCCTCATCCTCATCCTCATTTGGATTTCCATGTACATCCATCCATTTCACAAGTCCTGAATTGTGGTGTGCGGAGGAGTGTAGATTTTCCATGAGACACGGTAAACATTTCTATATACGATATATATATCTGTATGTATGAAATGAACGTACACACAACGGGTTTGTCATCCCGCTTTACCATTGGATTTCTCTACGTATGTAAATACGTTGAGAGTCCTCCCGTGCATTCATGTAAGTATACATCGTCAAATGTAAATATCCCATTGAGAACATGTTGTCATGGGATACATTTGAATTTTCTTTGTGGTTCCCCATTGAACTATATCTCCACACACTCTCACTACATGTGTACTGGGAAATATCGGTTTGGAATATGTTAAATCCTTATTCCTATTGGGAAAATCTCTCTCATCTCATATCCACACATCCCACACACACACACATGTTTGAAGGTGTGTGGGAAAGAGTCTTAACGCTCATGTTCTATTTCCATCCGACTACAGATATGCCTAGATATGACCATGACGTTCAATTTGACTGGATTCTGGTTCAAGATGGACTCGTGGTAAATGACTTGAAAAAATTGACAATCTCTATCTATCTGTATTTTCTGTACATACTGGAGCACTCTGTGTCCTTTCCATCCATCCATCCATCCATTCATTCATTTTTTTTATAAATGGCTCACGAAAAAAAAAAATCATGGCTCCAAGTCAGACATGCTTTTTCCAAACCAAATGAAAATATGTGGAGAGAAAACTAAAAAGTCGCATGTAAAACGAGAGATTGGCTACAGGGAAGCTGGGGAATCTGTAGAGAAACTATAAAACTATGAAATGTGCATGCACACAAACACACAAAAACACAGACACACACACACAGCTTGAGACTTAAGCAGGAACTACGAGAGTTTGAGTTTGAGTTTGTACAAAATTGAGAAGACTACACAACAGTCAAAAGAGAAAAGAGAGAGAGAGAGAGAGAGAAAAGAGAAACTGGAAACTAACAAACAAAAACAGAAACAGGAACGCGGCATGATGAAATGAAATGAAAATTTTCATTTTCATGCCACGACGTAATTTACAAAAAAGTAAGAGGAGGGGGGAGGAGGGGGTTGGGGGGAATCTACAAGAAAAACACGAAAAGGATTATGGAAAAACCGCAGGATTTTTGTTTTTCTTCTCCTTTTCTTCGCCTTTTCTTCTTCATCTTGTTTTTTGTTGTTTGTGCATGAGAGCATGGTTTGGTTTGGTTTGGTATGGTGTAGTAGTGTAGTAGTGTACAGTCACACTCATATAGGCTCCTCTAGTGTCTACTTATGTTCAGATGAGAAACTTCATCACTTGGAATCGCGTGGACTTGACTGTATTTCCAGACATTTCGTTTCTACCCGTATCCTCAAACCGAAGACAAAATAAAAGATACAATACAAATATGGACAAGAAAAAGTAATACAATGTGCGCTTGTCGTATTATGCTAAACTTTCATACTCCTCACAATCCTCTGCTGCTGCTCTCCTCCGTCTCTGGCATACGCTACTCAACAACCAACCAACTAAGGCTTACCAAAACGCGGGTTGACCCGCGTTGACCCGCGTTTTCGATATTATGTGCAAAATACGTTTTAGGACATTTCCAACGTTTTTCAAAAAAATTTCAAATTTTCATTTTTTTTTTTGGAAATTTTGAAAAAAAAAAGAAATTGGATTTTTTTTTGAAAAACGCGTCAAATGTCCTAAAACGCATTTTGCACATAAAATCGAAAAAAACGCGGGTCGACCCGCGCGGGTTGCGAGTCGACCCGATCCGCTGGTAAGCCTTACAACCAACCAATCCATAACAAAAACAAAAAAGTCAGGAAAACAAAGAATTCACAGTACAATGCCAGCCCACACAAAAAAAGAAACTCTAAATAATACAAAATATAAAATACATAAAAAAAAGGGCGCTGAAACGCTAGAAAAAATGCTCGGATTTTAATTTTTTATTTTGTTTTATATTATTTCTTAAAAAAAAGAGTATATATCTGTATTGTATGCGCGGGCACTCGACTCTGATCATCTACAATCTACAATCTACAGTCTGCAGCATAATTTACAATGGAAATTCTCAACGGTGGCCATGAAACTAAATCTCAAATTCACAAGCACAATTGCTGTACATATGTTTGTAGTGACGGAGGAAATGAGACGATTTTCAAACTCCAGGTAGACGAACAAGAATAATAATAATAATAATAATAATAATGAAGATTTGAAAACATTTTGGGATGGTCCAAGTCAAAGTACAGACTACAGACTACAGATTTTAGAGTTCAAAGTTGTGACGAGGCAAGAGGAAATTTCGTCGTGGATAAATATTGGGAAAGACAATAAACTATACGAACAGACAGAGACGACGAGGGCTAAACATTTTATAAAATAAAAAACTCAAAGCCTGTCATTGAAAATTCGAATGTTGTCAAAAGTTTGTACTGTGAGCAGCAAGTTTTTTTCCTCTCTCTCTCTCTCTCTCTCTCTCGTCTGACTATCAGACTTTGTGCTTGAACTTTGTCAGGACTTTAGAGAATGAAAGAAAGAGAGAGAAAGAGAGAGAGAGAGAGAGAAAAGTTGGAGGGAAAAGTAACTCGGAAGTCAAACTTTGGTATAGTGTAGGAGTAAAAGTACAAGGAGGAGACCAAGTGAGGTTTAGTTATAGTGTGTATGTGTGTCACTGTGTGTGTGTGTGTGTGTTTGTATGGGTAGTGGAAAATAAAGAATAAAAGGGAAAGAGAGAATGAAGGATGGAACTTGGGACATGTAGTAGCCGTGTACATGTAAAATAAAAAAATTTGCCAAAGTTTTTAACTCAGATCTTTTATCTCATGGTCGACTGAAGCTAAGGACGTTGCCCTATTTTCTCCCGCTCTCTTTCTCTCTTTCTCTCTTTCTCGCATTCTGGGATTCTCGGTCCCGTTTCGCTTTTCGGTTGGGTTTGAGTCCAAACTCTTCTTCTTCTTCTTCTTCTCCATGAACATGAACATCACCATCAATGCACCACTCTCTATATAAATATAAATCCTCTCTCTAGCTTTGAGAGTATCACTATGAGGTAGTAAGTGCAAACTACAAAGCCTTTATATAACTCTTGCTACTGTTATGTACAGATATCGTCGGAACTGTGAGTAGTAGTTGAGTAGTATAACTCGGGCCGGCTGCTGCTGCGGGTACCGGTATCACGAGCTCTATCAGTATCTTTAGCGGTTCTTCTTCCTTTTTTTTTCTTCCTGGAAGAGAACATTCACCAAAATATCTCATCTTTAGTATATACAGTATTTCATCGGAATTCCCAATGTACAATTCAGAGTTCACAGTAAAACGAACAAACAATTTGTTCACATAGATAAACGATTTGAATTTTAGCGGAATCACCGATTTCCCATGAAATATTCAGGGTAAGTACTCATTTGGAATTAATTTGCAACGATCCTTCAGAACCTTCAGATTATTCAAATGCTTCTTTAAGTTTAATGTATATAGTTATGAAACTTGAGAAGGAAAAACATGCAAATTTCATACGTAGAAATTTGTGTGCTATTTTTTAAATGAATGTATGGATGTGAGTGGAAGCATGTTCTGAAGTTTTGTCATATGCAGAAATGTGGACTCCATCAACTCCATGTATGGGATTCTGTAAGGAGGGAAAAGCAGGGAGTGATTGAGCAAGTGGAGGAGGAAATGGAGTGTAGGGACATATGTACGGCAATGCAACATTTGAATTTGAAGAGCGGTTGAGTTGAGAGTAAAGAGTTGGAGGAAGAGAGAGTGAGAGAGAGAGAGAGAGAGAGAGAGGAAGAGTGAGGGAGAGAGAGAGAGGAAGAGAGAGAGAGAGCTGAGATTTGAGGAAAAGGATCCACGTTGCTTCATCCTTTAGGGCTGCCCTCTTCCCGCGCTCTCAGACTCGAGTGAAGCTTTTTGGTGGAGTACGATCTCCGTGCATTAGTTTTGCTCCAACGGTTGTGTGTAGCTTGGGCCGTTTTTTCTGTGTAATCAGTACCGTTTTGACGGAGCGGATCGTGTAATCAGTGCCGTTTACCTAGAGGCGCGTCTTCCAAACCAGTCGTGACTTTTCTCCTTCGTCGTCCTCCCTCTCTCACTTCTCTCTCCACATTTGTACATACTTACCTATACACAAATATGTACACACACACACACACACGCATACACACAACCCCAAAACCAAAACACCATTAATTCAAATGGGTGTTTGTGTTTGGGTCTCTCCCCCTCTCTCATCACATCTCATCTAATCTCATCTCATCTAATCTCATCTCACTGCCTCCCCCACACTTCTCATTCATATTACTGATAGTCCCATTCCATTTTCTCTCCTCCAACAATCAAATAAATTTCAAATTTAATTACATACATTCAGAATAACGGAATAAATAACTAATTACTAATTACGCATATTCAAAACAATTAATTAATTGTGATTGCTTTTTTTAGATATGTATGTATTTTTTTTTTTCATTTTCTCAAAATTTGAAATAACAATGACATTGCTCTTAATGACCAACAAATGATGCTGTTTTAAATGCCATAGTTTAATATTACAATTACAATTAAATGAAGTCCCCAGGAGAAAATGAAAATATGCACAGGCACAAACTCACAACGTGTGTAACACTATGTACAAGTCAAAAGACAATGGGAGAAGGGAACTGGGAATATATAGTAAATAATATAAAAATAAATAGAAATTGGAGCATAAATTGGAAGAGAGAGAGAGAGAAAGAGAGAATACGGACTACGGGAACAGTCTACACTTCTACAGACTTTTGAATGCATCCATATGAAATGGGTTTCAGAGACTCCCCGATTGTTTCCATGAAGAACTCTTGAACCTTGAAACAGACGCTTCAACTCCAACACAATTCTTATAACATAAAGAAAAGAGGCCTTTCTCGTCCCAAAAAACACCAAATCCCAACTTACAACTTCCCCCTGTATCTGACTTTAAGTCTTTTTGTTTTGTTTGTATATTTCTGTGCTGTGTATGTATATTGTGTGTGTAAATATGTATAGACATAGAATGTGTGTGTGTGTTACTGTGAAAGGATTCTCCCATAAATACTTGACAAGTAACGTACATAGTTACCTATCATACACATCCCACCTCTCTCCTTCTCTTTAGACATCTGAGTATGCAGACACACTCACTCACACACACACGCACAAAACTTGAATATTGACACGAACTACCCAAACTCATACTAAAGCATAAAAATGTACGCGTACAGTACATTTCCTCGTATGCATTACCTTATGGTGCATTTCCTTATTTGTTTTTTTTTGTATTCGCATCTTGGGGATTTCATAGCTTATTTCGTGTCGTTTCATAGCTCATATCTTGTGAGCTCACAGGTGGTACATTGGCGAAGAAAAAAAAACAAATATAAGAGTACACAATAGCTCAAACTCAAAAATAGAGAGAAAGAACCCTCCAAGATAAACGTGGAGATACGATATATATTATGCAATTGCAATAAGTTTTATTTTATGCTTCATCTGAGAGAAGTCAATAAGAGACAGACGACTACAGATATGTGTGTATCTTATGTACAGATGGAAAGAAAAATGACTACAGATATAGCCAAAGAATGGAATAGAATAAAACAAAGTACAAGTGGGCTAGCTATTCTCGCTTCTCACACTCCGACTGGATTGTACAGACCTCTCACATTTCCATTAAAAAACAGATAGAAAAAAGGGAACAGGAGTGAAAGTGAAAGTATAAAGAGAATCTGTGGATCCTTATTCACATTTCTTTTTGGAAGTCATCCACAGACGACTGTCCGTCATGAATGGGGACTTCATCTAAACATAAGGGAAATTTTAACTTCCATAAAATGTACGCATACACACACACACATGCACACGCACTTGCCTCATTAATTATTTCCATACCCATTGGAAATGTTGAAGGATAACTTTTTTTTCTATGTGAGGATTTGAATAATTGTCCAATGGAATATGTATTTTTAAAAAAAGTTGGAAGCATTTACAATTTAATGGACCATCAGAGTCTTTGGAGTCTCCTTCCTTATTCTCCTTCCGCATCTTTTAATTTCCCTTCTTCCTCCTTTTCCTCTGACTTTGAGAAAAAGTTTCAAAAAGAGTTTGATGCGTATATGAAACGGAGCATATGCATATTGCAGAAAGAAGCTAGAGCATATTGACTGCTCAAGTCAGATAGCATAGAAGGCAGACGGAGTGAGTATTTGGCGTAGATTTTGTGCCTGTGCCTATGGAGAGATATAAACGATATGACAAGCGACAATGGTTTGAATTCCCATATAGCTTTTCCCTGTCTCTGTACATGTTTCTTACTTTTAACGGTTTCTGCTCCGAGTTTCCACTCTGGAATATCTTTGTCTGAATTCATATTTTTTTTGCTCGTGTGTGGGAAATATATTCGATTTCATGGCAGATTTTCCATGTCATCGTTTTTTTTGACGCACTAGTGTATGTACAAGTATAGGAAGGACAGAGTGAAGGATGAGGATGGTTCGCTGAATATGTGTGGAGGTGTGTGAGCGTGTGAGAGTATGTGTGTGTGAAAGTATATTGAGGTTGAGAGTTGAACTTTGGTAGGATTTTATTATGTGAATGTGAAAATAGATGACTTGAGGAATCGTGTGACTGTGACTCTAAGGGACAAAAAAAAAGTCTTTTGGACGGAAAGAAAAGTCAAGTAAGTTCGCTCTCTCTTTCTATCTCACTCTCACACACACTTTCTCTCTCTCTCTCACTCTCTCACTACTCGACTCTGCTCTATCTTTTGTGGAAGGTGAAAAAACGGAGTGCGTTATGAATATTAAACCTTTTTTCCCGTTTTTTATCGATCTCATTCGAAAGTTTTCACGCTCGTCTCCTTCCTCTTGGTTTTCTTCTACTTATTTTTATGAAATACGGCCAACTCACCAACAACCAACTGTTTTGCTGTCCGTATACAGCAATGACATTTTATTTTTATCGTACTTTCACCTTTTATTATATTAGAAATTGGGGGAAGGCTTTGGAATTCAAATTCAAAATTTCACACACTACTACGCACGCACTGTCACTATACCAAAAGAACCACAGACCAAATCGAGAAACGCAGGAAAAAAAATAGTACCAACACTCGTGTACAATGTCAAAACACAACCTCACATTCCAAGTCTCAACTTCGGTTCGAACACGAATCCCCGAGTTTTGTTTTCCATACATATATTTCGACAGCTCTCTCCTGATATTTTCACACACACACACACACTTTGAGGTCAATACGCTTTCACATTTTCCATTTCCACCTCGGCTTTCAACCGCCAACTCAAAAATTATGACACAATTTTCCGCTTCATATTTAACCATTTCTGTCTTCAGTGAATGGGGGAAAATAAAAACAATCTCACGGGGTGCGCGCATTGAAACTGATGAGATTTGATCCACTCATGAACTCAACAATGAGCCTGAAAAATAATTCACGTTTTTTTCTTTATTCCTTCCAAATTCCAAATAAGGTTTGATTTTTTCTTGGAGGATTTTGGTGTTTGACAAATTTTTCTGGGTATAGAAGAAAGATAAAAAAAAATAGTGTAAATGCTGATGTGACAAGGAAAAGGAAACCCCTACTTTGATTTGATTTGAACAGCTCAGCTCGAATCTTATCGGGAGTTGAGAGTTGAGAGCTGGTAACTGGAAAATTGTGTGTAATGGTGGGGAATGATCGGATGTCTCTCCGATTAATTTGAAAACATGGAAGTGGAAAGTAGAGAAACGCATCTTCTTTTTCTTTTTGATGTTGAGAGAGAGAGAGAGAGAGATTAGTAGTTTAATTCGTGAGGTCTGACGGAGGCTGAACAAACAAAACCTCAATGGAATTAAGGATGACGATGGCTATTAATCTGATTTAATATTGAATTAAGGCAAATCTCAAAATCTCCAACGTTTTCCCTCGTCCTTCTCGTCTCATCTTTGTACTTTGTTAGTTGTTACAGAGTTGCTTGCTTGAGCTCAGCTTATTCGTTTCCCTTCTCAACTCTCTCAACATCCCCGTAAAATACAAACTATAAAACTATGGAAACTACAAACCATGAGAGAAAATCTGTGGATGGAGAGATTCTTCATGTGTCAGCCGGAATTGTATAAATCAGCAAATACGGAAGAGACGATCATGAGATTTTATTTTGGGAAAGCTCAGGAATCACCCGCGAAACCTTACCACCAATGCAAACATGATATGATATGTACACGATTTGTTGACGTTCAACTTACAACGTACAATGGAAAACGCAAAACTCTTTCTCTTTCTCTCTCTCTCTCTCTCTTTATACCGATATTTCTGCAGCTTCACGGAAATTCTTCGTGTTTGTGTTTCCTGCCTCCGGCGTTTCAATCCTTTTCATTGAAATCTCGGTAACATGAATGCAAGTCTGCAATATTGCAGTCATACAATAAATAAATGAATTTATTCGTAATAAAATTTGATCACGGAAGTTGACGAGAGGGGAAGGTCACAAATTAGTTGATGTTGAATTACTTGAATTATGTCATGTTGACTCATTTTTGAGATGAATTGGGACGTGAAATTGCGTCGTACTCATGATTGTAGAGCATTTGCGCATTTGAAATGCGCGTACACACGCTTATTAAATCGTAATTTCCATCTTTTTCATTCCCCCATGTTTTTTTTGAGCTAATAAAACAATTTTGGGGAGTTGAAAAAACAAAACACAAAAGGTAATGCACTTGAGACTGAACGAGACCAAGACGAGATCAAGACAGAGAGAAAGAGAGAGAAGGAGCAAGAGAGAGAGAGAGAGAGGAAATGTCAAAGAGAACGACAAAAGAAGGCTTAGGAATAGGATGAAGAGAAGAAAAGAACAGAAGGGAACTGAGCTGAGGCCGAGAAGGAGAACAACAGGAGAAGGAGCTCTATAGAACAAGTCAAGAGCTTCTCTCGTCACTCGTCACGTAATTAGTGAAATCTCGTTAAAATCATCAAAAGAAGGAAATTCATAAAAGGATTCCAAAATACTCCAGTACAAGCGACGGACATGAGTTGAAGGGAAAGCGAAAGCTCGTTGCTCTATACAAACATATAAATGTATGGAATTTGGAATTTGATACCGCTAATACCATCAAGAGACTCCAAGCTTTTCCACGAAGCAAACGACGAATTAACATGGGGAAAAAAAAAGTCTACTTTCCATACCTTGTTTTCCTGAAGAATGAAGAATGTAGTTAAAAAGAAAAATGGAATTTTTTCACCAAAAAAAAGAAGAAATGTAATTTCCACACAGTCACAGACACTCTTCATTTTTCAGAAGCCACATAAATATTATGAGAGCATTTGATAACCACTTTGAATTTAGGATTTAGAGTCGTGTGATGTGTCGTCACTTTAAATTAAACTGAAAATCTCTTTTTAGAATATTCTATAAACGTTGTCGTCACGTTCGGAGAGGTCGTTCAAATTTAAATTATTGTCATAGGATTCACATCATGTTAAATTGAAAACTAATTTATAAGCAAGATAAATCGTCATGTATGTACAGTACAGAACTGAACAGAGTAAAGTACAGAGTTTTACATACAGACTCAAGTCAATTTTCACATGATGATAATTCTGAGAGCATTGCTAAGTACTCGAGTCTGAGACCACCATTTCAATTCTTTATGACCTGAAAAAAGGACTCTTGGCTATGGAATATTCTTGGAGAAATTGAAATTTAAAATGCGATTAATTTAATATATGGAATGGAAAATAGAAATGAAAGGTTCTTGTTAGCTTTTCCATGTTCCTCATCTTCATAGACATCGTAATTCCCCATTACATTACATTACATTACCATCCATGTGACATGAAGGAGGACGAGAAAGTCAATAGAACGACCCGAGTTTCTCAAAACCTTCCATGTTTATCATTGTGAAATTTACATTTACTTACCAAATATGTCCGGAAATGACTTAAATTTCAACATTATCACTTCAATTTCAACATAATAACTATTTGAACATTTCCAAGTCCTCGCTAAGATTTGTTTCCTCCGCCGTCTAAATTCTAAACTCTAAAGGAAATTACGAAAAAAAAAGAAAAAAAAAAAAAAAACAAGAATAAAATTTACAAATTCATGTAAATTTCAATTAGAAATTATAAACATGAGCTGCTGTGACTGTATAGAAAAGAAATTGAGTTTGTGCGTAGGGAAAACCATGGTAAATATTTAATGTAAAGCATATATACACAAAAAAAAAACTCCATGTAAAAACTTTAGGAATTGGATTTTTCTCCCCTCTTTTCTTTATAATAATTTGAATTTTTTCGAGTTGAATTATGTTGATGAGGTTCCCTCATAGTCGTTGTACGATCTCCATCTGTTCCTTTCTATAATATCTCTATGTACATGGCAGTCATTAAATAAAGTTGGCCTTCCCCTTCAACTTACATGTTTTTTCTCTTGTTGGTTTTCCATATCTCTTTCTCTCTCTATCCTTTTCCGGGATGTAAGGAATTCTTAAAATAAAGTAAAAGAGGGAGAGAGAAAGAGAATGGCAAAAGAGTTGAATGTATCCTCTATGCTGTTGACATAAGCAGTTTGACTTTTTAATTTTTTCAATTTCCAACGCGCTCTCGCTTACAAACGATAAGTGAGAGGTACAGACGACACAACAGCCAAGGCCTTCTTTTCCTATATATGTATGTAATCTTACATACAGTAAGGATTTGTTAAGAGGGAAATGAGGAGAAAGGAAGGAAGGGAAATTGAAAGAGAGATAGAGAAAAGGAGAAGACTTTCATTTCATCCTGTTGAATAAAGATGAATCCTTCCCAGCTTAACTCATTCATTTTTATGCAAATACATCTCGTAAGATTAAACTTCAATATTTACATGTATCTCAAAATTCACTAACTCAATACACAGTTGGAGGAACTCCTCTGTCATTTCCCTCAGTATCCAGTCCTCACTCATTTCAATCTCGAGCCTTTTCCTTTCTTTTCTCCCCGTTCCCAAGGAGAATGAGAAAAAGAAAGAACGAAAGAAAGAAAGAAAGAGAAAGGGAGATCGAGATAGAGAGAGAAAGCGACTCTCTTTGGAGAGCCATACGAGAGAATTTCATGTCCTGATGTAACTTATGCACTGTAAGTCAACATACGGAATAAAATCTCGAGCAGCTCCATCCGGGAAGCCTCCAGCCTTTTCAATCCCAAGTAAAAAGAAAAGTGAAAAGGGAAACTAAATTTCATTACATATGGATATTACACATTAAAATTTTAAAATGGACAATTTACTCTCCACGTTCACGTCACCACTTTTCAATTTTAAACTTACTCAACCAAAGTCCACATGACTATGTACGAAAAAAGTACAAGATTTTACTCTTGCAATTTTTATAAGCTAGTAAAAAAAAAAAACCTGGACTAAAAAGCAAGATGGGAAATATGTGTCTACATATTTCTCGAACGGAATTGCCTCAATCAAATTTCTCAGGATATTTATCCATACACAGTCAAATGGGAGGAAAAGTAATTTCCCAATTTCTTTTAAAAGCGCTCTCAATCTCAATACAAAATGAGTTGAGGTAGCCTCGGCCGGATGCGCACATACTAATTTTGGGCGGTTCAAATTCCATGATGTAGAAGATGAAAGAAGAGGAACGAGGAGCATGATTTTTACAAATGACTTTTGTTCCATGGACTTTTGTTTCATTGTGTATTCATTTCCCACATGAAAATTGATACTATCGATTTTCCGCGTATTCTTTACTTGACTTAAAATGAACCGAATCTCGGAATTGAGAACATGACCCAAAACATCCACTCATAACATTTTGTTGTGCGAGAAGAGCATTGCTATTTTCCTCAATCACATCTCCACACGTGTGTTTATTACACACATTTTAATTATTATTAGATTGGACTGTCGTTGGAAATGTCATAGTGGATTCCTTCTGTAATTGATTGATGACGCTACATTTTTCATTTGTACACATTGAGATGATGTGAAATTACATGTAACTACTGTACAAATGATGGAAGTCGACAGTCTATAGTCGACAGTCGTCCTGGAAATAAATAGAAAAATAGACTCCTTCCCTCACTCGCAGAAACCGCTGGAGAAAGTGTGAGAAACTAAAAGTGAAAGAGATGATAGAAAGGACGAGAGAATATCCTGCTGTTCCTTTGAAAGAAAGTCGTTGCAATTTCAACTTCAAGGTATGTCTGTAGAAACACATGGATAAATACCTATAAAAAATGCCCACTGTCTACTGTCAGAGTTGACGAAGAAAAAGAAAAAAGAGAAAAAAAACTAGAGAGAGAGAGAGAGAGAGAGGGAAATCCTTTAGATCCACACACACACACACACGACTTACTTACAACATTCAGAGAGAGAGGGAGAGAGAGAGAAACGAGAAAGACATTCAGATGAATAAATCCAGGCGGGTACATTTCACTATACGTGGCCTCTTTGACGACGACGACGAGACTTCCTGCTGATTCTTTGACTCTAATTCAAATCCAAGTTGAAGACGACCAAATACGAAAATCAAGTACGAAACCAACTTGAGTTTCTCTTTCTCTCTTTTCCTTTCTCTCCCTTTCTTTCTCTCTCTCTTTCTGTACATTGGATAGACATGAGCAGAGACAGAGGACACGACATGCAACTCAGGACGACGTAAGACGAGAAACGTACGAGTTATTTACAAGTTTCTTTGAGAAATGTGTAGAATTTTGAAATTCGTTGGAACTGAAACACGAATGTCCAAACGCCAACGTTTATATTTCGTTACTATTCACAGTCATTTCTTTCAATGTCTTTCTAAAGGCCTTTCCGTCTTTCAGATTTTCAAATTACAAATTCACATACATTCATTTCAAAAGGTTTCCGGCCTTTTAATTAATCATAGCTCGTTTGCAATTTGTAGACTTTTTCATTGGTAAACAAATGTGCAGGAAGAGGAAATCGAGTTTAGACTGCATATGAGATTAATAAAATCATAGAATAAAAAGTGCATGAATATTCAAAATTGAAACATACCATATATTGTTTAATATAATATAATATATTAAATATAATATAATATATTTACATACCATATTATGGTATGTAAAAAGATGTGGAGGGTGCATAGATTGGATGGAGCGTGGAAGGAAATATTTTTATTTGATAATCTTATTTTATTGGTAGGATCTACGATACGATACGATACGTCGAGCTGAAAGTATAGTAGTGAAATTAATCAAGAGAAAAGTTTTTGGAATTTCGCCCAGGGCCCAAGTCTCAAAATTGATTTTCTTTGGGTCTTCCATCGGCTTAGTAGTTTCCTTTCCTCTTCTTTTGCTTAAGCTTTTGGTTTTCCTTCTTCTTCTTCCTCTTCGTTTTCTTCTTTGCTCCTTGGGCAAGTATCATCAAGAGTTGAGAGTGAGAATGAGATATTATATAGTGTTAGATAAATTCAAATATATCTCGAGAGCGTAAAGGAATGAGAATCGATCAGATAGTATTTTCCTTGGGAATTTTCTTGGCAGCTCTCTCTCTCTCTTCTCTGCAGTCTACAGATACTCGGAACAAATAGATGACGGCAAAGCTTACTACTTCTGCTTCTGCTGCTGCTGCTTTCACTCCAAATCCAACTGCAGCATCAACATTTCTTCTGCCGTCTCCTTCTAAAAATTCAAGACTGGGGACTCAAATTCTCTCTTTGGCTCTCTTTCCAATCAAGACAAGAAGGAAGTGTTTTTCAATTAGAATCCATTAGCCAGCATATGAACTTTGTCGGGCAAGGAAGGAAATGAGAAAGAAAGAAAGAAAGAAAGAGCGAGAGAGAGAGAGAGAGAGAGAGAGAGAGAGAGAGAGAGGCAGAGAGAATTTTACCAGGCTCACGGGGCAGCGTAAGAACGGAAGAAGTATATTAATTACACATTTCCAGTTCACCATCCATCACATTACAAAATCGATTGCACTATAATCATATGATTCTCCGTAAATTTTTAAAGCATTTCAAAAAGACGAACCAGAAAAACCTTCTCAAACCATTTCATGGCATAAATCAACAGCACCACCAACTTCAGAAATGGCAAAACTGCAAAATTTTACAGAGTGTAACGGAATGTACAAGTACACACAAATATTTTATACGCGAAGTTGAATTCAAGACAACTCAGCTGTTAATTTTTCTCCTTAAAATTCAAGACATGGAAATATTTTCAACATGTACTTGAGAAAGTGAACTTTCCAAATATCTCAGCTGGTTCAGGAACCAATTAATATTTCCCATGTGTGCTTTTAATTATTTGGTCAAACTTGTGCTAACGAATTTGGTGAAGGGCGAGAGTTAAGTTTTTGAGAGATTGGACCCTCACAATCTCCAATGAAAATGGGTTGTGGATGCTGATGCTGAAGAGGGAAGAAATGAGAACACGCCCATGATTATGAAAAAAGAATGGGAAATGAGATTACGTTGTGTGTGTGATTAATCTGATTTCCAGAACCGATTAGTGTATATTAGTTTTCTTGTATGAGGAATAATGGGGGAGTGGATAGAGTCAAAGGAAGCAGCAGCAGCAGCAGCGAGAGTTTCACTCTTTCTCCATGTGTGTTTTGTTGTGTAATGCTATGTTATGTTATGTTATGGGTGGGGAGAGTCAGAAAAGGCTAGGAAATTACTTTCATGGGATTTAATTAACTCAATTTGAAATCCACCTCTTACTTACGGTTATTAGTTTACCTTCACTTACACGCTCACGAGCATCCCCATTCAAACTAGAGGAGGAACCTCCAACTTGCAAGTCCAATGCAGAAAATACAAATTAGGAAACACACACATTCACAGTCAAAACTATAGTAAAAAAAAACCCACGCACGTACAATCTACAACAAACGTGCAAATGTGTATAGTTAATTAAACGAATTAATTAGTTTCCAAATCAAATTAAAATCCAAATTCAAAACAACTTGCATCGTCCATCATTCCAAAAAAAAGATACCATTTCATTGTTCATTCCTTGTGACTTTCATTCGTCAATGAACTCACCTTCCTCTCGCATCTACCTTTATTAATTCACCTCCGAGTTGATGTGAAGGAAGCAAATGACAAAGGACAAAAAACAATGTTTAGTTGAACGCACAGGAAAAAAGGAAAATATCACCACCATTTAAGCGATGAAATTTAACCACAGACACACAACTGACAAGAGAAATCCCTCGAAATTCCCCTTTCAACTCAGCACAGTCAAATAATAAAAATCCAATGAGCCATTTCAATGCCGCTCGAGTCGTTATTTTTCTGCTCGTCTTCATAGTTAAATCAAGGAAATGGGAAAGCCATGCAGATTTCAAATGTAATTGAACAGTCTCACTCGTTTTGTCATAAAAACCAAAATGAGAACGACAACGAGCACGATGATGAAATAGTAAAAAGAGGAAGAAGAAGAAGAAGAAAAAAAATTCACAATTTGCAATTCACTCAAAAAAAGTATATATATATATATTTCTCGTCCGCCTCAAAAAATAAAACGGATTTTCTGATGGCCTCATAAAGAGAGACTGCTGACGAGTCATTGCGAGGTAGTTTTCATCATTTGAATGTGAGGGAATTTGAAAGTGGGATATGAAATACGGAATTCAAATTGTGGAATCTGTCCTGTGTAATTTCCTCGAGTTGTGCGTACAGACAGACAGACACTGACGAACAGAACAGAACAGAACAGTGAACGACTATGCAAATGCTTTTATAGATCCATATAGAAAGATGAAACCCTTTAAAAAAATCATCTGTATTTGGTTTATTATTAGTAAACGAGGTGACGCAGACAGTTCGTTCCGTACAGAATGAATGTGGTGCGTCTAAGTCTGAGTCTCCGTCTCCTCTCCTTGATATTGAAACACACTCGAGTACATATTCAAAGTGTCTTCAAGTCTCTCGTATTCGTATTCTAATCCCAATCAAATAGATACGCTCCGTGTACTTTCCCCTTAGTCTGTCCTCTCCACCAAGTAAGTAAAATTATGCATTTGTGAGGATATGAAATGGCAAGAGAACTGTTAACGTGTAAAGATTCCTCAACCATCTTCGAGTCCTCCGTCTCTCTCCTTCCTTTTCCCTCTACATTTCTTCTACATTACATTACATCCTCCTGTTTTTATTATAGACTACATGAATTTCTTACTTACTGATCTTTTCCCCCGTATATGAGTTATAAAAAAGGGACTCTTCAAAGTCTCGAGTCGCTCGTTACATACAGACAAGATAGATTTAGTTATGGAATTCCAGTTAGACTCGACACAGTGTCCTTGTCGTTGTCGTTGTCGAGTTAAAGGGTTAGAACTAGAGCAGGAGCTTAGTCCATCGTCTCTTCGTGCTTTATTTTTCGCGCTTTCTCTTTTTTTCACTTTCTCTCTCTCTCTCTCCCTCTCTCTCTTCCCCCCTCTACATATGTATATATATATATATATATTTATACTAGAATACGACTGTGAATGAAATGTTGAGAAGAAAGAAGCCATCTGTGATTCCTGTCGACGAATTAATGCTGATGAGGTGAATTTTTTTTCTCTCCTCTATTTTTTGCAGATGCTGATTCAGAAGTGGAGAGCGAAGCCAAACCAACCACGAGACTCGCTCAGCGTCTTCCAGCTTGAGCTTCTTTGGCTTTGGCTTCTGACGTCGATCTGTCTTTCCTGTGGTAAGTCAAGACTTTCTTTTCCCTATCCATATCCATTGTATGTACATACATATATCGTATCGTACCATACAGATAAATATCGTATGTATCAGTATATGGTAGAACTATCTGTAAGATGTGTAGATGTGTGTATACGGTGTGACTTTCTCTCTTTCCGTGTACACACATCTGTCTATCTTTTCTCTATCTGCGGATATTCCTTTGGTTCTCTCGTCGTTCTCTGGTTTACTCGTACTAGATTTGGATTCTGGTGAAAGTCCTCGAATTTCGACTTTGACTCGAAATATCTTCCAGACTCCAGACCTTCCAGACTTCCTCTTCACTTGGTGCTGCTGCTACATCAGCTCCATGTCTTCATGTCTATATATATACCTCAAGCTTTTCCAGCTTTCTTCCTTTGACTTTCCCCCCTTCATCTTAAACTCGTCTACGTCGACTATATAAAATCTCTCTATATAGAGTCTATCTTTCTCTCTTTCTCTCTCTATAATCCCGATCCAATGTACATTCAACAGTGAGTACATATTTTAACGAGAGCTCCCTTATGCAAGCTCATCCTTCTATGTACAATTACAATATTTATAGTTTTTTTATCTACAGTCTTCAATCCTCTTTTCTTTTTCTTCTTTGGACAAGCACCGTGTGTGTGTGTGTGTGTGTGTGGTGTGTGTGTGAGTCTGTACAAAAGGGAAAGAGAGTTGGCGTTGGCTTTGGCTTTGGCTCAATGTAGATACAGTAAGTACTTACTTGAGTAATGTTCATAATGTGAATGTGTATACAGATACTCTCTCAGCCTTCTCATCCTCTCGGATGCGTAGAATAAATTCAGTCACATTTAAAAAATTTATAGTGTTATATATTTCGTATGATGTCAGGTTATGTAGGACATTTGACTATACATACGAAATAACAAAATATGATGAAGATTCACCTTCCAGCCGAGGTGAATTGAAAACAAAAACAAGATGAGAGAGAGAGAGAAAGAGAAGAAAAGGAGAGAAAGAGAAAGACAGGAGTTTTAAGATGATTTCCATGTAGTCTAATCATTTCAATTTCTTATACAAGTTACAGTGAGCTCCGTAAAAAAATGATAAAAATATTGACTCGTGCTCGTAGTACATTTGGATTGGAGAGAGCCAGAGAGAGAGTGCATTATATAAATATTATGATTAAATTGCACTCTACTCGAGCACACAGTTCTTGTAGCTAGATAGTTGGAGTTGTATAGTTGTGTAAGTTGTGAAAGATGGAAAAGGATAAAACAGTCTCATATCTAAAATACTCGGGCTACACATTTGGGATCGTATTGGAATTCAGATTGGGCACCGAGTTCCAACTTACGATTGAATATATTACACGAATTTAGGTATACATACATAGATAGATATAGTGAGCACATAAATTTGGAATATCTAAGCGCTTGACTTGTACATGTATAGGCTCGAACAGAAATTCAGACAGGAAATTTTAAAAGGGAGAGAGAGAGAGAGAGAAATACAAAAGTAGGATGGAAGGATGAAAGAAAAGGCCAAGAATAAAAGGGAAAAAATTGGAGAAAAGGAAGAAGAGGAGGATCAGAGAAAATTAAACGTGAACACGAAGCTTAAATATCACGTACAAAGCTCATGTATCTATATTTCATAGATTTCCTTCCCTTCTCTTTCCCTTTTCTCTTTCGCATGTAATACGGTACACTTTGTGTGTATGTGTGCGTGGCCGGCCAGTTTTTCGTCCGTTTAACATTCCATTCAGCATCTTGAGGTTTTTCCAAGATCAGCATTTCATTTTAACTGGGAGGAATTGTATCGGAGAGGAGTATGAGTAGCCGGTAGTGCCGTCTTGAATTTTGGAGCAGAATGCAGAACATTGAAATAAATTCTGTACCAATTTAATATCAAAAGATCTCGACCCAACTCAGCTTTAAATTGTACACATTTGTTTTCACATTCATACTTTTATATATGTAGTTGTTTTGTGTGTTTATACATACATTTCATAATCATTTTTTCAAAAAAATGAAAAAAAATAAAAATAAATCTCCCTTCTCCTTTTCCATCATTTGTGGTTTCTGGATTTGGGCTTCCAGTATTTTTTTACGCCGGATTCCGGATGTATCGATTCCTTCATGTAGAAAAAAAACAAATTTGGAGCAATGCAGTATGGTAACTTAGTAATTTCACATCCACAACTCAGTGTTGAGCATTCAAAAAACTAGTACAAAAATATAACTCAAATGTACTCGCATCTCTCGCATGTGTGTAATTGTAAGATTTCGTCAACATCTCAACTTTTCAAGTTAATTTCCCCCACTTGATTGTTTACTTATGCGTCCATTTTGTTCACGGTCTATGGAAATTCATTGGTTCGCAAGCATAACTAAATCATGAAACCGAAGCATAAATTACACTAATCATTCACCATTTACACACTAATAATTAACATTGTTGAACTCTCCCGAGCTCCTTTATAAAATGGTATTTAGCCAATTCTCCAACGCCGTATGGAAAATATCGTATTAAACAGTTGAGTGGCGGCAAAGAATTCAATAAGTCATAAAAATAGGGAAATCAATTCATAAAAATACGAGATTTCTTCATAAAAAAATAATGTAAGACGTCAAATCCGCGGATTTCGACGTCTATCAGAATACAAACGAAAAAACAATCCCAGGGCCTCGTAATTTCTAATGAGATTCATAAAACAAGAATAAGCTCGGATGTTTTTTTGGTTTTGAGGCCCAATTTAAGTCTTTTGTCATAACAAAAAGACGTATAGTATAGTATTCTGGATATGGATATTGGTTTCTTCATTTCTTCGTCTCGTATGACTATGACTCCCGATACTTGCCATCTTCAAATTGTTGTAGAACATTTAGTTTTACTTTTACATTCTACGAAATAAGAGAAAGGAGAGATGGGCAGAGGACGAAAACGAAGTCGACGGTGGAGAGCGAGAGTGGGATGAATATCAATTACTTTGACCTGGATACTTACACTCTTGACTACCGACAAACAAAAACAAAAACAATATTAAATGGAAATCCATAAACCAACGTTTCTAATCCCGAGTTTTTAATGAAATGAAGAGTTGTCTTGTATATTTAACTCTATTTTCGATCCCTCTCTTTCTCTCTTTCTCTCTCTCTCTCTTTCAAATCAAATCACTCTTCTTTCTGCTTTGGACAGGAGAAAAATGTTCAAGACGTAAAAGTAAAAGTATCGTACAAAAGAACAAGTAAAAGAAGAGATTCCTTAAAACTAATCGTAAGATTTCCATTTCATCTTGTTTGAAATAAATAGTGGTTGAATGTGACTGACGAACGGATGGGGAGAGACGAGATGCATCTTGCATACAGAATAGAGTTATTAGATTGGCTCAAAGATAGAGATAAAGAGATAAGAGAGAATGAGAGAGAGAAAGAGAGAGAGAGAGGAATGGAGTATTGCAAAAGAGGAAAGAGGAAAACATGAAGTAGTTTTATGAGTTTAAGTCGGTCCTCGTTGCTGAAAACAGCGTCATAAAATACTAATCAAGGACTTTATTGCCGTAACTTTCTCATATGTGTTTGTGTATGGGGAAAAGGAAAGAGGTTCGTTTTTCTTTGCCATTGACTCCCTTCTTTCCTATCCCCAATTTCTCTTTCTATTTGTAGCTATATGTGTAATGGAAAGTCGAAAAATTGTATGTACTGAGAGATGGGGAGAGATAAATGCAGAAAACCAAACTATTTGTAGGTATCTATTTCGCGTTCTCTTTTTATTTTATTTTCCCTATTCCCGTTTTCTTCGTCTATTTTCTATTTCTATTTCTATTTCTATTTCTCGAGATTCCCTATGCATTCGTAACTTCATCCATCCATCCAGCAAACCAACCAACGAACCAACTCAACCCAACCCAACCCAACCCAACCCAACCAACCATCAGTCCATTTCATTACACGATTCATTTGAACCTCGTGCACATTAGGGAAAAAGGAGAAACGATACTGGAGCACCGTGTAATGGAATTACCACACACACACACACACACAGTACCACATGAGAAATTCAAACACACAAACACACACACACAGTTTTTTCAAAGCCAAAGGACCAGGAAACAGAATACAAAATACCAAAATACAAGAGAAATCTATTTATCCATATCCATATTTTAACTTACGATCCCAACGCACCAGTACAAAGTCTGCAGTCATATCGTACACTGTGAAGTGAGTCTTATATTTTATGTACAGCGTATCTGTATCTATAAATACAAATATGTGGAATGCTTGCAAACAACAAAATCACTCGGCTCGGTATAAACTGCAAATACAGACTTTCTTCTTTCTGGTTGTTGGTAGTTATATATGATAAAAAGGATAGCATTCACATTTCATATATCAGACTGTTTTCTCCATCTCTCTCTTTCTTCCCTCTCTCTCTCCTCTCTCTCTACTCAACCATTCAACCATGGCCAGGAAAATGCTATGCAGCACAATTCCAAATACAAATAAAAAACACAAAAAAACTATAAAGGATCTAAAGCGTCAGTTCCTGTAAAAAAATGTACACTCCCAAAATATTCCCGGATTTTCTCCTCCCCATTCCGATTCCGACTGCCATATTTAACATTTTGTAGTCCATTCGAAATTCGAACATACACTCGAGGAAAATTTGACTAGTCAGCAGTCAGAGTATTTGTATTGTCTCTGATTTTAGTCCATTATTTATTACCCTATCGACAATACATTTTACACTTTTTTTTATTACCCAAATCCACAAGTACATATTCTATATTCTACATTGTGTATTGTCTAGGTATTTCATACATATTAAAACTGGAAACATTCAATAAAGCACAATGAAAAAGGAAATGAAATACGGTAAAAGTTCAGAGAGAGATTTCCGCATATTTCATGTGCAAAATAAAAAACTGAAGGGAAACACAAAAAGAGAGAGAAAGGAATTTAATTTAGGTGTATAAAAACAAAAGGCGCGAAAATATTGCTTATTGCCCTCGAAAAAATATATTTTTCTGTAGGATGGGGGGAGAAAAAGGAAAAATGGATGCGAGGATTTACAATGTAGAAGGAAAGAGAAAGAGAGAGATGAAAAGTAAATGAGTTAGAGTTGAACTAATACTCGCAGATGAGAAAAGTGTATTAGTAAGTATTAAGAGAAGGCTCGTTGGTTAAATCCTTAACGTACTCTCTCCCATCCATATATATTTTTTTTTTTAGCAAGCCGGGTGGAGACAGCGTTTTTATTTGCTTGATGAAATATTGGTATGATCTCACACTGTCATGAAACAAAGTGGAGGAGGAGGAGGGAGAACGAGAACGAGAACGAGAACGAGAGAGAGAGAGAGAGAGAGAGAGAGAGAGAGAAAGAGAGACGGGCTCAAGATAACCAACTCCGTACCAAACCCGTTTATATGCTGAATGGAACAACTTGTGTGTCTGTCTGTCTGTGTGTATGTATGTGTGGAAAACGCCAAGAGCCAGCATGAAGATTCCATTCATTCCTATGGCCATGACCATGGAGTCTCTGTAGTACAGAGTCTGTACAGTACATGGTTAGAGAAATAGGAGAGAAAACATTCCCACTTCCCCCACTGAACATATTGGTTCTGCATATGCGTCCTTTTATAGCCATAGTAGAAATAAAAGGAGAAGAGGAAAGGAGAAGGAGAAACAGAGTACATTTTACATAGCTCCGTGTTTAGGGTCCTCCAGAAAAAAGGAGAGAAAAGGAACTAGAGGTATATGCTAGAGGTAGAAGAAAGAGTTGAGATGTATAGCCACATATTTACACCCACAACTACACAAGTAGACGATGCGATAGGAAATGATGAAAGGGAAAGAGAAAGCAAAAGTTGAGGGGAAAGAAAGGAGAGCAAGAGAGAGAGAGAGAGCGAGAGAAAGTAAAAAAGGATTGGGATAGTGCCAGCCTTACACACGGTCTTCTAACCTGCTTCATGACATTTGTGGTCCATTACTTTGCTGATGCTCAGCCTTTCTCTTTCTTCAAATTCACTCATTTCCATTTCCACTCGGTCTCGGTGTTATTCCGATAAGTCCTCTCTCCCCTTTCTCTCACTTTCCCACTCTCCATCTCCTTCTCTCTCTCTTTCTCCCCCTCTCTCTTTCTCTCTCTCTCACTCTAAAACGATATGACGCTCAGATCTCTTTCACTTTCTTCTCCTACTTCTGTTTCTTCTTCATTCCGACTGTGACTACTTTCCCCCACTGTCTACTACTACAACTACTACTGTCAGTCTCCAATTTCTTTGAGGGTCCTCGTCAGATAGAATTACCAAATGCATTCTCCTCAACCCATCCACAATCTAGTTCAATCTGCAATACAGATATTTCTTCTTTTGTAGGCCAAGAGAATGTGAAACTTTTACCTTTACAAATTGGATATTCACAAACTGCACCTTTCATCTTCTTCTTCGTCTTCGTCTTCGTCCTCGTTTTGTAACGTAAGATATGTAACTTGATACCACACGTACATACATGGAAAGCTCGCTCTTTTTATCTCTCTTTCTCTCTATTATGTTCATTGAAATTCTCAGAAAATACATTGTCGTGACACTTGAAATATATTCCAAACCCAACTCGCAAAGTTTTCAAATTTGTAATTCATACTAATTTTTTGCCATCATTTTCCTGTTAACACTTTGCACAAATTAGTAAAACTTTTCCCGTGTGCCATCATTCAAAGAACTCAATGATATGATGGGGATGGCAATGCAGATATTTTGGTTTGACGTTTGAACTAATATAAAATGAATAAATTTGGAATAATATGGAGGGATAGAGAGATTGAGGAGTTTTCCAGTTCCAGGTGAAATGTGGAGCTTATTATGTGCAGCCGCAGTTGTGTCGAGATATTAGTCATCATCATCATCATGTAGAAATGTAGGAAGAGTCCAGTCTCTGGAGATTGTGTACTTGTAAAAGGGGGACTTATCTCATTCTTAATTCATTTTATTGCCAAGAAAGCAGCCCATGCCTCATTTCCCCATTTTCCCTGAGCGACTTTTTAATGCAAATAAATAAATAATAAATAATAATAAATGGCTTGGAGGGATGAGAAATATTCAAGACAAAGAGAGAGACTCGCCAATGCCGGTCCACATAAAACCAGCAAACTGTCTCTCTCCTAAGCAGATTATTTAAATATATTTGGAGTTTGTCCCATTGCACGCTCCTACAAATTTCATCTACAAAGACAAATGTACACACAACGTAAATCCATGTTGAATCATTCCCCGTATTTTCCTCTAGAAAAATGTATTTCTGTAGTAATAAAGACAAAGGACAAAAGCTAGTAAAAATGCAAAGTGCATAAAATCAGTGGAAGACAAAAAAACATTTCCCATGTGAATAGTTTTACGAGCAAACAGCTTTTTTTTTATTATCAATCCCCCCCAAAAAAAACAATTGTTTTTTTTGGCAACGGAAAATATGTAAATAAATCTTTCAATGGACATGGAGACTCAGATATTTTGCAAGAGAGAGAAAGAGAGAATTTGGCTTTGGTAACTCCAAATCAAAATGTTGAGTACTTGACTCTAATTTCACAAAATGAAACCAAAGGTTATGTAGTAAAAAATGTTTAAAGGTGAATTTCACCAAATAAGATTGAAACATTTAAACAACAAAAAGGGTAAAGTTTGTTTATTATCATGGTATGTCATGGACTACATGATTTATGCCAAAGACCTACTTGTAACAGAAATGGAAGCAGAGGAGTCAGAAAGTGAAGCGTAGGCGGATGAAGGAGGAAGGGAATTGAACTTCCGGTTACACATCCCCCATTCAAACATGAATACGAAAAGACTCGGGAATAATAAAGCAGGAAAGAGAGAGCGAGAGTGAGAGAGAGAGAGAAAGCGAGGGATAGTGAAAGGGAGTGAGTATGGATACGGAAGTGAATGCAAAATGTTTCAAAGTAAGGCAAATAATGGACGGCGCATGTTAAACTCTTCAGATCTTCCAGATATATACGTTACACACACAAAAGTCCATAGTACGAGACTTAAATACTACTGACTACGAACTCCAACCTACAATCTACACAACTGTATACACGATTCTATGTAGGTCTTTAGGTAATTCAATCCATTTGTGGTGCTCTCTTTCTCTTTCTCTCTCTTTTCTACTTTCCCTCATTTTCATATTCATATTCGTACTTAAAATCTTCAGCTTCACAATCCACACGATTTCCCTGACAGATAAAACGGATTTAGCTGTGTTCCCTTTATTGAAATATCAATTTTCAAATATTACATACACTCCATGAGCCTTTAAAGCTCAGTTGAAGAATACTTCACGTTCCTCAGCAGTCCTCTTTTGAATCCTCAACTTGAGCCAAGAGGGCAAACGAAAGGGAGTGGAAAAGAGAAAGAGAGAGAGAGAGAAAGAGAAAGTGTATGAGCATGCAAATATCAATTATTATTATTAGTATTATCCTCTCCCTCTTCTTCCTCTGCCCCATCACTCGATCTGCTTCACATCCCAATCCAATCCCTACGTAAAATATACGCACAAACCAACCAGGGAAATGTACTCGTACGAATAGAGAAAGGAAATATGAATATGAAAAATACTTAAAAGGCCAATGAATTTCTCTCTCTCCTCTCCTCTCCATGGAAATACTTGAAGTCCGTATGTATAGCTGCGGAAAATGTGTGTGTGTATGTCTGCCTTGAGCTCAACCAAAAGTTATGACTCACATCCGACATCCTGATGCTCCTCCAAATGGGAAATGGGAAATGTCGGAAAGCTTGGCAAATGGTCGTCTTGAGCCGTGTTCATATTATGAAATGTTAAACGTTATAAATTCCCAATGAACGCAAATCCGAAACGCACATTTCACTTTCCCTGTATATGGAGTATGGACACATGAAATATAAACTAAAAAGGAAAGGAACATTGAATAACTACAGACATTTTTTTGGATTTGGCTTAAGATTCGGAATAGAGATGAGATGGGATGGTCGTCATGGTAACTATCTCATTGGATTCATGACTCTCTCTCTTTTTCTCTCTCTCTCTTTACTCTACAAATAGTCCAACAAGACATAAAAAGAAACTACAGGCAAAAATCCAAGAACAAAAATGTAAAATATGGCGCTCGAGAGTTTCGCTCGACTCACTTTTATTTCCATATACGTAAAAAAAATGGGGGGAAAGCTGCAAAGAGAGAGAGAGAGAGAGTTAGAGAGAATGGACGAGAAGAGGAGAGGCAAGGAAAGAGATGAACGTCAAAGTACAGATAAAAAAGGCCATCGGATCTGTGAAGACTGGATGAAAGTTGAGCGGTTTTCCCTACTTTTTTTGTGCGTCCACACTTCCGACTTGCGTCACAAAATTTGGCTATGTCTACACAAAATATTGTGAAATGACTTGATGACTTTCACTTCCCGAATAACAAACAAACAAACAACAACAATTTGACAAGCTTTGCATAGTAAAATGAAAACTCTTCTAGTTTCGATCCTCCTTCCCTTTTTCCCTATACGTAATGAAAGTAATTCTTTACTTTCATTTATCGCTGTACACAGACACAAACAACAAGAGTTTACGTTCTTGTGTTTGGTTTCATTTACCCCTTTTCCCTTTCGAGAGGCCTTTTTAAATGCTGAGAGAGGGAATCTAAAAATAAAAGTCTAATCTAATCAAAGTCCTATATCGTGAAGAAACTAGAGAGCCAAAAAAAAAAAAACTGGAGGGACAACGACTTCAAAGTAAAAGTAAAAAAAATGGAAAGTGAAAATTGCGTATTTCATCAGAGTTTCTTTTTCGTTGGTGAAAGTGTAGGGGTGACGACAAAAGTCAAAAGTCAAACTCGAACGACATTATTTATTTTGTCCTCATGGAAACTTTCCCCATGAAACTTGGAATTACAAAATGCGAAAAGGGAAAAGGCGCGTACTCCTCCTCCTTCTCCAATACACACAGGGAGGGAGAAAGTAAATGAGTGAAAGTAAGTAAAGAGAAAGCACACCACACATATAGAGAAACTCGTATCACTAAAAAAGAGAACACACACGCACACACATACAGTTCTCTGCGTACATATATCTGTAGCGATAAGGGAAAACGATACTTAATTCCACGAGCAAATACGCCGTAAAAGCTGACTGTAGAAATTTTGTGGAGTCGGCTTACTTCTTTGGAAGTAAACTGTTTATCATGGACCCAAGAAGCGTCTGTGTGTGCATCTATCTGTGTGTTTTGGGGTTGGCTGGAAAATGAGCATAAAATGCGAAATTCGTAATATGAAATAGGAAAGGTCGTTCATACTTATTATTGCCACACACACAAGTATGTATAAATATGACTATGCCCACTTTTATATTCATAGTACGTTCCAGTCCTATGAAATCTTTCACAGTGAAACAGACAGAGGCAGAGAGCGAGAGAGAGAGCGAGAGAGAGAACCAGAGAAAGAGAACAAGATTATTTGAAAAGTGTAGACCCGTTTTGGGGGGGGGGGGGGCAGCATCTTATAATTTTATGTATGATGATGTGCTGGGGCTCGTACGAGTTTCCATTACTCACGAGCCCTGTGGAATGGAAATGAAAAGTTTGTGTGAAAGCAGAGAACCCGCACCCAGCAGAACCACCACCATCACCACACAAAATAATTATCTTTTCTGTCCTTATCTGTATATGTTTCCAGGAACGATACAAACTCCATCCGTTACAGCTTCCTTGGTCTCCCCACAACGGGCGTCTTCCTCTTCCTCTGGATTAAACTCCCAGCTCCCACCACTCACCACTCGAACAACAACTCGTGAGGAGCCAGACCCAGAAAAAGGAAAAGAAAAAGAAGAGAACGACGTGGAACAAGGAGCAGGAGAAGTGGTAGCGGTTGGGACTGGAGCCACAGCCACGTTCTCCACAACCGGCACTCGCACTCACTCGCACTTTCCCACTCCCACTCCCACTCGCAATCGTACTCCTCTCCCAACAGCAGCAGATAAAACGTCATTTGAAACTAAAACTAAAACTAAAACTGAAACTGAAGGGAAGAAGAAGAAGCGACTGTCTTCACATTCCAAGAGAAATCCACAGACGGATGTGGATGACAATGCAGTGAGTCTCGGAAGTGAAAGAGAAAGTAGGAGGATAGAAGAAGAGGAGAAGGGGATTCCTCCTTCCAGTTGGTCTAGTGGTCCACAAGGAGAAGAAGAAGAGGAAGGGGGGCAGCAAGTGGATAACCCTACACCTCCCGTATCTAAATTCTCATCTAATGGTCAATTTGTAGCATCACAAGTTCCATGGGCGACGTTAATCCCGGAAAGGAGCTCATTTTATGAGGATGAGACAAGGAGGAGAACGACGACGGCGACGACGACGACGTCTTCTCCAGTCTTCGTCTCCTCAGCGATCGCGGCAATGGCAAGGGAAGGAGAGCCGTCAACCACCACATCCATTATCCCCTCCCGTGGCTCCTTCCCCATCAAAGCCCCATCCATGCTCATGAAAACACGTTCCCCTTCGCCTTCTTCCTCCTTTCCTCTTTTCACCATATCCACAACAACACCTCCAACAACGACAAAGACGACTTCCTCTTCCTCCTCTTCTTCTTTAGCCATGGAGAATGACAATGAAAGAGTTCAAACCGTGGATGCTGGAGAGAACTCAGAACAAACTCATGATCATAATCAAAATCCAAATCAACATCAACGATTTGGCCAAGTTTTGAGGAAACCATCTAGTGGTTTGAATGTACTGGGGGAAATCTGGTGGAATAGTCAAACAATCAAAATGAATTTGACTCATGAGCCGGAATCATCGATTTGGAGAGTTGAGTCCCAGCCAAATAGCACCACCAACCATCAAAATGCCCCTCGTTCAACTTCATTAGCGAGCAGAGCCGAGCTCCAGCAATTTGAACATGAACATGAACATGAACATGAAAATCCAATCCAAGATGAGATGGTCCAAGATGTGAATGGGGATGGGAAGGAGAAGGATGGTGTCAAAATTGAACTGCCTCTGCTGCCATTACCAAAGGACTCGTCGTCGTCCTCCTCGTCTTTGTTGTCACCGTCAGCGGTTAGTTCGACGAGGACCGCCAAGGAAAAAGTCCAATTAGTAGCGGACAGAGCAATCTCTCTTCACTTGCGACCACCAGAGGACATGAACATCAAAAGCCCCATCAACAGCAACAGCAACAGCAACAGCAACCTCAACTCCCGTGAAATGATGGTCCCCTCCACCAATTTCATTACACGACCGCAACAGAAATCAACGTCATCGTCATCAGCATCATCATCAAGTGGAGTTGTTGGAGTGGTTGGTGTGGGAGCTCTCTCGGCCGCACTCGCCCGACAAAAGTCTCACAATCAAATGTTGTACCCGGAATGGTTGTCTTCAGGCGGGGTTTACCCGGATGATAATAATAATGTGACTGGGGAATATTACGGGGAGCAACCAGAGTATGATAATAGTGCGGAAGGAGCCGCCCGAGCTTTGAATAATCACCCACCACCAAAAAGTCCAATGGATGAAGGTGATGAGGAGTCCTCGTCGTCTCCACGGAGGAATCTATTCCGTAAAAGAATCAATGATGAAATCCTCGAGAGAGTTGCTCATCGGAATCGTAGTGCTGCCAGTCGGAACTTGAATAATCCTAGAGAATCCCCCACTCGAAATGTGTACAATTACAATGGCGATGACATCCGAAATTCCAATTCCAACTCTAATACTAATTCTAATGCAAATACAAATACAAAAGAAATGGAGTCCTCCGCGAGGATTTCCAATGGAGACTTTGACATTGGATCCTCTGGCTCATATGAAAATTCCCCTGTAACGTCCTCATTGCCAAACAACAACAATAATAATAATAATGGAGGGATGGCGGATGTCATTTCCCGGGGACGAATTGACTCGGTCATGTACGTCTATTTTGGGGATAAATACAATGACTATCACAAGGAGGAAGTCGCCGGCAGAATCATCCAAGTAAGAGTTTTTTCCTTATTAATGAATTTATTTTAGTTGAATAAGTCCACATTGACTATGCAATATGTAGCGTATGTAACAAAACAAAGCAAAATGACGACACGGACTAATTAAGGATAAGGATAAGTGAAGAATCGACATAAAAAAAGTCGAGGGTCAATGAGAAGGCAATCCGGAATCCAAATTTATCATGACAAAGTATAAATACATAGGAGGTCCAATTTCAAATCCACCTGGGTTTAAGTCTTTGAAAAGAAAATCCTAAGTCGTTTCGTTTAGTAAATGGACACGTGTAATGCGAATCTGACTCGGAGTACGAGAGAAAGTAGGAAATACTATTTATGGACATAGAGAAAGAGAGAGAGAGAGAGAAAGAAAGAGAGAGGCATTTGAAATAAGAGTTGGAGAGTCTTTCACATCCTTCTCGAATGAATTCTAATGTCAACATGACGTATCACATAACATTCAAGTGCTTTCATATTCTCCATTTCCTTTCACCTGCTTCTTCTCTGTCCTTGCTCTATTTGCGTACATTTTATTATTATCCGGGCGAGAGTAGAGAGAATCGGCAGTTGAGGGCTCATTGCTTATGGGCACAAACTATGGAGCATGGAAATCCACTTCCACTCACGATTCCAACACCACATTGAGAATGAATGTACGAGTGTATGCAGATTGTACAGGGAAATTTGAATTGAAAAGTTGAAAACAGGGAAGATCCATTGCATTTTTTACTTCAAAAATTATCAAATTAGTAATTCACATGTTATTTCTCATTGAGTGGGCAGAGGAGAGCAGAGCAGAGGAAGAGGAGCCACGTACATTTGCATGATGACAAGTCAAGTGGGAGTGAATCTAAATACGTACATATAAGAATCAATTGGAGGATTGTTCTATTCTATTCTATTGCATTGACAACGTGAAAATGTGTGAATCATGAACGATCAAACCCAACAACGACAACACACATTGACACAACAACACAAAAAGATGAGGAATTCATGTCACGGCTCATGACACTCTCCACAAATTTCTCGCTTGGATTCCCATTCAGTGTTCACAGTTCACTTGTCACTTGTCAATTCTCATCATACAGCACACAAATATACACACATGAAACATTAGAGCAAGGTAATCTGCGTAAATTTGGTTACTCGTGACTCCCTCATATTTTTGATAACGCAATGAACCTTGACAAGGTCTGTGGATTCTTCATTTGTATTCCTACGACTGCCATCTTTCTCTCTCTCTCTCTCACTCTATCTCACTATCACTAAAACAAACAATTGTTACCGGTCACATACTCATGAAACGATATTTACCGATGGGAACGTGAGAACTCGTTGGAATGTAAATTCTATGCAAACGACTCACTTCCCTTGTCCATATATCATCCCCAAATTTTTATATGGAGAAACTATGTACCTACAACCAAAAATGGGGAAAGAATTGAAAGGCTTTTGACTCAATTGTTGACCAAATAAAGTTTGTGGACCAGAGTATGTAAATATGTTGACTTTCCTCTTGGAATCCTTTGGTTTCGGTCGAGTAGAGGAATGAGTGGCGAAAATAGTCGAGAGAAAATGAATATAAATTAAAATCCCCACAGCCGCAACCATTTTCGTCATAAGAGGCTGAAATACTACTTTCTTGTTAGATCTGTACATAGATGGAAGAGTTAAGTGATTGGTAATCAAATATTTAGACGATGATAAGTGCACACTTGCTTTTAAAGGTTAATGTAGTGACTCATTTACCATGAGGATATTTGGATACGCTCGGTTATGGGTTGTCTACTTGTCTACTGACGGAGACAGAGAGAGCGAGAGAGAGAGAAAAAAGAGGGAGAGAAAGCGGGACGCCTACGTTGGTCATCATTAGTATGGAACAAGAAGGAAATTGGATCAAGAGGAAAGTCAAAAAGATTTTGAAATTCTTTCCATGTTTCCCCCATATCCGCCATCATCATCATTCTGCAACAACGAATCATTTTATGAAAGCCAACGCAAGGTCTTATTGGTCTCTCTCTCTCTCTCTCTCTAGTCATACTTATATACCGTTATGTAAGACTAAAGATGAGGATGAGTCGTGTCGACCGCGTATCTATCTCTACCAGGGGAAAGTACACACACATACCCAGGCAGACACACCGGAGAAAGTCGTAGTAGGGAGAACTCAAAGGTAGAGTAAAGATAAACAGACAAATAGGTTACGAGTCAAAATCTTGGAAAGTTCAAAGCTCACAAGGGAGCCCAAAGAGAAACTTAAGTGCAATCTAGGTGGAGAAACTGCGCGTAGCTTCAACTTTTGATGCTCTCCACAATACACCGTCATATATTTACACACAAACATATCTTAGGTAGGTATATCTGTACAAGGACTTGAATACGGCCGGACAGGTTTTCCAAGAAATCCACCAACTTGTTCCAACTTGTGGTAACTTTGATATTATCCTTTTTCGATACTGCTCCTCAACTCTCAAGTCTCAAGTCTCGAGTCTAAACTGGGAGACCTGAAATCAAATAAACATGTGGGAACAAACTCACTCTCACACACACACACAGAGCTTATAAATATGGGGGAAAAGTCATCCCAAAATGGATTAGCTCAAGCTAAGAATAAGATGAGAAAGACTCAAAACTCACAATGGGTTGGAAAATCCGCAAACTACAAACTCTCTCTCCACATAAACATAAACTTTAAAAAACAATTCAACTGATGCAACCTGAGATATATTCTAAATTCTAAAGAGTCTTCACGCCGTTTTGATCCGTGTCTATGGTAAAGTTAAAATGCGTGTACAATGGGAATTAACTGTGAAACATCCAAGTTAGAAATAACTCGAGTTTCTAGGAAAGGAGTACGAATAAATAATTTGTTATACGTTTTTTTATAAGAGATTTCAAAGATCTTGTACAGTCTGGAGCTTTCCAAATAATTCCAGTTCCTAATTAGACATGGGGTTTCATGTAAAATAGAGAGAAAGAGAGAGGGAGAGAGAGAGAGAAAAGAAAGCATAGAGATTTCCATTAAAGTTTGTACAATTTCCCATCTCCGACTGTTTGAATTAAAAATAGTCCCGAGTTGAATTCGACTGGAGAAAGGGAGAGAAAACAGAGAGAGAGAGAGAGAAAGAGAGATGGCAAAGACAACGAGTTAGTTTACACAAAAGTATATAGATTTTGGTGAATGATCTAGTTCTCTGTTGAAACAAGGCAAACCCAGAGCCCGAAGAGCTTCGTTAAAGTTTCAAATAAAGTCATGGCTCGTTAATCTTGCTCCCAAATGGTGAGAACTTTTAGCAAGACGAATGATAAAGTTGTACATTTTTCCTTTACACTTGCCAGTCCACACTTTTCAACGCGTACTAAAATATATATATCGTACGTTTGTTCCTGGCGAACAAAAACAAAACTTCAATGTAACGTACTTCCTCACCACTGCCTTACAAATCCTTGGAACATGTATCAAAATCAAATGTCCATGCATTTTTCTTATGTGTGTTCAAATAGCCGGAAATACCGTGGAACACACACTTCTCTTAACGCAATTGAAAACAATTACTCAGTAGAAAACAGTTCATGTTCCATATATCAATAGAAAATACAAGTGTACACGAGGATTCAATTTTGATGGAGATACGACGATTGAGAAACGTATGGTTGTGAGGATAATTATACAGAGATTTAAAATGTCCGACTCAAAAACATTCTTCAAATTCAAATGTAGTTAGTCAATGTGAAACCACTGGAAATGCCCACATTCCAAAACTAGAGAGTGAATTTTGTCATTGTTATTTAGTCATTCCACGAAAGTCTCTAACTTGGAAAGTAAACAAAAGTTCCTCTTTCATTATGATTCAAAAGTTGAGGAAACTTTCCGTCTTCGTATACATACATTTACATTTACTTACATCCTCACATTCGTATTCACACACACATAAACACACACACGTTAAGATTAACGATTGGAGGAATGGAGAAATGAAGGGAGTAGGGTACATATAAATAAACAGATACGTTGTGTTTTCCAGAAAGAGAGAGAGAGAAAACTCATGATAAACAAATAAAGTGTCAGGTTCAATTAGTAACGGGGAAAGAAAACTATATTTATTTTCTATTTGTATGTATGTATTTCAGGCTGTCGGAGGCGTCGTGGCTGCCATCGCTCAAGTTCTAACAGTCTTGGGAGCTGCCAAGTGTGTTCGACGGGTCACCAACTCTCACTCACTCCCAGTTCACATCCACATTGGATTCGCCCTTCTCATCTCCAACTTACTTCTCCTCCTCGCCGTTCACGTAAGTCTCTCTCTCCACCCACTAACAATAAATTAACTTGCAAACTGCAACCCCCCCCCCCCCAAAACTACACACAGTTTAAATTCCTCCCTCATAAAATTAAGATAATCCGCCAGCAATTTAAATTCCATAAAAGTTAAAGCAAGACGATATGATGGCTCAAGAAAATGAATTAAAGTTATTCACAAATGAAGAGAAGAGAAGATGGATTGTTATTTTATGAAGGGTAAAAGATAAAAGGAAATCTGGGCTTCCTATTTCTCTTTCTCCGGGTTTTACGTTTTTTTGGGGGGGGGGAGGAAGGCGAAGAAAGGAGTCTTCCAGGTCCAGGTTCAGACTATGTGGGTGGTTGGAACGAACGGAGTTGTCTCTCTCCATTGTCAACATTTTATCATATTGTCTCTTTCATTCTTCTTCTTGATTACCCGTGAAATCAATCAGATTGTACTCCATGGGCTATCCTTTTAAAATTGCTAGACCGTAGCGACTAATTTGTATACGATATTATTGACATGCCCCAAACTATATACTATATAATACTGACAGAACTGACAGAAGAAACAAAGAGTCGCTGTAATTTATAGGAATGTCCAAGTGACAGACATAAATATAAAATTATTGTATTGTGTTTGACGATGTTTGTTTTCTATTCGCGTGTGTATGTATGTTTGTATGTGTGTGTGTGTTTCGGTGGTGGTGGATTCATGGTTGAGTGACTTGAGGTACTTGGTTTTGTTTTGGTGAGGTTTCCTTTTCACTTTTCACTTTCCCCTCTTTCTCTATTCTCATTTTATATTTTCGAATAGAGAAACTCTCGTCAAGACGTTGGTCTTTGTATGAGTTTTCTTATATGTTGTGATTCCAAGGTGACAATGACGGCGTCTCCAACTCTCACCGTTTCCTTCCTTTTGTCTTGAGCTCATGACATTGACTAAATGTCACCTTTCTCCCTCGGCAAGTCATCGACCTTTTAATAATGATTTATCACTCACTATCATCTCACACATTCCCATTCATTCCCCCCTCCTCTTTATTTACTCCCTGAGAATCCTTTCAACCTTTGCTCACCAATACGGACCAATACTGTATAAAAAAAGAATGCATACAACCATTTCTCCCTCTCTCTCTCTTTTTATCGTGATCAACTCTATTTTTTCAATGTTTCTTTAGAAACGCTGACTTTCAAATCCATTGTCTTGAGCTTGAACAACACAAACCTGTAGCCAATTTGAAAAAACAAGTATCTGTAGAATGTTTTCAAGTAGAAGGATTGTAAGAGACTACAAATTCGGCTGAGAGACACAAAAAAACACAACCTGGGTGGAACACATTCCGATTTGATTTCTACAATATTTCCATTTAAAATTAAAAATTCCTTCATTTTTTTTAACGAAGAGAGACAGAGACAGAGGAAGTGAAAAGAGAGAGGAAGAAGGAGAGAGAAATTTCAAAGAGGCGTCTGAGACTGGATGAGAATTAAATGAATTTAATTTCCAGTTGGATTCGAATACCTCCAGGTTCAACCTGAATTACTCTCTGTCACTTATTATATTTTCCTGTACTACACAGAACACACATGAACTTCAATACAATACAAAATTGTGTGTACAACTGCTCCTTTTTGTTGTTAGTCAACGTTCCAAAATGGAACGTTGACTTCTTGGAATTCCTGGGCATATTGTTATAGCTACAGATATCGATACAGCTGGGAACAAAACTCGCGCTAAAAGAAACAAGTCGTAGTTAACCAAAAGAAAGAGAGAGAGAGAGAATGGACGTGAATTCCCCATTTGTTTCGAGTTTTTTTAGCTTGTTCATAGTTAAAGGTTGTTGGTGTTGGTTGTTGTGGGTACAGACGATACGATATTATATATATGGTATGTGTGTGAATGTGAATGGGAATGTGGGTGGAATATCTGGAGTTGGAGGAAGAGGAAGATGAACGTGGTGTATGGGTATGGTTGTTAGATTGTTTATGACATGATGGGGGGACGCATGTGCGTTCTAACAAGTTGAATAGATTAAGTAGGTTAGTTGATCCACGAAGAAACTCGTTTCCGTTTCTTTTTTCTGTCTCTCTCTCTCTCTCTCTCTCTCTCTCTGTTTTCGTCTTTCTGACGTCGTGTGTTGGGCTTCTCGCTCGTAATTTATTTCTTCCTTGTTCAGAAAGAAAAGAGGAGTGAGAGAGAGAAAAAGAGAAAAAGTTTGGCAGCGGAAATTACATTCCAATGTTTTCCAAAATTACATTAGCACAGAAAGAGAGAGAGAGAGAAGACGGACAGAGAGAGAGAGAGAGAGAAAAGGAGAAGAAGCTACGAAGCACAATAAGCATAAAGCATAATAAGCAAAGTAGTTTTGCAAATTGCAAATACCATCAAAGGAGTTGGACGTTCACGTTAGACAAACTCGCAAGTCACCGCTTTCTCCGTTTTTCCTTCTTCTTCTCCTTAGGAAAACGCCTCTTCTGACACTTCTAACAGCCAACTCCTTGACACTCTTTCTCTTTAGATTTTCTTTTTCTCTAATTGCTCTATACAACAGTGTACACACTTCCCTTTCTTTTATTTTCTCAACAAACACACACACACACTCAACAAGGAAATCCTTTATTTCTCCCCAAACCATCTTGCTCGCTTATTTGCATTTTCCTACCGTTTACATGCCCATGAATATTGATGAGAGACTTCCATTTTCCCTCCCCATGTCCTTCATATCCTTCATTTAGTACGTATTTGAATAGTAAATATAAATACAAACACAATTGACGTAATCAAGCCTCAAAACTCAAATTTTCTGTAGCGTACAATAAATTGAGGGAAGATTAGGAAACTGTGCGGAATTTTTTTAATGAATTTTTGAAATAATTTAATGTTTTTCATATTATAAAGAAGAATGTTTTGCAGTCAGTTTCAACTTCAACTTGTGTGTGAGGAATACCATTGGTATTGGTATACAGAAACACACAAGATATAATTTGGAATTTGGAGGGATACTTTTTTGTCTGTCCGTCTCCTGTGACTTCCGTTTCCGTTCCTTGTGTGCTCTCTGTCAGTCAAGTGCACGTCAGTCAAGTGCATTTTCTTTCTCCAAGGAGAAAGAGACTAAGTATGGAAAATGGAGGAGTCCAATGGGAACTGAACTAAAAGGGATTTGGTTGAAGTTGAAGGTCTTGCGTCATATGAGCTGTCTCACGATGAGCTCCAGTTGTTGTCTTTCCTCGTCGTCTTCTTGGACTTTGCTTCTTTTATATTTTGACCAAAAGTACGATCATGAATAAACCATGAGAATACGGAGAAGAAAAGACAAAGAAAAAAAAGAGAAGGATTCCATATGGAACTCCCATTGTTGACAGGAAGAGGACCAAGACGACAGAATCCCGTGGGACTGAATGAGTTCACCTCATGCCCTGCTCTCTCTCTCTCTCTTTCCCTACCTAAATGATCTTGCAGATTCCACCTGCATTCATCATGATCTCACTTTTGTCCCTCTCTACCTCTACGTCATACCCGCCCCCCTCCCCCTCTTTTCTTCGTCTTACAGCTTAAGTAACTTTTATTTCAAATCAAAAACCTTACATTGAGTTACACTGCACTGGAAACACTGGGAATTTTCACTATCTCTCTGTACGTCGTCGTGTCCCAACGGAATCCAATGAAAAGTTTTCCACTTTCATTTTTTTTTTTTTATCAACTTTTGTTTTTCTAACCAAATCCTACATTCAAGTTGACCTAGAAATCTTGTTAAATATAATTCGGAAGTGAAACAGAAAAAACTACTAAACAACTACTAAAACTACAGCCCTACCCCCCCAAACCAGGGGATTTTTCTTGCTTTTAACTTTCATGTTTTTTCTGACATAAAATTACAATATTTCTCTCAATGTACACACCCACATATCGGAAAACGGAAGGAAAACCTGGTGAATTTTTGATTTAATAGTCAAAGAATGAAATCACGTATAGTTCAGTAAAAAATCACTTTGGTTTTCATAGTCACTTAATTTGACTATTTGTTCAAATAGTAGACAAAAACTTTGGATTCACATTCAAGTTGAAATTTTTGGAAGGAAGGAAGTTCAAAGTCAATAGTTGAGAGCAAAACCAAAAGTTGACAAGGATGAGAGACATTGTGTAGAACCTGAAGGATATCATTAGAGCTCTATTGTCCACTTACCAAGAAATTTAAGAACCTCAAGGGTCACTTTGTGAATTCTGAATACTTGTTACATCCTCAAAAGTCAAGTCATCTACATTCACAAACTGGGAGCCAAATGAAAATTTTATTTGCCTTGTCGACTTCTTTTTTTTTATATTGGATTTGCAAGTAGTTTGCGCGTTTGTACGTAAATGGAAAGATAAACGGAAGATTTCCTTCTCCGTCTCTCGTTTTCGTTCTCGTTCTCTTTCTCACTGTGGATAGAAAATCGACAATTGGCAAAATCCCTAGGCCAAATGGAAAAACTCTCTACAGTTTTAAATTTCACGTGTAGCTATGCAAATACAATTACTATTCGCGGATGGATTTGTGTGTGTGAATTTGGAATCATTCGTGAACATTTGGTTCCTCTTCATCCCCTCCATCTCCGTGAAACAGAACATTAAACACAAGTGAGTTTATACTGCCAAGTAAATTACATTGTCATAGTAGCTACCGGCTATTACCTTTCAAATTTTAATACCAATACTTTGAACTCGCTTCATATAGCAGAGCTAAAGAGCGAGAGAGAGAGAGAGAGAGACAGAGAGCGAGAGAAAGAAAGTTGACTCCAGTCACCCGAAATATGTACACGAGGATTTGGATATAATACACAGAGAAAATTCAGTTTGATTTGATTCGTTTGACTTGGAATTCAGAGAGTTGAATTTGTTCAGTGTGTTCAATCTGTTTCCTCGTCTCACAGTCAGTCTGTGCAGTTCAGTTCAGTTCAGTCCCAATTTTACGGCATAAAAACGCAAGAAATTGACGAGTGAAAGTGGGTGAAAGGAAAACATGGAGAATATCAAAACGACAACGAGGTGAAAACAGAGAAGCGATGGGGAACGAGAGAGAGAGAGAGAAAAAAACTCATGTTTCACTGTGACACAGGCCGTCGATGGGTTTTTTATTTCCATTTTCATTGCACTATTTTGAATAAAAGTAGAAACTAAACGAAAGAGAAAATCGGATTTGTCTCTATTCGAAATTCGAGTCGACTTGGAGACTTTGACTTTATACATTTAGATTCTCAATTCTCTTTCCGCTCATGTGACAATGGGCTCCTTGTTTGGCAATCTTTTATACCATTTTTTTGTTACACCAAACTCAAATACTTTCTCCCCAACGAGTACTAACTTGAACTTTCTTTTACAATCTCTCACTCACAGCTCTCAACTTCTCCCTCCTTTCACCATTTTATGTTTTCACATATAAGAAATCAAAGTACTACTTTTTTTATTCAGTCATTTCATTTGTATGTATTTAGTTTCAATAGAGAAATCTTGAATATAAAATCCCCATCAAACTTTCTCTGTACACCAACTTTTCATTTTGTGTTTAGTACAATGTACGAGTGATTTCCCAATCTTTCTTTTTGTGAACATTCAAGTTGACTCCGATCATTTTTAAACTCCATTTAAAATTCCCGTTAGTTCTAATTGATATGCAAACAAGTTCATTTGTAGACGAAGGAAAATATTTATAAGAGCGACTTTTAATTGTACAAATTTAAAAACTGTCAACTGTGAATCATATGAAAGGACAAATGCGCCGTTAAATGCAATGGCAGGCCGTGAAAAACTAACATTTGTATTTATGGTATGACAAGAGACAAAGAGAAAGAGATAGAGAAAGAGCATTTGTATAAGTCAAGTGCAAAATCTGAGAAGGAGAGGATGTTAAAGCAAAAGCTTGTCTCATTTATTAAGCCAAGTTTCCAAAGTTTGATTCAGGTGAGAAAAAGAGAGAAAGAAAGTCGAAGAAAGAAAGTCAACTCGACTATACAACTAAAAAGTAACAAGAAAATGAGATCCAGAACAAGTTTATATTCGTCGGAGAGTGGGAAATGAAAAGAGAACATAGAAACTCGTCAGAGAGTTGAATGGCAAATGAAGTGAGAAATGACTCGACACAGTGCCTCAGTTCAGTTCAGTTATGTTCGGTTATGACAATGCCATTTTGAATTTGTAAATCCAAAACTTTCATTATTCTCCTGTCGTTGTTGTTGGGCTCTCTTCATTATGTCAAAACGCTCTTGTATCACCAGTGGTGATTCACCTTTAATGACATTTCCCTTGAAATAAGCAGCATCACAAACAGTTCTTCATACCCATAAAAACAGAAGCAAAATGGCAAACACTTGTCCGAATTACAGTCTGTATTCTATTCTAATTCCACAGGAAATGAGTTGACATCTCATGCAGTTTTAACATCCCATGCGCGCCGCTCTTGTAAATAAACACAATACAAACGTGGACCGTCAACTGTTTACATTGAACTTGAGATATTTCGGATGGAGCATCCTCATAATTCTCCGTAGAACTCGGATAGTTGTCATCAAATGTAGTAAAACTGGGCGTTATGAGAATGTAAATAGAAATATGAATAAGAATGAACAATCAAATGTTTTTAATCGCCGTCAGTTCATACAAATTGTCAAACTTTACTCGGATTTCTAATGAGAATTCCATAAAAACTCCCAGTACACAACTGAGTTTCTATACTTTTTATCAAAATTACCATATTTGTCATCAAATTCAAAATTAACTGTATAAAACGAGAACGTGGGCGACTTGCAAAAGTTTTCCCCTCGAATTCTATCAAGCTTTTTTGCTTCTGCTTGTACGGTAAAATTGGCTGAATGGTTTTAATGAAACATGAGCTAATTAGCTTTTAGCTTCCCCACTGTTTTTTTCCTTGGGTATTTTTTACTAATGCAAAGGGGAAATGGGAACATGAACAGGAAAATTACATGTCCAGGGCCTCATTAGAAAACAATGGTAGATTTCCCACACATTTCATGTCCATTATATTTTAAATGATGACGGTTGGGGTGGCTGAGGGAAGCTCTGACTGTGTGTGGACTGTGGTGTAGCTGTGAGGAGTCGGAGCCAGCCCCAACTCACAGTTTACACATTTACACACTCTGCACACTTGATGAGATAATAAGATTTTTTCCCCACCAGACTCAAGCTCACCGCCTCGAGGAAAGAGAAATAAAAGAACGTTCATTTGTGCTGTTAAATTTTCTGTACTCGAGTACTCGCCTCAAACTGTTAATATCATGATCCATGAGTGATTCGGAAGGGATGCCTGCATACATATAATAGAGAGACAGCACAAGAGGGAAAGAAAACCAGGGAAGAGAGAGAGAAAGAGAGAGAAGACTGTGAAAGTTTATTTGTTGCTTTTACTCTTGACTCTCAAGAAGGTACTTTGGTGCTAAGAGAGGGCATTTTATAGACGAGTTGATGCAACTTGAACCAACCAGAATAGCTGGTGAGCATATACAAGAAGTTCACACACAGTCCGTCCAATAGGCATCTAACGAGTCTACACTTTCTTTCCATATCATTTCATACCATTCCCTCTCGCCTAACCATATAAATGTACCTACACAAAACCGATCTCTACTTTCACCCATGTACCTATGCACAAGTATACACAAGGCCAATTCAATAACGGAAGAAAAGTACAGGAGAGAAAGAGAGGGAAACTCATTTTATATTATAAACTCTCCAGTCTCTTTCCCTACACACGTCTGTATGTACAAGGAATCTATCTGTACATGAATGAAGGAGGAAAAATGGAGGAGCCCAGCATGGTAGTTGCAGGAAAGAGTTAAAAGGACTATGAAAAGCGTGATAGTTTTCAATAAAACAATGCAAATATTTTGTCTCTCCATTTTACATTCACATGGACTGGAATTCAAATTCGAATTCGTATTCGAATTTGAAAGCATTGTCGTCCCCAATTCCAATGTTGATCTGGATGAATAAATAGAATACACAGCGAATCTCACTCTCTCTCTCTCTCTCCATCGACAAACTTTGGAAAACTCAAAGTCGCAGTCGGGGAATGGTTTACATTTTACATACTTTTGAGAGTGAGAGAGAGAGAGGGATGGAGACAGAGAGAGGGATGGAGACAGAGAGAGTGAGAGAGAGAGTTGTGGCCATTCACTGTGTGTTTATACTACTTGAATATCAAATACCGAGTCCAACGCATTATCTTTCATGTATCTATTGACTTTGTGGGTATTAGAAGCTTAGATTTAATGGGATTGGAAGCCACAGGGCTAGAGCAAGTTTACGTCGAGAATTCGGTTCCCTATTGCTTTTTTTACTCGTGTCAATTCCACTTCCTTTGGATCCACACCATCCGATCCGAAATTTTGCAGTCTATACGAAATAATAAAAAACTCCTTTCTGTATTTGTATTTGTATAAATCGTCGTCAATGGATTCTCATTCTGGTGGGTGAAATTTAAAATCTCTCACTCTCTCTCTCTCTCTCTTTCTCGCTTTTGGAATCTCAAATCTCAAAAAAGAAAATCCAATGAACTTTTTCTTTCACCCACTTCATATTTATCATGTCGAATTTCTCTCTCACTTTATTTTATTCCAATATGTAGGTAGAAGAATCTTGTATAATATTGACAGAGGACATGAAGAAGGTTCCGTATTTTTTCTCGACCTTGCATAGATATATTTCTATATGAATATCATGCGATCGAGAGTCTATCATAGACTAGAGATCAGACTACGTGGGTGATGGTAGGGAAAATCAAAGTCAAAGTATGTAGAGTCTGAATTCAAATTTAAATTCAAATATTCGGAGCTCAAGTGTGAATACAAAAAGAGTCAACTACTCAAAAATCCATAGAAAACGAGAGGAATCTGAGCTGGGAAATGTAAAGTGAGAAAGAAAAAAAGAATAAAAAAAGAATAAGAAGTGTTGAATCTGCACAGGAGGAAAAAAAATCAAAGCTATGAACAAGAGCAGGAAAATGGTGGAAAGCTTCAAGCCAAATTTGTGTGAACGAGTTGGGTCAAAATGTATGTACACAATGGGCAAAGGTAAACTTATGGGCAAGAAAAAAGGAAAGAGAGAAAGCGAGATGAAGAGAGTAAAATGAAAATGAATTGCAATTTGCTTCGTCTCTATTTACTTTTACTCTTTTGCACCCTTTCCATTTCCATCGCCTTTTTTTTCTTCTTTCCACACACAGACACACACACACACACTTTCACTGTATAAATTGCGTATAAATTTACGGAAAGAAGTTTATATTGGGTCCCAAGTAAACAGATGGAACATTCAAATCCTCTCTCGCCTTGTTTTCTTTCCTCTCCGGCTTTTTGATGTCGAGCTCTTTGTGGAATTATTATTGGCCCATCTTGGTCTCCGTGTGAACGCAAATGTGCAATGAGAAAGAGAGAGAGAAAGAGAGAGAGCAGGTGAAGTAATTGACTTGACTTTTCCCCCTTTTCATCCTTGGTATTCCTTTGTATCCTTCACAGGTCAAAGCTCTACCAAACTTTTCCATTGCATACAAATGCATGCTCATAGATATATTTGGATTGAAAATTGAAAACCTTCCAGCCAATATGGCACCGTATGTAAAGCAAAAGTGAAAGTAAAGTTGTTCTGCAAAGTTGTTCAACTGTATTTTCATAATGATACCGAATGAAATTGGAGTAATTTAATGTCGGTAGTATTCACCCCACTTTATTACACCGTAATGTACTTGAGTTTGAGTAGCGCTCTTTAAAAAAAAGTCAAAAGGCTCGTAATTAGAGCTGACTGGTGGGGGAGAGGAATCGGTGGGACGTGTCAATGGGAACTTCTGAAATATTGTGATAAGGAATGACAAAAGGAACGTCATTAAAACAGTTGAGTTGTGTTCATATCATACGCTTGGATGATGGTCACAGTATAAAGTTTATATTTTATTATGGAATGAAATGAAATGAGAGGATTGTGATTACAATTACAAGAGAAAGTGTTAGAGAAATATGAAAGCTGAAAGTTGGGGTGTGTGCAGTGTGTACTGTGGATGGATGGATGAAGATTGAAATTGAAGAGCGTACATTTACGGATATATTTATGTACATAGTTATATACGATATATCGTACGATAGTTCGTAGTTACAGTTGGATATTCATTGGGATTTTGTGTATGACAATATTTGTTTGTTTTTGTGTGTGTGGATTTTGAGCAGGCAACGGAACCGGCGGACGTTTGTGCATCAGTGGCGTTCATCCTGCACTACCTTCACCTCGTCGTTGGATGTTGGTTGTTTGCTCACACGGTGCAAACATATCGGGCTCTCTGCCATCACGTGGCCGCTCCCAATCTTCTATCTCCAGATGCTGAGCAGGATTCAGTTGGAGAAAGTTTTCGCATGGTCAAACCGTCGACTATTCGATATTCCGTGGCCGCCTGGACTGCACCTGTTCCCTTCCTCATTGTAAGTTATCAAAATTAGCACAACTCATACATATCAAAAACATGTATACCATCCGGGAACACACACACACACTCTTTCACACACATTGTGTCTGTTTGTGCCTGTGTGTGTTCCTCCCTCAAAACTTCCTCAAATGCATCTAAAGTACGTACAAAAAAAACTCACATTATTTCTATTGGTATTGGTAAGATATATATCTGCTTGCATATCGTATGTAAGCTTTTGAAAGTCTCTCCCGACAATTTCCCACACCATATGGAACCTGCCCTTCTTTTATTTCACTTTCTCCTCCTCCCCCATCTTTTCATTCCCATTATCCACTGAACAAACTTGATTTTCCCTACAAATTTCCCTTGTCCTTTGTTTGTTTCCAGTTATTTTTATAAAAATATACAGCCGGTCCCAAAAAGGATAGTAGAAAAGAAATGGGGAATTCTTGGAGATGATTTTAATATATTTTAATCATGATCATAATCATAATCATAATCCAACTCGTAAAAATAATAATAATATTTTGCTTCGAGCTTCCGTGAATCATATTTTTGGAGCACGCAATTTAAAGTGGAGTTCCATCCTCTTTTTGTATCATCAGAGTCAATAAAAATTTGAATAATTGAAGCTGGTTATGGAGGTTTGAGCTGTTAAATGATTTGATAGAAAAGAGAGTTGATGTGGGAAGGATCAAGATGAGACTACTCGTGTGCATTTTTGATTTAATGATCGTGATGGGAGATCGTGATGAAAGAGGAAAGTGAAGTAGATTCAGATGGGGTTTGGAGACAGGATACAAAATATTCAAGTACCAACTTGGAATTAAAATTGAACTCTGTTAAGTTTGTCGGATGCGAGTTTTTGAGTTTCTCTCTGTAGTACAGTCAAAGTAAATGTAAAAGTATAAAAGTCAAATTTGAAGTGCAAAAAATGTATATACATCTGTACATATGTATACGTACAAGCCGACCAATGATGGATATAAAATGTAGAGTATAAAGTTGTGGCTTTTTGTAGCAACAATTAAAATATAGTAAGGGGAAAGGAGAGGGGAAATGAGAGAGGAACCACTCACTTGAGATGTAAAGTCCAAGTCAAAGGAGAGATGAAGTAGGTTTGGAGTACTTGAAAAAATAAGTGCCTATTTCATGTGATAATAACAAGTGATAGACTGACGCAAAAAAAGGGAACCAGGAGGCAAGGAAGATGGAAGAAAATCCAATTTAGTTTATATACAGAGACGACTTTTCGTTAAACCAATAAAGTTAAAAAGAGTGCCTAGAGCGAGAAAGAAAGCTGCTACTTACTGTGAAAGAAATTGGCTCAAATTTTCTAAACAGACGAACCAACGCACCACACCAAACCAAACCTAACCAAGTACACACACATACGCATACCTACTCACCACTTTCTTCCACTTCCTCTCTCTCTCTCTCTCTTTCTCTCTCCATTTCTAAAACTCGCATGAGAAAGCCAAATCACGTCTGAGGAAGCCAGTTATTTAGACTTTTTATACTTTTAATGTACATACTTCAGGCTAATAGGAAACCAAAAAAAAAAAAAAGCCATGATTTGAGAAAGGAAAAAAAGAACCATGCCATAATGATGGAAATGTCAAACCTTTTCCTTTTCACTACAAAATTTCCATCTACGTGGGTTTTTTTTTGTATCTCAACAATCTACGCACATAATTTTGTACAAGAAGGTGCTTCACATTCATCAAGATCGTACATGATGTATCGCTCATTTCATTTCATTTCCCTTCATATATATTTCCGTTTCAACTTCCCTTCAACTCAACTCCAATTTCAACCCATCATCATCATCATCGTAATAATCATCGTCATCATCATAGTTTTCTCAGAAACTCAGAAACTCACATCAAACCAAACTAAAGAAGAAAAAAAATTCTTTTTTTACTCCCAAACATAAGATATTCTGTATTTTATAAACTTTTAAAACAAAAAACCCTTCAACTTTCAAAATGCCCCCAAAAATTCTAACATGAAAAATCGCTTCAAGTCATAAAACTATAAACAATAAACACAAGTTCTTTTTCATCTTTCTTTTATTATTAATATTCAAAAAAGGCAGTAGGCAGGCATGAAATGGGAGTTGTAAGTTGGGTTGGGAAACAAGAGAGAGAGAGAGAGAGGGACGTGAACACTTTTTAATCCTCATACTCGTAAATTGTAATCTTCCACCGTTGTCTTGAAACGGGAATAAGTGGTCAAGGATCAGACGGTCAAAGTATAAAATTTATGCTTCATCGTCTCGTTGAATGGAACATTTCCAGGCTCATACTTTCTCTCACCATCTATTCTATTCTGCAGTCCCTTCCAAGCTCCATATTTAACACGGGAGCAGAGAGAAAGAGAGAGAGAGAAAACGAGGAGAAAGAAGCCACAGGGGAAATCTTGGTAAAGAAAGTCTCAATTAAAACTTCATAAATTTCCAGTCTTATTAGTCTTACGTTTCCCTCGTCGTTCCACTTGCTTCCCCTCCCCCTCTCTCTCTCTCCACTGTCTTAAGGCTGGTAATGAAAAGTAGAAAACTCGAATGAAAACGGAATAGGTTATAGCTTGTACAAAGAATAATATAAGTTGCTGCTGCTCTTTTTGGCCTCTCCTCTCTCATTTCTATCAGCTAATATTCACTGTTTACGAGACGCCAACGACTACACTTTTTACACAAACCATTCCTTTTCCTTATTTTCTCTCTACACATTGTCCAAATTCGAGTACGTATGCAAAATTCCAAGGAAGACACAAACATAATAAATACAGCTGTTGCATTAATTTACACTCCACAAAATCCAACATCAAGTTTCCCTTCTCTGAACTCATCGTCCGACTCTTTCCACATAATAATAAAATGGAGAATTCAGTACAATTGTGTGTAATTGAAAGTGGAGAGAGAGAGAGCGAGATATAGTCTGGGAGCTTCTCAGCTTAGGACAATCTCTCTCGCTCTCTGCTTGTATAATAATGATTTCACTTTAATAGTAGAGAGAGGGAGAGAGAGAGAGCTGGCTGATGAAGAATTATCCAGAGACATGCATGAAAATTTGAATGAATGGCCAAAATAAGAGGGAAAGTACGAGGAAAACGTACAGCGAGAGAGAGAGAGAGAGAGAAAGAGCTGGAGATGAAATGTTTACATTATGAAATGAAGATAATGTACGTCATCAAATCAGAGTCAGTGCTCACAATGAAAAGTCATTCTCGTTTTTATTCTCTCATTTGATAACTCCAAGTCAGGACTACACAGAGGAAAAATTAATAAATAATATAGTCACGAAAGGAGAGAAGGAGTCTCGTTTCATTATTAGTTGTCCTTTTTCTTCATTCCAATGACTTTGTTCATTTGGAGCGACAATTTTCGCAAATTCATTCCATTTACAGGGCAAAGTAAATATTTTTTGGACTTTTATTTACTCAATTTAGATTTAGATTTAGAAAATGTTTAGACACGACAAATGCAATTTCCATGAAATGGAGCTTATAAATCTATGACATTTGTTTTCCAAACTGGAACAAAGAGCTTTGAAAAAGAAATTTAAAGTCTCAAGACTCAGAATAAAATTGTAGAGGAATGTTTCTATTTCAATTTCAATGATGAAAAAACAATATCTGCATGCAGAATTTTTATTTTGAAGAATGAGAGAAAAGGAAATTGAGGAATAATACTTATATATTCAAAACAGAGAAACCGGTATGTACAATTGACTATTTCCATACTATTCCCTGCTGCATTGTATTTTTCTCATGCGTTTAAAACTCTAGAGGTCTTCCCTTTATACAGATATTCCATTTTACTCTCTGACTTCGGCACAATTTGTAGTTGTAAATTTCTTACTATGTACACTGTTCAACGGGGGGGAGTATAATTTTGTACCTGAAATTCCTGACTGGGTTTGACCCAACTCAAACCCTCACCTTGCGTTTTTATTGTACGATATAATATTGTCTAAAACGTGCACGTACAGGCACAGAGCAGAGTTCATTTTTATTTGAAGCATCTCTCTCGTCGTCTACTCTTCACAATGTTCAGAATGGGGTCCAGAGAGAGAGAGAGAGAGAGAGAGAGAGAGAGAGAGAGAGAGAGAGAAAGAAAGAAAGAAAGAGAGTTGACGGAAAGGAGGATGACGACGAAGTGAAAGGCAATGCATATTTTACCGCTTCCTCGCAATCATGATCTGAATGGACAATCAAGAACATCCAGGACACAGACTCCCCCAAATACACGATAAGTACATACATACATACATAACCCTCCAAACAAAATTTAATCGTACACCTAGGAATGAGCTTAAAACTCAAAATTTCCGATAGGATTTTCTTTTATAGTACGACTGAGCTCTGAGCTCCAGAGTCCTCGTGTTTTATAATACATATATGTACTTCACTTGAGCGTAGCGTATTAAAACCCTCCTGAAAATTCACCTTCCACACCGGCACTATAGCTAAACGTGTTCAACTTTCCTGAAACACCTGAAAGCTTTTCTGCTTTCAAATGATCGAATCATTGTCCTCATCATCTGCGTACCATTTAAAAGAATTTTTCTTTTATTTAAAGAGATATTTTCCATGTCTGTATTTGTATTTTATTAGCAAATAGAAAGATCTTGATTCAATATGCGGATTTTTTTCCATGTAAAAATAAGAAGGGCATATTTAAATACATGCAGTGAATAAAAAGTTGATTTGAATTTGTGGTTGTGGTTGTGGAGAATCTTCAATGCAGATGACAGGGATGAAATGAAAAGGGGTCAAATACAAATACAAATACAGATGTAGGAATAGAAATATATTTAGAGATGAATGCTAAGAAAGTTTGCTTGTTTTTTCCTTGGACGTTAATGTATTTTTGTTCAGGAGGGAATAGGTCAAACTTTATGTGGGTTGTACGGCGGGGACTATAATGTCAAAGTTGATCTATAAAATAAATTTTTGGGGAGCCAGAGAGAAAGAGAGAGAGAGTGAAGGAAAGAAAGAGAGGTGGATGAACATTCTTGCCGGTCTACTGAGTGTAATGGCTTCCATAAAACGGACATTTCCCGAGTGGACTTCATTTTAATACAAAGTTTCATGGCTCGTTGGTTTCTCTTCTATTTTCTGCCAAAAAAAACGAGGATGAAGATGAAGATGAGAAAAGAACAAGAAGGAAAAACTATGGAGATGGAACAAAGTCCATGTTATGTTTCTACTCCTACACACTCTACTGTACTGTACTGATATCTGTATTGGGGAATTTTTGGTACTTTGTAGGTAAAACATCTACTGTACACAGAATACGGATACAGATATTCTCATTGGGCATTCAACATTCGGCATAACTATTACTATTACTATTACGTAAATGATGATTCTGTGTTATTCTACTTTCTGCTTCTTCTTCTTCATCTACTTCTTGATGGGATTCGCTTTGTGATGTTATGACTTTGGATATGCTCACACAAGTGGAGTTTTCATCTTTATTCCTCTCTCTCCCTCAAAGTTATTAAATAATATACCCGACCAATCATAATAGACAAAATCGTCTCTAGTTTATGACTTTTGGCAAACAAAGTTGACTCGGGGAACTGACTCTTGAAAACTAAAACTCCAACTCCAACTCCAACTCCCATCATCATCATTCCCTTTTAATATGTATGCAATTTTGCATTTTGTGCAGCATTGCAGTCCAACTTTATCTTATCTATCTCAAACTGTTTCATATGTACATTTCCCTTCATTTCTGCACAATCCGGAAGGCACAAACGTCAAACGACGTCAATTTGTTTACTATCCATCATTTCTTTTCCCCCTCTCTTTCTCTACAATTTCAAAAGAATTTAAAATTTCGAATTCCAATACATAGCTGGGCAAACAATGCCAAAAACCTCACTTTTATATTTTCTACAAACATTCTAAATAATATGGTATTGTGTTTAAATCTGCCCTGCTTTTACTTGGAATTCCACAACTCCATAATTGGAAAAATCCAAATTTAAAAAGCCCAATTGTAAAAAAACACTCGATAGAAAAAGTCAAAATAAACAAATTAATTAATTAATCAATTTTTGTTGTGTTTGTTTAATACGATACGGGACTGCAAGCGAGTCCAGTTGAGGGGCGAGCCAAGAATACAAACCAAACAATGTGCGAATTCCGTCAATTTTTAATCTAAAAACTGGAATTCAAATGTCTGAGAGAGATCGACGGTGCTCTTTACCATTTCCAAATTCAAATCCTGCTGACTCTTCCACTTTCATATGTAACGAAAACGAAAACGAAAATAGGAATGACGGAAACTTTTGTGGGACGTATAGAGACAAGAGCAAGAGACTTGAGCTTTGTGTACACAGTACGGACTTACAACTTGCGATACGATTAGCCTTCCTCATTAATTAAAATGGAATTTCAGGTGAAACGCAGCTATATTCTACACAGACTCTCTCTCACTATGAAATACTCCTCATTGCTTGCAGAGGGATTTTGTAACTCTACAGATTTCCCATTTGTATGTATTCGTACTTTCTCCATCCCAACCCATTCTTGGTTCTTGATATTCTATCTTGTTCCAAATACAGTTTTGGATATATCACATTCACCAAAAAACCGACTACCAAATACACAAAATCATCCAAGTCTCGTCTCAGTTTTTCACTCTGAAGAGAGAGAAATATTAAAAGTTGCAAGTTGGAAATTTTCAGGAAATGCCAACGTGTTCAATGCTGACTGCTGCCGAGTCATTAGAAAATCTCCTCGAGAATCTTCTCTCTTTCTCTACTTAAAAATTCTGGAATGAACAGAATCAGAATCAGAATGATGACAAAGACAGAGAGATGAAGATTGTAGAGAGAGAGAGAGAAAGGCTTTGAATTTTATAAGTACATGCACGTAGTATTGCGAGTAGTCACCGAGATACCTGGGTGATGGTGAAGAAGAGGAAGAGGAAAAGGAAATTAATGTCTTCCGTTGGCTTGGCCATGAGTGCGCCAAAAAGTGTGGAGACGACTGCTGGAGGTAGAGAAAATAGGAGAAAGTAGAAAGTGGAAATGAAAAGCCAATATCTTTCTATCTCTCTCTCGCTCTCCCTTTTGCCTTTGTTTTATGGGGGAATGGGAACTGAAGAAGCAAATATAAATTATGCTGTCACACAAGTTTTATTCAAACATGAGAAAGCTCAGAGTTGGTTTCGACAGATAAAGTGCTCCCACACTCCACGTCTCACCATATATAAATTCCCCCCTCCATTTTTTCCTCATAACCACGTAATTTTCGTTAAATCTATATCATACCTATATTACTATATAATAATGGCAAGTACAGAGGACAGACGAAAGCGTTTGAATTATCATTCTACAGTCATATCTGTCGAGTCTCTCCCTTCCTCGATATGACATTGACAATCTTGATGTTTTTAGTTTCATCTTCACAAGATGAACCAAGATGAAAGTATTTACGTAATAATCAAACCATTGAATTGTAGAATTGTAATTGCCATGATGATGTATTGTCAGCATCAGCATCATTTAATTTTAATTCTCAGTTGTTTTCCCCGTGATGTGATTCTTGAATGATTTTTATTGGAACAAGGAGGAAAAGTTGGATGGAATGTGAAAGACAAATGAATGTGAGTACCTAAACAGAATTAGAATTGGGTAGAATGACCGAGTAAACGTAATTGGGAGGAGGAAGAAAAAGGCGAGCGAGGAGGAAGAAAACAATAATAACAAAATCACTTCTTCTTGTTCTTCGTCTTCTTTGGGGGGGTTTTTTTTTTTTTTTGCTCTGAGTTGAAAATTACCGGTGTGGATTTCAAACCAAACGGAGAGTACAAAGGGAGATAAGAGGAGGCCGCTCTGTACACTAAATCTTTTGTTATTGTTCTTTTTCTCAGACTATAGGCAGACAGACAAAGATTCCAAAGTGATTTGCTGTACTGCATACTGTCTTTTTCGTCCCTCCCATTTGCCTCTTTCTCTCTCATTCTCATTCTCTTTTCACTTTCTTCTACTTTGGCACAGAGTCCTCTCCCAATCTTACTCAACTCAACTAAAGTCTAGATACATTTCCTGTTTTCCTCCTCTCAAACCTTTTCTTCTCTCCTCTTCCTGTTCACTGACGAGACGACGAGATGAGCCCAAGGCTTCCTCTTTTTCTCTCTCAACCTCCGACTCTTTACTTCCCATCTTTTCCTTTCCACTTTCCATTCTTGGAGATTTTAAAAGAAAGTTTAGGCCGACTCTCTCTCTCTCTCTCTCTCTATCTCTTCCTCTATCTCTCTCTCTCTCTGTCTCTTAACACTCAACATTTATGTACGTTTAAGTTTAGCCCTTTTTTGTGGTGAGCTCTAAAATAAATGACATGCTTTTAAACTTTCACAGTCGGACATGCTCTGTGTACTCAAACCAGCTGTTATTTATACTTGAAAATGACAGCATACAGCATTTGGAACCAGAGTTTTCAACATCAACAACATTAGAGTTCAATTCAAATGTCTAATTTTCATGCTCTGATGGAGCGGAGAAGGATGTCATCATTATTTTGATGAAAACAAGTCAACCGTGTGACTTCTCTTTTCTCCTTTCTCAGTACATAAATGACTAAATGAGCTTCACATTCATTCCATATCGCACGTATCTAGTAGCTAAATGCTCATTTAAAGAAGATGTACAAATATGTGCTTCTTCCCCCCCAAAGGGAAAGTACCATTTGTTTTATTCAAACTGACCAACTGTCACTCGGTCTAATTTCCTGCTTACACAAAATACATTTGGATTTGTCATTTTGTCATTTTGTCAGGAACAGAGAGAGAGAGAGCTCCATTTTTGTCAATGTCCATCGGAATTCCATGGGAGAAGCAAAATTTGATTGCGTATTTTTTACACTACATATTGAGGAGTCCACAGACGTTTTGAGTATTATTAGGGAAAATAAAATCCCCCGCAAAAAATTGTGAAATGGAAATTTTATTTAGAAGCAGAGCTTGAAGCATATATAGATATACGATATATTTCCCTGGAATTTGGTGCAGTATGCATTACGAGAGGACTCTCCAATAGTTTTAGTAGTATAAAGAGGCGAAAGGCTATTTTTATATTATTATTTCAATTGTTTGCCATGGTTGGTGAATTTGTCCTGAAAAGACAGAGTGGCATATCGATTTTGGCCTGGAGGTTCAAAGAGAATGGAGGAGGAAACTGCTGTGAGTTGAGTTGAGTTATTCAATCCTTCAGTTTCGGTCTTTGTCTCTCTTTCTGCTCGCCTTCACATTCCATTCACTGACTTTTGTTCAGTTAGCGGAAAACGGGAAAGAGAAACTTGTGTTTTGCGTTTCATTTAAAGTCTGCTGGGTACATGCACAAGGACAAGAAGAAGAAGAAGAAAAAGGCGAAGCAGAAGGAGATGAGAATAAAAAAAACGTCAAGGAGGTTTTTTTCTTCATTTATTGCTTGTTGCTGTTGTTGTTGGTCCATTCCTTTTTCTTTTTTCTTTGAAGACAACCAGACAACAAAGAACATCTTGAGATTGAGATTGTTTGTTTGTGAATAAGAGAAACTCCTTTCACATCACATCACATCACATTTCAAGTCTAATATCCACTCTCCCCTTGTTTTTAAATGATTTCCCATGTACTTGACCTTAGTGCACGGTACGGTTTAGCTTGCTCCATTCATGTATCCTACAAATTTATTGGTTTGGTGAGGTTCTCAACTTGATTTCTCATCTCGAAATTAGAAAAAATAGGGGGAAAACATGAATTTCTCTCCCAAAATTGTTCTTTAATTCATCTCAAGTGAATTTGATAATGGGAACACTCATAAGCTGAAGATGATGGATTTGATTGGAGAAAAAAAATCAGTGAGCCAAATGTACACACTCACTACGTTTTCAAAGGGAGATCCAAAAACAGATACAGATATTATTTATATCCAGATGAAGATTGAGATGTGTAGTCAAATCTGGAGAGATCTACGATACTACTGATGCAGAGCCAAAAAAAGCTAGAGCTAAAGTATGCCATATATTTTTCTGTGAGAAAAGGAAAAGACTCTGAACATTTGACATCTTGCTCTCTCGCTCTCTCTTTTTCATGAATCAGAGGAATATGGTTGTGGATCTGAATCATGTACACATCACATTACAATTTCAAAGTAGAATGAAGGAACCCCCCTCTAGAAAATCATGTCATTCCTACGTTTCCCTGTACACTTTTCTTCTATCTCATACTCAAGTGTGTTCGTATCTGTACATATCGTAGTTCATGTGTATAGGAAATTGAGAGTTGAGAGACTTGAGAGTAGACAGCCAACGGTTAAGAAAGAGCTTGTTAGTTGGCATATTACAAAGTCGAAGGAAGAGGGAAAGCAAAAGCAGTTGGTTCTTTCCTCATTTTTTCTACTCCGTCTTCTTCCTACTTGCCTTGAGGAAAGGACATTTTTACATGGGGAAGAGAAAGAAAGAGAAAGAGAGAGAGAGTAACTGATGGACGAACATGACGGCTTGTATGTATGCGAATTTTTGGACAGGGACCAAAGGGAAGCCATTGTCGTACATATACTTACATATCGTACACTACACTATCCTGATATTGATATCGTACATATATGTAGCAAGCCAATATGTAAAGGATAAGAGAGTCAAACCAAAGGGAGGGAGGGAGAACTCAACTTCTTCTTCTTCTTGTTTGACAGTAACGCAGTTTGCTGTTCTGGTGCAGGGCGAGCTGCAAACTGAAATGTGGACGGACGACGGACAGACTCGCTCGATATCACTGTGAGTTATATCGCTAGTAGTATGTCCATGCGGAATTCCTCTACTTGATGAGCTCTTGAACCTCACTCTCTCAATTCCTTTTACAGAGTAGCAGTTGTAAAGTTGTCCTTCTTGATATATTCCTCAATCATAATTGGACACGTGATATCTATCTGTATAGTTCTAAAGTATATACACCTGTGGTGTAATTTAAGGACTCGAAATGCGACTCCCACTACCAACCAATCAGACGTCAAGCATATGTACAGATATGAACTCGAATTTGAGGTGTACAAGAAAGACAGTGCAGAGAGAGAGAGAGAGAGAGAAGACTCACGGACGGTTGATGGAAAATCAAATGTGAAGAGAACGAGAGAGAGAGAGAGAGAGGGAGAGAGAGGAAAGAAAGGAAGAAATAGAGTGAAAGGAAAAGACGGTTCCCTTCAGGTAAAAGTAATTGCGGTCGACGGAAAAATGACAGTTTGGAAAGGTTGAGAGATGCTTCAACCTTCCAGGCATCTACTATGTAGTACGTAAATGTTTTGTACTAAAAATGCAGTATGCAGTCGAAATGTATATTATAAAAACTTGGTATGTCGGTCCAAAATAGCATAATTTTTGCTGGTTCTTCCATGGAACCAGTGCAAATTCTGATTCTCCGTCCTTCACTTTCATATTCCTAGCAAATGATTACTTAAAAGATTTGTTGCAAAAAGAAGCCTATAGAGACCATTTTTTTTACTCCCTCCGTACTCAATTCCAATTTCTCAAAATGTCTGTATTTTTGTACTTTTGCCTCAAAGTATTCGTAACATAAGTAATTGAAATATTACCTCATCTGATATTGTACAAACACATTAGAAATGGTAAAGGTCAATTTATATTTATTCTTCACCCATCTCACAATAAATTGCGCTGAAAATTTTAACAGATAAAAAAAAAAGTGAAAAATTAAATTCTACAATTATAATTGACATACATTTAATATTTTTCTGGCTAAATAATATTTTTTGCTCGATAGCCATTATTAAATGTGCAAAGTTATGAACGTATTGAGGAAATATAGGTACATGCACGTCGAGCACAGTTGAATTCGGGAGACAACATAGATAGTTTATAGATATATCTGAGAGAGAGAGAAAGAGAGAGAGGGAGGAGAGAAAGCATCCAGTGCCCAGATTACAGAGGATTTTTTTATCTTTTTTCTTCGCTGTCCAGTGTTTACGGGGTTTTGCGGGGAACCATATACAATGCACATGGGTTGAGGTTGAGGTTGTCGGCTTGTCTTTGGACAAGAGCTTGCTGGTTGCCTGGCTAGTTGTAGTTGCCTGTGGCTTTGATTCTGGTTCAATACTTTCTTTCTCCCTCTTCAAGTCTCAAAATCATACACACACACAAGAATTTTTTTCTCCTCACCGTAGGTCTCCATTCAATTCTATTTATTTGCCATAGTCCAAAATCCAATTTCGTCAACAATGGGCGTCAGACTCGTAAAATTTTAGACCGGACTGGACAATGGAAGGAGGATAGAGTTATAAATTATTTTGCTCCTGGCAATTCTGTAAATCTGGACCCTTTTTCTCTCTCTCTCTTTCCTTCACAACCAGATTCAGTCCTTCCAATTCCCAGTGTCTCTCTATCTCTATCTGTACTTTACACTTTCTACACATACTTTTATTCTCTGCATCCATCTACACATACATACTTACATACATACAAGCGTATTCGTTTGTACAGTACATAAATACTCTGACTAGAAATACATGAGGAAAAGTTTTCCTGGAAAACACTCACCATCAGTTTTTCAGTACATCACAGAGTCTGGACAGATGACTAGAAATTACACAAACGACAAAATACATGGGTATATAGACAAAATAAAGGAGAAAAAAAACAGATTCGAATCTTGAGAGTTTGACAGAGTTAAAATAATAAAAAAAGTCTTGTGAGGAAATTCGTCTATTCGAGATTCAGATTTCAGCACAGTCTAATGTTTTCTCGAGTCATAAATCATAGGAGATTAGAATCTATTATGTGAGCACGAATTCCTCATGACAAGCCAGATAAGGTGGAGAAATTAATTCATTGTCAGCAAAATCCTTACACATTTCCCAGCACTCTCTCCGTTTGTTTGCTCTGAGATTACGATGCGTATACACATTTTATTTGCAAATTACAACTTAATCCAAAATGTTCGACGCGTTGGAAAATACAGTATGTACACACACACAACGGACGGCTGTACAGTATTTCCCCCCATTTTCACCTCAAAAAGAGAAACCACAAGTAAAAGGCTTCATAATCACACACCATCAACTTTCCTTCACATACAAATACTATAGAAAATACCATACATGTACCTATAGTTACAACATTTGCATAAAATCCTGTCTTCTCTTTAAACTTTTCTCATAGCTGTGGTGTAGGGGAGAGTGAGTGGGAAGAGACAACTCAGTCTGTCAGCTGAAGTTGAAGAGACGACATCCTCACTTTACTCTGATTTTCATGGAGACAGTCTTGGAGGAAGGTGGGTTAAAATGTAAATTGGTGAGGGAAAGTCGGAAGTAGAAAGAGGGAAAGGGTAGAATGGGATAATTTGATTGCAAAAGGAACAGAGAGAAAGAAAGAGAGAGAGAGAGAGAGAAACTATTGGTAACATTTGTGGAGAATATGGTATGACAAGGGCCTGGTTTCGATTCTCTTCGACTGGCAGTGGATTTAAAAATCCCTTGGGGAAAATCTTTACTGGTCTCCTGTCAAAGCCCCTATAGAATAAGCCAAGCTTCCCCAAAATTTATGTCACTTGTTTCGTCGCGAGTGTGCGGAGGGGTTTTTTGGCTTCCCACAGAAAACCGTTTTCGTCAGCTTATAACTTATCTTTGTGTGCATTTATGTGCGAACACTCCAGATTCTCCCTCTCTTTCTCTCTTTCTCTCTTTCTCTCTCTTTCTCTCACTCTCAACTTGCCAGTTTACACCGTCAACTTGCTAAGTAAGGGAAAATCTCTGCGGTTCTTTCTCATTTTTTCTCTCACTTTCTCCGCATCTTGGTTTTGCTCTCACAACCTGACAAAGGTATTCGTATGTCTCCTCCTTCCTCTTCTCCTTTCCTCCTTCTTCTTCTTCTTGTTTTTTGTCCTTGGATAAAAAACGTATTTCCTATTATTTCGTATAGTCCCTCTTACTAAACTATGACGGTGGATGGTACACACACGAGTTTCACTTTTACATCTGACCATTCATGTTACTCTTTTTTTATAAAAGTGGACGACAATTGATCCACAGACAGTCCGAGGATGCGTAAAACGGTATGAGAAACTGGATTTTTTATCTTCTTTTCCCTTCAAAATACATACTCTCATGCCTCTGCTTGATTTTGACATACAGGGAGGAGTTTAAACTTTTTTCGATGTACCTACTTACATTAAGTTTTCCCCCGTTCAATTTGTACTGTGGATTTTTCCATTGGGGCTTGGAGCTGCTTTGACTTTGATATTGCAAATTGTAATGGAGCGTACAAGTTAGAAATAGTTCACGCTATCATGAACAATTTGAAACTCCCCCATTGTTTCTCATTCATATAAGGAAATAAAACTTCAAGTCATCCACATATGTAGTTTTTTTTTACAATTGAGTTTCCTTGTGTTTTCCTGGAATGTTGAAGAACATTTTCCTCGTACAGCCGCGTGTAATGACTGGGAAAGGAGAAGTTGCTGATTTGTATATATATATATATAGAGATATTTGACATGTGTTTGGTTGAGCTGATGAAGAGTCCGCGTTGAACGTGGGTGGTTGAAATCTTGACAAGTTTTCAAACTATCCATGCTGATTACAAAACTACACAACTACACTCGAGTGGAGAGCGACAATGACACAAGTTGGACTTTCTCCCTGTAAGTGTGTGTGGGCAGAATTTTATGTGTTTTTCTGTCTCTCTATCTCTCTCTCTGTGTGTGTCCGGACTTTGCTACATGTTTACGACTAGACATGTGTGGAGAGAATGGTTCAATAGTTGCTAAATGAACTCTGGGAAACTCAATTACTTCTTTTTAATCAAGCAGTCATACATGTACACAATTCCATATACATACCGGCAGGGACTGAATTCTTTTCGCGTCTGTCTCTGTGTTTCACTGTAGTTTAAATAGAGAAACAATAGCAAGATGTAATTTCCTCACTATATTCTACATGTTAATCAAAGTAGGAAGGGATTCTGAGAAATTCAATAATACAAATACAAGTCTGAAAAACAAATAATTAATTTGAAAAGGCAAATAGAGAATAGTCTCAGTTCAAAGTATAATTAAATTATTTGCACTTTCACGAATGAGAGCGTGAACGAGGAGAGAGAGAGAGAGAGAGAGAGAAAAGAATATTACATTTTAATTTCATTAGAGTCCCATCTAAATTAATCCCATGTTGATTGTGACTGTATTCAAGTCAAAATGTATGTATATTCACAGATTCATATTAATAGAGATTCCTATTTTGAACAAAGAGTGTTTACGAGGAAATTGGGCTCCACACAACACTCACTGCAACGCAATGAATGTGGAATTGAATACCGGGAATTAAATATTGTGAAGAGTTGTGTACAGATATTACGAGTCTCTCGTTCCCTCTCTCTCTGTGTGTTTGTGTGTGTGTGTGTTGGGATTTTTTTTATGTGAGTCCCCAGTGTCCGTGGGCAGGAGGGTGAATGGTCACATAAAACTCTACGGGATGGTGAAGAGATGAGCTTGTGTGTACTTTATTCACCCATTCATGGAATAATAACAGGAATATTCAACTGCCAATTCCCACAGTCATCAAAATATTTTGTTTGTTGAGGAAAACTCCAGTCGTCGGCATATTGCACAAGATATCATCTTGAAATCCAAGCCGAGAATTTCCTTTTTATATGTCGTTTTTGGTGTCAGTTTTAAAGGTCATGGGAATGGAATGGATTTGTTTCGCTCTCTCTCCCTCTTGACTACTTTCTCCCGCGCGTGATGAATAAATAACATTTGTTTTTGCACACAAAGTCTGTGTTTGCGTGGTTTTTGATATTTTCAGGATCTCCCTTTCATCATAAAATGTACTCTTTCTCAAACTGTGTATTCCGTCCAAATATTAAATTAGCATTTGGAATTTATTCTCCCAGGTTTTTGTTGACACTGTCAACATATATATGCAATGCACCAATAAATTTAGATCCCATGATGAATTTAGACGTATAAAATAACAGTAAAAATATGAAATATTATTATGGTAAAAATCCTCGACATCCTTCAAATTTTTATTGAGCTGTACCATCATAAATTTTAAATGGGAAAGATTTCAGGGAAGAAATAAATAAAAAAATATTCAGATTTATTTATGATAGAGGGATATTTTGGCATCTTCCTTGGTTGCCTTTCTCTTCATGTTGAATTTATACCCCGTTTTTTGTAGGATATGAAACGTGGGAGAGCGTTGATATTAGTACTTGATTCAATTATTACAGATATTATTATGGTTCAGATAGCTGGGAGTTTTGAAAAGTGATACAATCATTATTATCTATCTGTATTTGTACAATGTGCGCACGTGTCTATGAGGACAAAGTGTGTGCTCTGTACAATTCACACGTTTTAATGATGTCGTCGTGGTTGTGATGCAGGTGTTTGTGGGTATATTTGGAGGTCTATCTGACGTCAGAGTTGACTGAACCATATATATCCAGTGGTTCCGTCTCCGTGTATACGTTATGTATTTTGTACGGAGACAAATGCAGATAGAGAGACAGTTCTCCCTTTGTAGGGACTCACAAAGGAATGTTATGAGTTGGGTATCGGATCATAACGCTCCTCCTGGATGATTTCCAGTCATAATAAAGATAACATAGTGGAAAGTGGAAATTGTGAAATTTTCAGCCTGACTGATTATTATGATGGCTTGTGAATGCCAAGATTTGAGTTTCACATTCAGTATAGCACTTCCAATTCTATCTGTATTCTGTATTTCTAGTTTGTGATTCAAGTTTCTCCGTTCTCTCTGTCTCCTTCAAAAGCTCCATCCGTCCAAAGTTCCGCGTTCCAAGTAGACTTCACATACAATAACAATTTTCTCTTTACAAAATGAAAGAGAGAAAGAGAGAGAGAGAGTACAATTTGGGCTTCGAGTCCAACTCTTGTATGATTATTCAAAGAGTACCGAGAATGGCATGAAAGGACCAGGAAAATTTCTATGAAATAACTACACATTTTGACGTTCCTCCCTTGAGTTTTTGTTCCAAAGCTCTTTTTTCCGCGTTTTACTTTGTATGTCGGCTGCTCACCACCAAATCGATGTATGTATAGCTAAAACCGTGGTCGGGGTTTCATCTTGAATTCAGTATTTGTACCGCCGTCTGTATACATATGTATAGTTTGCATATCATATAGGTGTCCCCGTATAAATTGCTCTAGTTTTGCTTGTCGTTTTCATAATAATTTTTGTCAAACCAAGATTGAAATCAGATAGTATGTGCATGTGTACAAGGGAACTGACTCAATTTTCAATTCAGTTATCCACTGTCGTCTACTGTCTGCTGACTTGTGACCCGTCAAATTTAAGTTTGAATGTGACCCTTTACACTCTCTGAATTGGATTTTCTACAGATTCACGAATGAACTGTGATCCAGATAGGACGGCTTTGTTCCAAATTTGACTTGATATTTGCTATTTATTAAAGCTATAACAAATCCCTGGTCGTCACAGTTCTCTGTTTGTATAGTCCTAGTCCCAATTAAATCTCCCTTTTTGTATCCCTCTCTCTCTCTCTCTTTCCCTTTCTATGTCTCATCGCATAAACGGGAGCATCCCAGTTATTATAAATGTCGTATAATAGAACTGGCGAACTAATCACTGCAGTAATTTCACATTTTATCCACGCAGATGCGTCCTCAGCCTTGAGTGATATCGGTAATTGGAGTTGGGACTGGAATAATTTGATATTTGAAGAGACTGGTAATGGAACAATGAAAATTAAAAGAGATAGAGAGCGAGAGAGAGAGAGAGTACGGGGAAATGTGATTCCATCCAGTTGGTCCAACTCTCTATGAAAATAAGGGTCATTGTTTTGCTTCAGTGTTTTCATTACTCTCGACCGTCCTCCAGTTTACAGTTCACAGTTCAGAGTCCACACACTAGCTTTCCCCATAATATCATGAGGCCACATACAGTCAGAATCAGAGTCATAGCACAAGTCATAATTTATCGATGGGGAAGCACTGACGGTGTGTGTGTGTGTGTGTACGATATAATGAATGGTGGGCTACAAGGGACCGCGGGAAGTACGCATATACGTTAGACTGTTAGAGTAAAAGTAAAAGTCGATATACGACATACGATATACCTATGTAATACCCTTGAACTGTACATACGAATACACAAAGGAAAGTCCATAAGTATTTATGTACACATTCTATATCATCATCTGTATATTTATACACAAACAGATAGACAGAGAATACGGAGAGACGGACGAAGAGGATGGTGACTGGAGAAAGTGTGTAGAAAATGTAGATTTTGCTCAGTCTGTAATATGTAATGTGTATTATATGGTTGGGTTGAGCATCTGCATTTATTCAGTGATCTCAACCATGTTCAATATATAATGACAGTTTATGAAATATAACTCAGATAAAGCTTCCTGCGATGGCATAACTGAAAATCATATAATTCCCATTGGAATTCTGCCATACTCATAAATATCTTTGCTTTCTCTTCCTGCCGGCTCTCTTTCTCTCTCTCTCTGTGAAGCTGGGAGTCTTTTCCTACTTGCTTCAGCTCTTACTCTTTGGTTTCCTCTCTCTCTCTTCTTCCTCTGTACATATAAAACGACATAGGCATAGAAATGGCAATGGTAGTAGGAAAGTCAGTGGCAATCGTATAACTTTGTAGTCGGCTGCGTCGTCCACAAAATTTCGTATGTTCCTCTCGTACTCGTGCACTCGCTTTCTCTCTCTCTCCCTTTCTCCCCGAAATTGTACATTTCTAAATAATATTTCCTGACCATGTAGGGAAAATATTAATGTACTCGGCAATTGCAATTTCCCTATATCTCGAGAGTACAAAGTACAAAGTAGAAATGTGAATGACGAATTTCATTTATAGTATACTTTTATACGGATCGTTACATATAGAACATTCTGTTTGGTCTATTCCCGGTATTTCACATTTTCTCCTTGCCTTTCAACTTTCAACTTCCTCCTTCATTCGCTTTCTCCTTGCCCTTTTCCTCTTTCACTTTCTCCCCCATAAAAAAACCTTATCAATTCGAATCGCATTATTTACTTCCAGTTTGTACATGAACTGTATGGTTTTTTTTGTTATTTATGCTCGAGCACAGTGATAACACAAGAAACTCTGTGGCTAGAACCGTGGCTTTCCGACGTCCATCAACTTTTTTTTTCTTTTCATTTTTTTTTTAAAAAAAAGCACTATCTGCTGAGTTGTACTTTGTACTCATTTTTTTGTGGTTGTCTTTTCAAATTTCAATGACAAACTCCGGATTCCCGAATCCGGATGTTAAGATGTTGAGAAAATAAAAGGATTGTTTTTATATGATAAACAAAATTTACTTCCTTAGACTTTAGAACTGGGATTTAATTTTAAGTAGGTTATTTATTGTGTTGAGACAACGTCCAACTCGTATATAAAATTGGGGATGAATAAAAAAAATGGGCGATAATGCCACTGAAGATTTTTTGCAGCCAAATTTTGAATTCCGAATTTCGAATTTTATATAGATACAGTTTTGCATTGTGTTTATTGAGAATCTATAATCCATTGAAAATTCCAAGGAGGGATTTCAAGGAGTAATTTCCTGCAGGGGTGCTTTTTTTGTTTATTGGGATTTTGACGGAGAAATATGTAAAAAAAAAAAAAAGTGCAATATACTGCTAGTAAGGCAGCTTACTAGCAATTTTCTTCATTTTGTTCTCGGTTCTTTCGTTTGGGTTTTCATATAAGGAGTTTCTTTGCATTTCTTTAGAGTTTTTTGGGGACGGGCGAGCTGTTGCACAAAATTGCACATAAAACATTTTTATTTTTTGCTTCATGTATGTTGGAGCCGAATGCGTTCTACATTTTTGCAATGAGGTGTAAAGTACGTACATACATTTGGGTGAGGGAAAATGTTCCAAGGAAAGAAAAAATAAAGGGAGAATTCATGTGTTTGTTTGTACGAAGTCGGTAGGATAAATAAATGGTAGTGGAATTATAGTAAAAATTTGTTGAACCTTCATGGCGTCGCCATGTGTGCTTCACTACTTTAAAGATAAAATGAGTGAGGATAATATTATGTGCATACGTGCATTGGCCGCATCATCCACCCCATTTATTTAATGATTGAAACACAATATGGATTGTAGGGAAGGAGAGTTAAACAAAACTGGAAATGAACTAATCCCTATTTTTTTCTTTAATTTCAGATGAGCTATTTAGTGAATCCAAATGGATACGAAACACATCGATACTGCTGGATGTCTATTGAAAAAGGCATGGTGGTCTCCTTCATCGTTCCCATTTTCCTCCTGATTGGGGTAAGTTTCAATTTCAAATCAGTTTCAGTTATTTATTCCCTTTGGCTCTCATAATTCGTAAATTCGTAAATTCATAAATTCATGGAAAATCCTAGCGACACAAGAAAGAATCAACGAAGATTTAAATTTGTATACATATATTTAACATCAAATAAAAATAAAAAGGACTTTGGAATTGAACAAGAACGGATAAACAAAACTAAACTTTTATACGTCAACAAGAACAGTAACAAAATGGTTGTCTTGAGCTAATGGTAATACGTTATGCTTATTTTCTATTTAACTAGTTCACTTGACCAATAACCAAAAATAATAATAATTACAAGTATACGAATACTATAATACTCGAATACACATTTAAGCTGTAAGTTTGATGATTTTGTACTGAGTTCGCCATTGGAATTTTTCTTTGTGGTCGGGTGTTTGAACGACGGTACAGAAATATTTGAGGATCGTTTCAGTCAAATTGGCATGTGGAAGATCCACGATTTCAGCCTTGGTTTTCCTAATGGAGAGGACAGGGATTGACAGCTCATACTTTGGAACCTATATGTCAAATTCAAAACGACGATATTTCTCTCAGTACATTGAAAAAAACACAGTATGAAATTGGATTCTCCGGAATCATTTTTTTAATAATAAAGAATTTCATATATTTTCTATACTTACTTGTTCTTGACGATTTTTTTCAATGGTGATTTTGACTGCATACTTGGCTGCGTCTTTGTCCCCACCGACCATGGCTAAACTCCAGTAGAACATGAACCCGAATTTGAAGGCTCGAGTGAGGAAAATCTGACCATCAAATTCCTTGTACGTGCACAACCAGTTGTGCTCTACAAATGTATTTGCATTCATTAGTATACAAATCGGCAAAAACTTGTGTCACATGTTGTTTTTATATTTTTGTAAAAGGATACAGAAGAAATGAGTAAAAGGAAACAGACTGTTTTTGGTGGACTCGGTGAAGGTTTGTCTGAGAATGAAAGTATCGGGACTTTCCTCCTTGCCCTTGATCACATTATGAGTATCGAGTAAATGTTTGAAGTAATTGGAAAACTCAATCACAGAATTATTACACTTGTCCATTCGCCCTAAATGACAGCTCAACGGTCTGAAATTTATATATATATATATATAATTCCAAAATTTTGATTAACATTCCATTTCTTATGAATATGACAGACAGGGAGCGACTACAAATTCAATTTACCGGAATTCACATTCCTCCTGATGTTTCTGCATGCAAAATCCAGTCAAGATCTCATCACATCCATTCTCATGGAAATCACAGAGAAATTTTGATGTACTCACAATGGACTCGAGAGCAAAATTCCGAGCATCCGTCAGGATGGCTTTACACAATGCACATTTGTTTATTTTCTTCCGACATTTGGAGCAAATGATGTGGCCTTTAGAGCAATTGTAAATGGGCGGCAATGGAATCTCTTGACATATCGGACATTCCAGGATTTTGACTAAATCCGCCTTGGGCGTCAGTTCTGATAATTCCCCACCGAAAGACTTGCTCACAGTATTATTATTATTATTCCCTCGACTGTATGGAATGGAATTAAATTAATTTATAATCCTCAAAAAAAACCGCATGTTCATTACGTATAAATAAAACAAAATGACATTAGACAAAGGCAAATGTTAACTGGAGTTGATTAAATTCAAACCTGTTACTCCCCATCATTGAAGTATTCCCACTCATTATGAAAACTTCCAGCACAAACACAACTACACCTTGAGTTATCCAAATTAAAGTTGACACTAATCACGGGTCCCAGCGATCACCGACTTTTAAATTCAATCCCAAAGTTTGTAAAATTTAAAGGATCATCTACCGTCATAAACTTTGCAAATATGAATATCAATCAAAGTAATCTACCGTTAGTGTGAAAAATACGCCGAGTTTTCGAGGAAAGGGAAATGAAAAGTCAAAATATTAGTGTTTAGTCCGTACTCGTTTCCAACGAGTCGCTTGTTTACAATAATATTTGTCTACTCGGAATTTTCATTGAATTCAATAACAACTGTCACCACGATGAATTTACTTACAATAGATTTTGCTTTATAATCAAAAAATTTAAAGTATATTTTCTCTAAATTCTAAATCACTCGCGCTCTGCGAGTTCAACAAACCAAAATACAAAATTAAATGCAGTCTCAACTTTTTTGTCGTTAGTGATTTGATTTGATTTGATTTGATCTGCTGTCACTGCACTGACGTATGCCACAAATTGCCAAGTTATGAAACCACAATGACAATGAGTTTTAACTGAGGATAAGACTGTGTCAGCTATATTTGTGCCGATATATATCCCTTTAATATTTATGTATGTATCATTGTAAAGTCGACAAGACGATGAGTTGACTATGTACTGACGACTGAGTCAGTCGTCACGAAGGCATGGGCTCAGGGCTTATCACAGTGGACAAAAAGTAATTTGTACTATCGTTATGTATTATCATTAGTGAGGAACGGTTATCTCCTTCGTGTAAATTTACAATCACAGTTAAAAAAACGGTTGAGGTTGTTATCTGAGTTGAGTGTGTGTCTGCTTATCATGCAGCAGCGCCAAGAAACAGACAAAGAGCATGGCCAAAGTTTGTTCACGGTTTATCCATATAGAAAAGTGCATGGGAAATAAATGAAATAATTGAAGCTACTACGTATTTTGTTGTATATAGTTAAAAGTGGAGGACTTGCGAGTCCAAGTTGAACCATTATCAATTATTATTATTATTGGGAATGACTCATGGGATTTGGATGGAAAATGGGAAGAAAGAATCATGAATTATGAGTAATTCTGATGGATGTTCGATGAAGAGAATGAAAAAAAAGAAGGAAAGAGAGTTAGAGAAATATAAGAAATATAAAGAGGAAAAGAGGATCTCTTGATATAAGATATTTATGTACTTGGAAAAGTGACAGAGGATGAAGAATGAGGAATTTTTTGGTTAGGAATTTGCAGGTAAATAAGAGTTTTCCCAGTTGTGGGTTGTGAATTCTGAGTTGTGTGTTGGACCAAGTGGGAGTTGGTTTTTGGTTTGGTTTTGGTGAAACTGGAATTTTTGGATCAATCGTCTGACGAAGAATCATCTATGTATGTATGTGCGTTTTTGTGTATGTGTAAAAATATTGACTTTCATTCCATAAATCATTTCACTTCCGACAGCTATTTTAATGACAAGAATTTCTCTGTAGCGTCTTCTTCTTCTTTTTGTGTTTTTCTTCCTTCTGCCTTCCCCAGAGTCTTCTTCCTTTAGCATTTCCCCATTATTTCTTCTTAGTTTTCTTCACGTGTTGACGTCACATCTATGACTCACAACTCACGCTCACCACATTGCCCTCCAGATATTTTTTAAATATATATATATATATACACATATACACAGTAATCCACACCACACCACTCTTTCTCCCTTCCTTCCATCAATATCCTCTTCTCTCCAAAGGATTTTTTTAATGGTTATAGATTAAAGATAGCGGTGCTAGAACAAAACGAAAAATCCCAATATCATAAGAATCCCACATTTTGTTCCCTCATGTACTCCACATGAAAAATATATTAAAGCCTTATGTGAATCTTAATCTCTCTCTCTCTCTCTAGTTTATACTTGCCTTTCCCAGGATAAAACATCAATACAGAATTCAGATTCAGATGTACATAGAAAATCCTCATGGTATATATTCACATTGTACAATTAAATAAAGTCGAGAAAAAAAATCTTGTGCTTGCTTGTACTTTTTTCCATTTCCATTTCCATTACAATTTTTTATTTTGCATCTCCGCCGTTTTCAAAGAGTATTTAAAATATGACTGTTTTAGGTTCACTCTGAGCTTTGGGCTTAAAATTATCCCCACACAGACGGTATTTCTACATGGATTTGTGTGTGTATAGTTTCTATTCCCAATTTACTTTTGTACAGCCAGTTGGAGAATAGCTTAAGGAAAGCGACATTTTTTTTCTCTCGCGTAGTGCATAAACTACAAAGAGAGCTAGAGAAAAAATTGGGTGGAGAATGAAAAAAATAGAGAGAGAGAGAGAGAGAGAGAGAGAGAGAAAGAAAAAAAGCGGAGGGAAAAGAGGAAAAGGACTTTTAAGGAGTGCAATGTCTTGCTAATTTATGTTATGAACCGCCCCAACTTGGCGCCGGTTTAACTCTGAAAAAAAGAGAGGAGAAGAAGAAAAAAATCCTGTAGAAAAAATAAGCGAATGCTCATCTCGTTTGTCCCTTTTGAAATCATTCCTTTCTCTTAGTTCTCTCCGCTTCATCTTAATGGCTGAGTTATATACTTGCCGAGTCTCCTTCTTTCTTTCTCATTTTAACTTCTTTTACTTTTACGCTTTCTTGCTCTGGTTGATGGTCTTTTAACAGGAACTCGATTGCTTTCCTACTTGTCTTTAGTAGCCTTTCCCATATAGAGAAATAGTTCATTCTGAAAAAGGGCAGTATACAGATATATAGCGTTTTTGCATATCCACAAACAAACACATTGTGCAATCCACCTTTGTCCTTTTCACATATGTTTCTTGTCCTCCTCTCCGTTTGAAAGTAAAATGTATATACAACTATGAAATGCGTACCAACTATAAAAAAAGCATTAATGTAAACCTGAAAAGAAGTTACAAGAGGAGAAAAAAAGTCTTTATACTATCGATATGACTATGTACATAAAGAAGTTTTGGGATTTTTTTTTCTTCATCGTCGTCGTCTTTGGACTCCTTGAGTTTCCTTTACTTATCGTCAGATTTACTTACGTACGAGCGTGTAATGTGTGTGTAACATGGAATTCTTGAGCTGATTCAGATTCAGATTCGAGTAGTACTGATCCTGATCGGGAATCTCAAGTTTCCAGAGGAGTTCCACATCTATATTTACAGTGTGAGTGTGTGCGAGTGTGTGAATGGGTGTGAACTAGAAAAAAAACGGTTCATGGTTGTCTCCAGTCAAATAAAAAATGTCTATAGAGGAACGTCTGTGAAGACATTAGACGGTAGATTGTAGATGTAGATCTAATGCGTGAAAGGAAGAAGGAGAGCAGGAGCTACTTTAAGTTTGTTCCAATGTTGGTGTTGGTCTCCGTTCCGTATATGCCGTCGAGTATAAAAAACGAAGAAGAAGTGAATAAATTTTCTTGATTTCTGTTTTTTTCCCGTAAGCCTTTCCTCTCTCACTTTCTCCTGAATGGTGTGGAGAGAAATGTAGAATGAGGGAAATGTAAAAGGTTGATGGAATTCTTCTTCGTCTTCTTCTTCCTCCTTTTTTTCGGTCCTTAGTTTAAGATTCTGGATATTTATGTAGAAAGGGGAAAAGGGAAAGTGAAGGAGAAGGAGAAGGAGGGGAAGGATGAAAGGGAAAGAGAGCCGAGAGTGAAAAAAAGGGGAGAAAAACGGCATTCTTTTACACCCGGACTATTTATTACAAAACTTGGTGACTTATGCAGTCGGATTTGGAACATTCCCTTGGTTCTCGCCAACTTATTTGTCTAGCTATTCATTCTCTAATGGACAGTGTGACAGTTGGTTGTCTTATTCCTTAACTAATATTAAGAAAAAGAACTATCTGTAATTCTTCAACTTTGTCTGCTTCTGTCTGTCTCGCTCTCTCTCTCCTTCTGGATCTAAAGTCTTATCACAAGTTTCAGCTTTCAGCTTCAACTCTTCTCGGCAGTTCTTTCTCCCTTCGTGTCCTCGTGATCCGTCATGCTGTATGAGCGGATGGACAATGTGTGAACAGAACAGAGATACAGCTACAGCTACAACTACAGCGACAGACATGCTTCATTTGAGTATTTTATCAAAGTTTCTCCTATTTCAATTTGATTTGGAATCAGAATGATGCTGGGCTTGTGTTTGTGTTTGTGCTGGAAGCACATTTTATCATCCCCATTTCCCCTCAAAACTTTGAGCTTTCGAAATACGATACATATAAATGACCAACTTTGTTTACCTTTCCAACTTTTGTTCATTATATTTTGATGCTCGCTCCATTACCCGTGTTTTCTAGCAGAACCTTCTACATACATACATGTATATGAAATCTTTATACATATTTTTAATAAGCACGTCTTGTATTTGATGTTGTACAAGATTTGTAAAAGATTCAAACGTTTGAATGTACAATGAATAATGGAATTCAAAAGTTAATGGTGAATGCTCTTCATTCGTAATTTAATCATCTTCTCCCTTTTTGGGGTTTAAATAAGAAGAAGGCTAGTTTGTGATTTGTAAATTTCAGATTCACATGTTTTCCATGTCTCATTTTCCTATTAATTAGCCCACTACATAGAATTCTCAAAATAAAATAAATGGGATTGAAATTATACCCAGACTTTATATACCGAGAAGAAAAGAACCGAAGCGGGAGGAACTATGTGGAAAATATAATGAAATGGTATTCTTTTCTTGTTCAATTTCTCTCTCTCGCTTTCTCTTTCTCTGTCTCTCTCTCTCTTTTGCTGTCTGTAAATAAATTGGATTGAATTTGTCAAACAGTCAGACACTCGTGGGGAATTCCGAGTGGAAACTACCGGGAAATTTCCGGTAATTGTGCTTAATGACAGCGTCAGAGTCAGAGTAGTTTACTTTGTAGAAAATATGTGTGTCTCAGTGCTCTGTTTGTGTTCCATAACTTCCATATGATGTACGAGGACATGATATGGTATTTGATATAACAGAGAGTCTGGTTATGAGTTGGGATTCCTGAAAATATATATACGTACATAGAAGGAGGCACAAACACACACACACACAGAGGAGTGAAGATCTCATGGCAAATTAGGCAAGGATGATGATTATAAATGAATGTCTAAGAGCATCTTAAATAAATCAGTGGAGCATAAATTTCTTCCGGGGTGAATTTCACAAGCAGATAATACACGGATGACTTGGATGACTGACTAGAGGCATTTCTCCTCCTTCTTTATCTCAACCTCCCCCTCTACTTCTCCATCTCCTCCACATTTTCCACACTCTTTTCAGACGGACAAGAACTTGATGGCCTTTTCTTCCATCACCCATTTCACACAAAGTAAAAGCTCTGCTCCTGATCCTGAGTTGGTCGTATATACTGGCCCAAGAAAGGGGAAGAAAAAGAACCATTAGGTGAAAACACACCCAGACAAAATGACACGTAAAGATTCAACTCAACGAATTTCTCCTTTTCCTCCAGTCTAATCTGGATTCTTCAATTACAACACAGAACATTTCTCCTTCGAACAATTAATAGAGGACAATTTGAACGGACGGACGGACGGACTTCTTCTTCTTATACAAACTCTCACGTTTTTCTTAATGGGGAAAAATTAATGTGTCATTTTTCCTACCATTTGTAGCACATTCACAAGTCGTTGTTCGCCATTTAAGTACTATGTACATATGTAGTTTCATGACAAACTCCGTACAGTTTCCTCTTAACTAATCCATGTGTTTGTACGGAGAGATGCAATTTTAGTTCAGATATGAGAATATTCGCCATATTTTGTAACTGTCGTCTGTCAGGAGTCCAATGAGTACTGAATTGAATATTTTTAATGGACAAACTTTTTTGTCAACCGCAATTGAAGGCTGGAATGAATCCCCACTGACACTGGAGTAATCATTTGAGGAAGGGAAATGAACTTGTATGACTAGACCAAATGAAAAAAGCATTCAAACCATTCAAAAATCACTAAAATCACCAAAAATAAGGCAACTTTTATTTTAATTGTGCTTGGGAGTACTTTCAAGTTTGGAGTTTGGGGATAAAATGAAATCGAAATCAAAACTCAAACTTGAAAACCACTCTTAACTTTCCCCATAGATTGTGAAATGATGGAAGAGTGGAGGAAGAGTAGAATGGAGCTGGTGATATCCATTCCAGCACAATCTCTAAATTCACAATTCTCAGATTGAGGTTTTTATACACAAGAGAGAGGAGAGAATGATCCAGAAGAATAAAATCCACGTAGGATTTGATATAATTCACAGTACATAATAATAAGCTATGTATACATAGAGAGATAACATGGAATGGAGTGCATAGTTAGTTTTTCTCAGAGAAACCTCCAACATGAATGAGTATCCAATATTACAAGGTTGGCCAACTTTCTCCTACCTTTTATAATGTCTTTTTGTGCATAATTTATCACTTGGGGTTTTCAAAGGAGTGGTAAAAAGCTTCACCAAGAGAACAGAAATGAGGAGAAAATGTTTTCTTTTCAAGTTGTCAGACTCTTCTCTCTCTCTAGATTCTCAATTCCAGTTCCACATTCCACATTTTCAGCTTCAAGCTCTTTTTCTTTCCCTCTTGTTCATGTGTGTGTGTACAAAAGTTTCTTTTCATCAAGTATTCCTAGTTCCTCATCCACCACAACTTTCTCCACAGATGTAAAATGTCTTTAAAAAAGTATACAATTATCAAGAAATATATGGATATCTGTCTCATTCCTTCTTCTCACAACTCTCATACTTGCATAAGGATCTTTGTACTTTGTTTTACCTTAAGGCTCTTTAAATTAGGATGATCGTAATCACGCCACTAAGAACAAATTCAGGCATTTTCAAGACGAATGAAAGTTTTGGGTTTAAAAAACCCAGAAATTCTATATATCTGTAATGTAATGTACGCAGTTTGAAACTTGATTGTAAAATATGTACCGTGAAAACTTGAGCAATCATTGGAACGTCTTTGAACAGAAAAAAAAACGCTGTCTGTTCAAGAAAAAAAACGGAACTTCATTTCCCGTCTGACCGTAAGGAAATTGAGAGTTCGTGAATAAAGTAACGAAAACTCGTGAGTATATAGTGAAAATGCTCACCTGAGTTCAACTCGTATAGAAAGCAGTTAACAGAGTAATTTAATGCATGTAGTTTGGGGTGTCCATGTGTCTTTGGTCATGTCTCCAAGGTCTGATCCAAAAAAAATAAAAAATCCAAACGTTCTTCTTCTTCTTCCCCATATACCGCGAATGACTTTTCCATGTAGCAAAGTGGAAAAGTTCAAGTTTCTCTCTCTCTCTCTCTCTCCCCCGAAAAAAAGAGACGGAGGAAAAATGTCATTAAGATTTATTCCTCTATTTTCTCCCCCTTTTCCGTTCCTCTGGTCACATTAAAACCATATAGAAAATGTATAAGTTTTCAAAGGAAATCTTTTTTTTCTTCTTCGTGTTAGATCTTGGATCACTTCTTTACAAAGTTGTTGCGATTTCGTGAATTATGTCGCCTCAAACTTTCTCCCACTTTCTCTCTCTCTCTCTCCTCATTCTTTTCAACTTAGTTTTCATATAATCTTGTCCATTGTCTTGTCTTTTCTATACACAGCAAGTTTTTTTTCCCCAAAGTTTTTTTTACATCGCGTACAAAATGTCGTTTCAATTTCAATAACAAGCTGGCTACAGGACAAACTGTGTAGTTAATTTGATTATTGGAACCTCGATTCTTACAAACTCATTTTGTACATGTAGTTAAATTAACGATGAATTTATTTGGAATATTTCATTACCTTTGCCTGGCAATTTTTTTTTTTTAGAACTATCAATAAAATGATGAACAGGAAAAAAATCTATTTTATGAACGCTTCCAGGAATAATACTATTTATTATAATTATTTCTGCGAAAATCCTACAGAAACAAATAGAGGTAAAAAAAGCAATGATAGAATTATCTGTTTTCGGAAAAAAAGAAAGGAAAGGGGAAAAAAAGCAGCAAATCAATTTCTCTGCCCAACAAGAAGACACGACTAAGAAATTCCCAAAAGTATCATTTTCATTTATGAGCTGAACAAATGAAATCTTTGGTCGATTTTCAAGGCTTTGGTCATTGCAATAAGAGTAAAAAAAACACATCCACCCAGCAAAAATAACCTTTCGTCATCACTTTTCTATCTTCTGTATCATTTATTGTGTATGATATCGTATTTTTTTTTGTATTTCCCTTGTGTTTGTTGATGTACAAGGGAAATGTCTGGACTTTGATTTAGCTTCATTACAGCAATAGCAACTCTTTATTGCTCCAATTCGACTTATTGTCAATGTCCGGATTTTTACTTGTACTCAACACCAAATCTCATTCCATTTTCCCCATTTCATTTTCAATATCAACTTGGTCAAATGTCCCCATAATGTTTAACCCACGTTTTTTTTCTCATTGAATTTTATTGAATACCACCATCAGATTTGTTTTTAGTTGTCCTTTACAAAGCAAATTATTCAATAAAGAGAGTCGACTGACTGACGAGGATTTGTCCTGCATTCTCATTACAAATCCCAGACCAGTCTAAAAAAACTGTTGACTTTCAACTATAAATAGTCTGTCAAATAAAATAAAACCCCAAGAAAACATCAAAACAAACCTGCACATGTACATACATATTTCAATAACCACTGAAAGCCTTGGAAAAAGCAAACAGTGCTTCAACTTTTAAAACAAATAGACAAATCAAAGCGAATTTCCTTCTCGCTCATGGTCAAAACAAGAAGGACGGTCCCCCATTGAAGACTAAAAAAATCAGAGTACATTCACAAAGCAAAGGTGCAGAGGATCAAATAAAAGTGGAAAGTTTTTATTTCATTTTCTCTTGTTGACGAAGAAAAAATCAGACAATTTCACGAGTTCTCACGAGAGACACAGCACACTTATCCTGGATGAGATGGACGGAGGAAGAGAAGAGGAAGGAGTGGTTGAGTCAAAGGGAAAGAGACGGAGAAAGTGAAGCAAAACAAAAGAGGAAAGTTTACATTGACGATGTGAGGAAGTAATTGGAAGGAAAGAAACGATACGAAATTCAAGTACTCGTCTCTCAGCCTCCATCTCCTTCTTCTTCTTCGTCTCCTTTTTTCTTCTCGTCGTTCTTGGTCTTGGTCTGTTTGTGGCAAGTAAACAATTGTCGGAGCTAAGCGGTGACCAATACCCACCACTCACCACTCACCATTTACAACTCACCCCAAGCCAAATCTCTCTCCCAGTCTGTGGATATACTGATAGCCAAACGGGATTTCCTATTACGGGAATTTCCTGTAGAAAATCCGCAGTACTCACGGGGTACTCTTTGTCATTGAGGGAACGCAGCGTGAACTCATCTTAAGTAGGTCAATAATTAATTACCATTTAAGTGACCGAGTATAGAATAAGCACAAGGATTTTATTTCAATTGCAGCAGTACACATTTTACGTGGGCAAAGAGAGTCCCTATACACTTGACAGACAGATGAACGAAGGAGAAAAAAAGATGCTGCGCTTCCTATTTAGAAATAGAAAGAGAGACTCCGGGAAAAGGCGGGGGAGTGAAAGAGAAAGAGAGCCGTCAATTTACAATGGTGGGTACACTGGTACACAAGTAAGGAACTCGAAAGAGAAAAGTTTTGTTTACTTGGCCATCTTGAATGACACGACCAGAGTGCTCTCGCTTCCCGACAATCCCAACGAGTTGAGAGAGAGAGTACAAAAAAAAAGTGTATCTCAGCCGAGTTGAGTTGACAAGACTGATTGAAAGATTTCTTTGTTTAGTCTAAAAGTTGGTAGTGAGCTCACTTCTCCGTCTTCTTCTTCTTCTTCTTCGTCTTCTATCTGTAACGATGAGTACATTCATTCACTATGTACTGAGCGCTTACGTCAACAGTCACTCCTTGACCAAATGCCCGCAATCCACAACTCCAACCAACGAAAACCAGAAGCTCAAACAGGAACAGGAACAGAAATTGAAATTAAATTGGGTCTTCTCTCTCTTTTCCATTGATATTCCGTTTTATTTTATTTTACTTTTCAACCTCCATTTCCTCCAATCCTCGTTTCCCCATCCTCTTTTCTGTTGTCTCCGCAGCATTTGAATTCTTTGTCTCTACCAAATTCCTTTAAACATCAACATCCCTACATAAAAGAATACAAACACATTTTCTTTAATAATTGGCAACTCGTTCAGTACTTGTCCGGTGTTTTTATTCCTTTCCAACGACAATTGATGTACAATGTACATACAAAATACAAACCCAAATTCTTTGTCTACGTTCGCGGTTACTCGCGAGTATGTTGTTTATCTTCTATCTTGTTTCATCTGGAGGGTAAAAAACTATAAACAAAATTGTGAACTCTCCTCTCGAATGGTCCATTAAAATCTTCAAATAGCAACTGCTCACATTTTGAAAAGGGTTTCATTATTTTAATGGGAAAATCCTTCAAATATTCAAAACACAAAGTAAATAGACTAATTAAAGTCCGAGTCCGAGGCGGCAGAGTGCATCTAATTCTATTCAACTTATATAAGGGATTTGTCTTTTCCAGATATTTCTTTGTGTGCATCCATTTGGGATTATTTGGGTTTTCCCCAAAGGCCACTTCCCCGATGCCGATGAGACTCTCAAAGACACAGAGCGGAGAGTTGTGCACATTAGGAAATTAATAGTGACCATTAAAGTCTGCACGTACTCATTCATCATGGGGGGAGTTTCAAAAGGAAATATGATGAACTGGCCAAATGAAAACTGAAAATCCTTAAAGCCAAATCCATATTTTCAATTTGTTTCCAGACTAAAATGACGCACAGTAATGTGTTTATGTGTGCTTGTGTGTTCTTTGCGTCAGAATGCCAACAACTCTGTCAGTCTCCATTTGAGTTTGTGTACGCGGGAAAGAGAGAGAGAGAGAGAGAGAAAGAGAGATACAAAATAGAAAGATTTCAGAGAAGCTTTTGTTGGTATAGTGATTACAGAGGAGACAGGCTATAATATGTAATATGTGTGAGGATCTCTCTCTCTCTTCCTGGGCCCAGGGAGTGAGAGAGAGAGAGAGCGAGAGAGTCAATTTAGTGATTTTGAAGAGCTTTCTAAAGCCAGATAAATTACGAACCATGTTATTGTAGTTGGGGAGTGTTAGTGAAACTCAAACAAGAGCATCATACGCTCGGATGCTGATGGAAATTTATACTTTCGCTTTGTCTTCTTGTCTATCTTCGTATTTACAATTTACGCTTATGCTCTTCCAGTCTCCGCCTCCAGCATTTTACTATTTTACTGATATTTTCCCTCCAAAAAAGCTGTTATGTACGCTTCAGTCAATCTGTCGAGCTTTATTGACTTTATTCCTTTGACTTTTTTTCTCCCTCTCTCTCCCTCTCTCTCTCTCTCCTTCTCTCTCTCTTCATAAGCACTCGTTTTCTCTCTGAACTCTAAACACATAAAATATTTACACACAATCCAGAAGAATTTACATGCGGACAAGACAACTTTCAAGCCCATTCTACCTTTAAACTGATTGTTTATGTCGTTTATGTGTGCAAATAATTTTAAATGTCACCGGCACGATTCAGATTTTTGTCTGGAGCTTCAAATGAGCATTTTGGATTGAAAACAAATGTAGGTCTCATTGTCAGTTTAAGGGGTATACGTTCACAAATTCCGATTCATTTCCTACTCGGTAACTTTAAAAACCTTTGGAGAGGTGACCAGGAAATTCGTTGGAGCTGCTCCTCAGATATATATATGGTGTATATTGATTTATTCATCATCGACCTACCCAAGAGCCAAATGAAGGTATGGATTCAACGAGTATACAACTCTAGCTCTCCCTTCCTCATTCGAAGGCGATAGCCCCTTCACTACAGAGGAGCATACTTACAATAAGCTTGAGGGGTACTTGTTTCCCTTTATTACGAGTGCACTTTCAAGTTCAAGGGTCGTTCCTTCAGCTCGCCAGAAGTATAAACGTCGATGATAAATAGATTAAAATAAGGAATTGTCATTGCTTTTTTTTTAATGTATTTGAATTTGAAGATCGGGAATCTTCCCAAATCTACATAATGATGCATGAATAAATAAATAGACAAGAGACTCTGCGCGTTCTGCCTCTACTCACTTCCGATAGAAATGTATTTCGTATATTTAAATGGAAAATGCAAATGTCAAAGATAAGCGGCGGCCATTTAATTTAAGGGAAGTAAATTGAAATCAGAAGGTAATTTGAGTTGTAAGGCAATGGGGAAAACAAAAAACAATCTTGTCTTGAGGAAAAGCGAGGAAATATTGTGTACTTAGTCATTTTATGTAAGGTAGAGAAATAAACAAAAGCCTTTGTTTTGTATCTGCAAAAGACTTGCAGATACAAAACAACTCTCTGAAATTCTCGTACGTAGCTAATTCCAATCGTGTAAAGCAAATTTCTGAGGGTATTTTATCCATGTGAATGAAATGGACGAGGACAAGAGCCAGAGGACGTCCACAAACTACAAACTACAAAGCCCAAGACAAACTGGATGAGAACAAAGACGAAAATGTTCTTGTTCTTGCTCTGTTTCTCATTCTTGTGCGTGTGTATTTGTGTATCTGTACATACATATTACATGTATACATGTGTATGTGAGTGCGTGTCATTGTCATTGGTAGTATTATGCGGTAAAAATTCGTCAAAGACAAAGGACTCGGGGAGGAGAAGTCTCTTTGGAAATTCTGTTGTCTGTATCCTACATACGACATGTATGGTGTAGGGAGACGGGAATTTGTCCTCTTTGTCTTTGATCAATGAAGCCATATTGTATTCTCATCAGAGTTTTCTCTCTACGTTACCCTTTACATCTTTCGCCCTCTCTTTCTCTTCCTCTCTCTCTTTCTCTCGTGTTTTTCTTTGATTGGGACTTGAAAATTCTATTGAAGTCATGCGTGGAAATTATTCCATTTCTTCTAGCTTTGATACGTCTTCCTCTTCCTCTTCCTCTTCCCCTTTTCTCTCTCTCTCTCTCTCTATCTCTCCTCTTTTCCCTTTTCGTTTTCCTTTTCTATTTCGATTCCCATCTATTTTTCATCTTGATCCCCTTTGACCTACATCCACAGTATAAAAAAAGTATCTACACAAAAAAAATACACGTGAATATTATTTGCAAACATAAACTACATAGTTACATATTACATCTGTGCAGGTACATACAGAGTACAATATGACTCCCCATTTTTCACGTAGATACAGCCCGGGAGAAGTTCCGCTCTTCAAGTACTAGTATGTACATATAAAATATGTCTGTATCTGCACATATCTTTAGAAGAAAAAGGGAGTAAATCCGAGTGAAATTCACCAAAGTAGAAAACACAATTTTGTATACATTTTGTATAAATGTATGTTGTTGGGTTGTGTGCGTGCGTGTGTGTGTGTGTGTGTGTTTGGAAATTTAATTTCACTGTAGTGTGAAATCAGATCAAATGCAAGAAGGTGTTCTATGGAGTGAGAGTCAAAATCCCCTTCAAATAGAAATAGAACATGGAATTTCTTTCTTTCTTTCTCTCTCTATTCGTACTTGTATTTCAATGGGGAAAGGAGCCCACTTGAATTTTGCTATACATAGTCCAACTCAATTTGTTTCTTTTCTTACTTCCCGGCAATACATCCTTTTATTATTTATTTATTTATATTGCATTTCACCTGTGGACAAATGGGACATGTCCTTGTTCACACTGTTAAAAAGCTCGTGTTGAGGTCAAATGTGAGACGTCAGAGACATGCACATGTGAAAGAAATATCGTCATGAAAATGATTTGGGCCTTGTTTTTATTGTTCCACGAATTTCATCAAGAATTCCTCATGCCAAGAAAGTAGAAAGTTCATGTTAATGAAAATAGAGAGCCGTCAATATAGACGGTATAAAATTGATTGGAAATATATGTTAGTCACACGTTTTCCATTTCGCTAGCAAAAAAATGTCACTCGATCTCATCCCACCAGTTTTTTGGTGTGTGGGGAGAGAGTAATGAAAAGTGAATGACTGTGGGGATGAAGAGATGCCTGGAATTCCTTGTCATAATTCTGCTGGGTGATGATGATGATGACATGACGTTTGTCAATCGTCAGCAGCAGTAGTCAGTAGTCATGAAAAAAACAGTTGATGATATAATATCAATGTGTACATGTGCACAAACGGGGAGATTGAGTACATATTCACTTGGAAAGTTGGAAGAGAGAGAACAAGTCAACTAAAAAGATGACGGAGATGAAGGCGATGAAGAACTGAAGAAGATGAAAAGCTCTTTGAGTTTTTGTTTTCGCTCCTTGTATTTTTTACTATGGAGCATTAAATGGGCTATTGGGACAGCCATGATGAAATGAACTCCAGAGTTATTTACAGAAAGGAGAAGGAATGACCGGTTGAAATGGAACGGAACGACGTTAATAGCAATAAACATGGCAATATCTCTATAACGGGAGCATCTTTAATTTGATGATGGCGACGATTACGATCAGATAGAAGCACTTTTCTCTCCTTCTCTCTCCCCCCTCCCAAAAAATCTTCTTCTTCTTCTTCTTTTACCTACTTATTTTTCACCATAAATATATTGTACAACAAAACCTTCATTTCATTTTTTTGATCTCTTCAGCATCCACAATCCACATTCACACTCATCATAGTCATGGTCATAATTCCCTTTCTCACCTGACACTAGAAGTAAGTCGAGACTCCAAACTCCGACTTGTAGATTTTCCAATTTATTTTTATTTCCTTTCCAAGTATGGAGGAAATGGACTCCATTTTTCTAGTTCGATTTTCAATGCACGGAAATAATGACTCGAAGACAGCTCACATTACAATAGTTTGACCATTCCCAATTAATCTTTCCAATTCTCTTCCGTCCCTCCAACTTTTATCTCCTATTTCTTATTTCTATTATCTCAAGGAAAATTGCCAATGTTTTTTTTCTATCCTCCATCAACAGTTTTACGAGGATTTTGTAGCGTATCAGTCATTTTGGTGGAGAATCCAGAAAAACACCACCATCCACAAACCATAATTTAATTTAATATCCGAAATGTTCTCCATTCTTTTTTACTGTCCATATACTGTTTGTCGCTATTGTTTCAATTCAATTCCTTTCCTTTTTCCCCACCCAAACAAATCCAAAGTGACGAAGAGACGATCAATACTCAATATCTTTACAGCATACAGTCCAAAAAAAACTCAGAACAAAGAATGATGTAAAGAAAAGGGAGGAAAAAATGGGATAGAAAAAATGGAATAAAATTGAACTACCCACCATAATTCGGGTTTAAATGTAATCAGTATAAAATGGTTTCATGGAGTGGAGCTCGAGAGAAAGAGAAAACGAAAGTGAGAGAGAGAGAGAGAGAGAGAATGAAAGCTACTTGTACTAACAGAGTTTATGAATAAGGCAATGCAATATTATATTATGGCCCACATTTTCTCATTCCTTCTGTTCACATAACATTCCGTTACAGTTTCAGTTTCAGTTTTGACTTTGAGTAGTAAAATAAAATGGGCTTTTTCTTCTTCTCGTTCTCCTCCTCGTCATTGACTGAAACATGGACAATGATAGAGGGAGAGAGAGAAAGAGAGAGAGAGAGAAAAACCCGTTCTTGTTCCTTCATAACAAGAACGGGTAGTTTTGGGAAAGGAATTTGTAGATACAAAATTAAAATTGAATGACTGACAAGAAAATGAGAATGTAGAAAATGATGGAGAGAAAAGAGAAAATGGACTGTTAAGAATCGTAAAAAAGAGAAGATTGTCAAGTAGTTAAACATTGAGATAACCCCTGGAGCTCTCTTCTTCCAGACAAGAAACAAAAAGAAAGAGGAGAGGAGAGAAGGAAATACAAAATTCAATAAAAGAACCATGGTTAAATATAAATGTTCAAATGTACGTGTGTAAATGAGCATTGAGCAATCATTTGAGGAGCTAAGGTTTCAAGTTCCTTTACAACACGTACGCACACACGAGTAAATAATGCAATAAATGTAAAATACAGCCGGTTTAACTATATCTGTACATTGAGAGACTCCGATTATTTTCCTATTCCTATTTGCACATATTCCAATGTCCATGAATGTAAGATTGTAGATTGTAGAAGGAAATAAAAGAGGTTTTTAAGCTGGAGTTTGCCGTCTCTTAAATGAATTCTTAAGGAACTCTTCAAGAGAGCTCGAGTACATTTAAATAGACCGGAATGGAAAGAAAGGGAAAAGAGAGAGAGAGAGAGAGAGAAAAGACTAGGCAGGTTGAAAAGAGAAAGGAGCGCGGACTCATTCCCTTCCCCTTTGGAAATCGTAATAGTAATTACGGTAGTAAAAGAGTAAAAGAGCTGGGTGGACGACGGCCCAGACACTCACATGGAGATGAGTGGATTTTAACCTACTTGAAACATGTAATTGTTGGCGGCTCTGATAGACTGATGACTATCATTACGACTGATCCTTTCTCTCTCTCTCTATCCTTTTCCAGCTCTCTCTCTCTCTCATACTCTGAAAGATTTTACTATCACCGTCTCCCCAACCTCTCCTCATCCTCCAGTGGTTCACATTTCCTTGGAAAACAGTCGGAAGACAGGAGAAGGAACGAAAGGATGTTTTTTCCATGGTTCTTACTTACATAAAATACATAAAAATGTTTCTGAAGGTATAGTTCCCCGTCTCTATACTATAATACACTCTAACATTCTGCAGTCTAAAATTGTACACTGTACAGATAATTCTAATTGCGAGTAAAAGCTGGGAGAAAATAGTACTTGAAATTCCAAATCCTCACATTTTTTTCATCCGTCTTCATTTCGTTTCACTTCAACTACGGCATTTTCACTTACTTACCCCGTCTTGCTTAGGAACGTGGAGGGAAAGAAGGAGTTTCATATACATACAGAAGTACATATACTCCCATTTGAATGGACAATTCACAGGATTAGTTTGCATCCTGTATCACTATGTACGTTGCACTGTTACTACTGAGAACTCGAAAGTCTTACCGTCATCTTCATCTTTCTCTTTCTTTCTTTATTTTTTCTTTCTCCTCCTCTTCGTCTTCTTGATGTTCCGCCGAAGCAAGAAATGCAATGATGGTTTCCCTATTCTCTCTATATTTTATCTGTACGTGGAATGAGATGGAGTGTCTCTCTCTCTCTCTTTTTCTATCTCTCTTTCACTGTGTACCTCCACATTTGAAATCCATATAGATTTTATAGGCCAATGATGGGATTCTTAAGCAGGGAAAGTGAGACGGTCCAATTTCCTTTGCTATCTCGGTATCGCTATGTGCAATCGTCAAAATGGGCCATTATACAATCGATTTTACCATTTCTTTTATTTTCCTTCTACCTTGAGTTTTAAGTGTCGTTCGTCTGTGGGCCCAAAGAACTTTTTAAGTAGGCATGACAAAACCACTTGAATACTTGAAAATCCTCTCCAATTCACCACAATTCTCAAACTGTCTCATCTTCTCATTCTCAAAATTGATCCATATATACCTCCACTTTTTGTCCTGTAAATATTAACTTTCTCTCCTTCTCCCATCATCTTTCTCTTTCTCTCTCTCTCACTCTCTCACACACGAATTCACCTGATGAAATTGAGATAAAAACACGAGGACTTTCTTTCTCCTACCTCCAGCCTCAATAACCATACGCTCTACAATTACAATCAGATGAAAGGTTTCATTTTTTATACACATGTAGTTGGTTGGAAAATGTCCAGGAGTAAAAAGATCTCTCAATATCTTGATCATGTTCAAATTAAACTATGAAACTAATTTGGAGTCAGGTAGATCATACCTGGAAACGATTTATATAGTTGAAAACTCATTAAACCAAAAGTAAAGTTTTCGGTGCTTCCGTACTTTAGTATTTTCAGATTATTTCCCTTGTCTTCTTCTCACAATTTCCGTCTCGCTTTCTCTCTCTCTCTTTCTCTTCATTTGTGTGTGTGGGGGGGGGGCTTTTCAATTTCCTTAGTTTTGGGGGAGTTGTTAGTTTGTTTGTTCCGTTTTCTGACGGGAGTTAAGTTGGTTTCCATTGTTACTCGTGACTTCAAGCTGTGACTCCTTCCCATTCCCAACCAACTCACCTCTATAATACAATACAGAACAATAGAATAGAATGGATACAATACAAATACAGATACAATAAGGTAGAGAGGGAAAGGTGGAGAGAAAACGGAGAGACGGATAAAACTGTAGACAGTAGACCTGTGAATTCAAAACCGAACGGAAAGGGAAAGAGAGTCCAAGTTTTTCTCCTAACTCCTTTCTCATCATCTTTGGTGGATTAAAATAGACGCTTTGTATAAATAATAAAGTTTTCTCCAGAATTTATATGCTCTCTCCGTATGTTTTTCATTCCGTCAAGGATTATTTTCAGACAGAGGGAGAGAGAAAGAGAGAGAAAGAAAGGGAAGGAAACAAGGCGACGATGAAAAAAAAATACACGCAACTCACACTTTCGCAACGAGAAGAGGAGAGAGAAACAAAAAACACACTTGCGACGTCGGTGTGTATAAATACATCACGTGTGTGCATAATGAATGAAGGAGTGAACGGATACATAATAAATAAGGATGCAGAATGAAATCTGTTGTTCACTTTGTCTAAACTCAGAACAACTCCGGACTTTTCTATATACCTTAGACAAGAATCATGACGTTGGAGGATGCAAACTACTCCGACTTTTTGCCATGAAGAATCCCGGAATTTACCTCTTCTTTTTTTTGCATATTCTCTCTGTACGGAGTTGGTCGTTGGAGGGGAAAGTGTGTTACGCTACATTCTTTCATCTGCATATTAAATGAAATGAACTTTTCTCCTTTTCTCCCTCGCTCTCTCTCTCTCCAACATTTCTTTCTGTCCACCACTTTTTCGAGTTCCCTCGAAAAAAAACAAACATTGAGCAACGAGAGAAAATGGAAGGGAAAAAGACTCTTCAAGCAAATATTTTCTACACTTTGATAAACAGAAAGGCAGCAACAGGAAGAGGATTTTGTCTAGTGAAGCCTTTTAATCTAAGTCTATATGTATACAGAATTAATTTTGTCGAGTAATTTTGGCTGGCAGAACTATTATTTTTGCTCATTAGTGGACATGAGTAAATACTCAAGTACCATTTACTATCTAATTAATTTAAACTACATACAGGAAAACTTTCCCGTTTCATTTATTCATGTACACACAAAAAAAACTTGGCACATTCATTCCCTTCATTAATTCTTTATTTCCTCCATACACAAGATTTTATCCCAATCAGGGATACAAAAAAAATAATAATGAAAAGAAACTGGATTGGAAAAAATTCCCTTTTCCCCCAACCAACACAATTGACAAAAATGTAGTCAGGGAACAACAAAAACAAATGTAGTAAAATTTTACGAATAAAATCTGTTCACATTTACACTTTTGAATTTAGAGTCGAGAGAATGAAAAATGTGCAACTTTGAACTTTGAAATTCATCATCAAGTCAAAGAGTGAAAGTCAGAGCTAGAAAATGAAAGTCTGAAAGGTTTCACGCTCTACTAATTTACAGTGTGCCATCCTGCGCTTGAACTTTACAAATGAAAATGAAAAGTTTTGTATGGGCACATGGTATTACATTACTCCTGTCGATTCTTCTTCCGAGCGAGTGGGACAGAAAAAGGGATGAAAATACCATCACGCGGAAATACCATCACATTCTATTGACATTTCATTTTCAACTTCATATGAGAGTAAACTTCAAAAAAAAAAGACGGACAAAGGAGTGGGTGGGCACAAAAATTGTTGACTCTGATGTGATGTGATGTGATATGTGTACATAGACCCATCGATGGAATTGACACCAGATTCTAGAATTTAGAATTCACATGACGACTCCGCTTTCAAAGGAGTGTGATAAAACACATCCACAATTCACATTCATTGCAAATTGGGAAAAAATCCTCTCGTACGTATTTTTTTCATTGGTAGAATAAATATGCAAAATTGAAAAAAAAGGATTGCTTTCATTTTTCATTCTTCATCATTCGACAATCGACATATCGCTCTCATCCCCGTTTATCTTTTCATCTTCCTTTGAAATTCTCCTTCTCATTGCCGTGAGGGTTGAAACGTGAAAGTTCAAAGGCGAGTTTGGACAAAAGAGCTGTGAGATTAAAAAAGAGAAAAGAACTATTTCTTGTCTCATCACATCATCATCATCATCATCATCATCATCATCATCTTCTTCTTCATCTTCTTCATTTTCCTGATTGTTCACCCAAACGAAAAGGACAACGTTGAGTGAGATTCACATTCAAAACGGAAGGCTATTCGGAATATTGCCAGAGGCTTTCGCTTTCAAATTATTTCAAATCCATTTCAAATTCACATTTGCCCTCCCATTGAAAATGTAAATGTGTGAGTTGAATTTTTGGGAATCCTCGTGGACTTGTGTTTTATTTTGTAATCGCGCAATGTTAAATATCTGTACTCTGTACATGAACGGCTATATCTATATCTGATATCTATATATGGTATAAAATTTCAAAGTCTCCATCATTTCATTCGTTATTTCTTCAGCCTCCCCCCTTCCTCCATCTTGATTTGAAAATTTCAATTTTCGTCCCTTTGTATATAGATGATGGAAAGACAGGGGAAAAAATATCCAAATTGAATTGTGGGAATATAGTGAGAATGTACTGGGATTTTTATTTTTATTTACATATGTTGGGCTCGTGACATGCTGTCAAAAGACATGGAGCTCCATCCCATCACTGGGAAATCAGTTAAGATTAAGACGTTCCAGTCGATTGAATGGGGAATTGGCTCGGATGACATGACTTGCCATATAGAAAATGTACAGCTCATAAGGTTTCGTTCTCTCTCTCTCTCTGGCTCTCTTTCTCTCTCTCTCTGGCTCTCTTTCTCTCTCTCTCTGGCTCTCTTTCTCTCTCTCTCTGGTTCTCTCTCTCTCTCCCTTTCTCTAATTTTTTATTCTCATGATGTATGATGATGCGATATGGCAGGGATATATAATATGACTACGTCTGACTGCATAATAATATGAGGAAGGGAAGATCGTATGTGTCTGACATGATTTGAAGATGCCTTCATCTTCATCCATATCCATATCCATAAATATACGATGTATGTAGGTACATGTACGATATGCATATGGAGAGAGAGAGAGAGAGATCCTCTCGTACTTCAGTCTCCTTGCCACGACAGCTGGGTTATGACTCCGACACGCAAGGAACGTGACATCGACTGGAAGGACAGAATTTCCTAGGCATTTTGAATTGACGATAAGTGCAACTGAAGGAAAGATTCGATGCGTGATGAGAGATTCCATGTGATCAAAGTGTATGGTAAATATATGTACTATGTACGATACTACATACATACTCGATTGCATTATCATTACATTTAAATGTCGAGTTCGAGTAGTCCATTTACAAAGTAATACATACATATATATATATGAAATGTCTGGATCTGGAATCTGAGGATCTAGAAATCTTTGGCAGAGACAGAAAATCAACCTTTCAGTTTTCTAGTTTTCAAGTTTTCAATGCAGTTGCAATTGCACGAAAAAAAATTAAAAAATTGAAAGTCATCTCTCAAACACAGCCCACGTCAAATTTAAATTACTTTCCTTGGAACACTGGGGAAAAGGAGAAGAAATTATTGAGGAAAGCTTTCAATAATTTCCTGATAATGAATTGGCAAATATCTGTATGTATTCCTCGTCATTTCTACTGTATTTGTCGTTGTCGTCGTTAGTCTGTACTAAGAAATGAGAACGAAAATAGGCAGGTTTTGTTTTTGTTCTCGTGGAGAAAGTAAAATTAAGTCCAGTGGAAATTTATTCATTCATTCGTGGAAGGGGATAAAAGAGTACGAAGTTTTTTTTTTGGTTTTGGTTTTCGGTTTTTCAACTTTTACTCAATATCCGTTTGAGAAACGGTGAAGAACTCAACTTTCTATTCGACTTTCTCACCTCACTGCGCACCATCAAACATCATGCAGACTTTCCAGTCACAAAATCAAGTTTGGGGGGAGAGAAAGAGAGAGAGAGAGAGAAACTTGGAGAGTCTCATGGCCAATGGTTTTTTTCCCATTGGAATATCCATATCCGTATAGAATCCCCACCCGAAATCCAAATCTGAAAAAAAAGAAACTAATTTTTCATGGAAACTTTTTGATTTGTTTTCACTGGAACTGTGCGGACTTGAAAGTAGCGTGAGCAGACGAAGATCAAGAAGAAAACTTGTGTCTGCATTCATTCAGAAACTCATTTTCTTCTATTAGTACTCATTTGCTTCTTTGTACTTGAGAGAACCGAGAGCGAGAGGAAGATATGAAAAATACGAGGAATTTTACTCTTAATCTATACTCATTAACATTATCAAATTAGATTCTTTTCACGTCTCAAAGGACGAGCCCTGATTATCTTTAATCTCGATTCGATAATACAAATATCCAATCCTCGAATCAGAGTTTCAAATATGTATTTTTACAAAAAAAAAAACGCAAAGAATTTCCATTTTATTCTATTTCTGTTCTTTTTATGCCATTTTAATTTTCTCCACTTTCAATAAAGACTTTTCCCAGAAAATCCATTTTGTCTCACATTTTGAGAGGCATCAACAGTAATCCAAAATTATAAGGCAAAAGCATGAAATACAAACGCCAAACTCCCTTATTTGAACTGGATTTCTCAATTAAAAACAATTAAGGCGAGGAGAAACTTGACACTTTTCTCAAAATAAGATGACAAAGAGTAAGAAAAAAACGTACAAAAGAAATTAGGACGATGCATAATAATAATTCCTGAACATTCGGGACAGAATATGAAATCTGCCTTGTTTTAAGTCCATGCATATGAAATGAAACCTCAAAGCTGTAAACTGAGACGACGACTGAAACTGTGTGATCGTTAATCGTATACACTCAGCATTCAAGCTCAAAGCAATTGGCATTAAATTAAATTAATCATAAGCAAGGACTCGCAAGTACAGATATTTTTCTAGTTACATATTCGGCAAGAGAGAGAGAGAACGAGAAAAATGGAGAAAAGTACATTTAAATAATTTACTGCTTCTCTCTCTCTCTGAGATTTTCCGAATATCAGATGAAATGGCACATGGAAAATGGTCGTATGGAGTCTAATCTGAAACTTCCCCCTTTCACTTTCACATTTCCCAGGTTCTCCATTCTTCAGCAGTTTCTCCTTTTTTTTTGTTTCTAGATTTTTCCTGGATTCCAAACGATTATATAAATTCTATCCTACAATGATATCCGTACCCGTACAAATTCTGCATTTGAATACATACGTATGAACCACGTAAATCCGGATTAAACTGTCTTGAGTACTGACTCTGTGGCATGGGAAATCCGCAAACAAAGTACAACCAACAACCAGACCGAAAGAACCTTGTCATTTTTTCTGCTTCTCCTGGACATTTCTATCTTCCTGTGAAGAGCAACAAGGGATTTTGTTACACATTTCCTGCGTTTCCTTTTCCTCAAAAACCCATTAGGTTTTGGATTTTAACTGGGTTTCCTAGTATGAAACTCCGAGGTGTGATTTAGATTGTAGGTTTTCCAATTCTTGATCTGCCGTCCCTCTTCCGTCGTTGATCACGAGCGTTCAAAGCCAAAATAAAATTTGAGAAATGTGTGCCAAATGATTCATATTTGGCCTGTGCACAATAAAAATAATTCATGCAATTAAATTCCTTATACGTTCTTTCTAAAATCGAGTAAATATCAGTTAAAAACATGGTGAAAGTTCGGAACGTTCGTTGGGAGTTGTCAGTGAATTTCCACTGTTTTTGTTTACTATTTTAAGCAAATGTACAAAGTTCTTGAGACTCTGGGCGAGAGAGAGATGAACAGGTTGTGTGAGTTTGAGTTGGAGAGAGGAAAGTGGGAGGGAAAACTCTAAAGTTGAAGATTTGAGTTTAGAATAACAACAACAACAAGTAAAAAGTACAGCACGTGCTCATGCAGTTCTCACAAAGTGTATTTGAGAACGGAACGGGATGGAGAAAGATAGAAATGAGATGCAAATGTAAACGAGAGGCTCTGCCATTGAATGTAAATCCATGCATGAATGCATACATATAAACGTATCAGTACACACCATATCCCCAATCTACATATGCATAACATGGGAAAAGGTTTCGTTCTTTTCCCCTTTCTTTCTTTCATAGCATAAAGCACCGCACTGTCGAAACCTCAAGACAAGACACACAGAGTTTCTTCTTTTCCTACCGAGAAAAGCAGAGAGAGGAAGAGAAAGAGAGTGCTGCATGGAAGAACTAAAGAACTAGTTTCTCATTGGACTAGTCCTATTTTTATATACAAAGTAAAGCCTTGGGAAGGCGAGAGCACTGAATACATTTCCCTACTCGTATAATGTATAATATATAAGCCCCGAAGGTTTTGGGAAAGGAAAGGCAAAGGGAAGAGCGGCCAAAAGATAGAATCACAGAGAGAGAGAGAGAAAGAAAGAGAGAGAGAAAGAGAGAGAGAGAGTCTTGTTTTCTTAGGTGAGTCACGTTTTCTTTAGACGTTCAGTTGAGAGCCAGCCAATTCCAGAAAGAGAAATAAGTTTTGGTTTCTCTTACCCGGCCAAGCCCATTCAAGGCGAAGATACCCGGTCGTCACTGAAAACACTCACAATGTACATGCATGTACATACGCGAACCCTATCATACTCGTCATTTTCCTATGGACTCCCTATAAGCCAAGAATAAGTACATTCTCTCTCTCTCTCTCTACTTACTCTACTCTCTCTCTTTACTTTCTCCACTTTTCATACATTTCCTTTTTTATCTATGTCCAATCGCGAGTCTAGCATCAAAAATCTACAACTTTGAGACCATCTATACGATATAGCATTCGAATTTCAAGTAAGGCATTTCCTATATGCATCTGTTATTCTTGTACAAATGGAAAATGCATAGGATACTTTGGTACACTGGAAGAAGCAAGAAGGCAATCTAGCTCATAGCTGTAAGGTAAAGATAATGATATGACTCCAGCCCCTCACACTCACACTCACACTCACAAACTCCCTGCACCACACACACACAAGTAGTTTTACTTTTCTCACATGGCTGGAAAACAAAATTGGAGTGTGATTCGAGCAACTTGTCTCTTCTTCCCTTATTTCCCTACTTTCACCTTCTACAATGGCCATTACCATCATCCAACACACCACCACCAACAACCAACCACATCACCAACAGCCTTTTCCCTCTTCGTCTTCTTTTTGCAATCCTTCCTTTTCTTCTTTGTCGTCTTCCTTCTCGTCTTGTCTCTTCAACTTTCCTCCAGATGATGACAATAGGGACATTAGCAACACAGAGATGGAAATTGCCCACTCTGGATATTTTCCTCCTCTGTCAGGATGTGGTGCATTCTTCTCTCTTTCTCACACACATGCACACATTCATGTCTTGTAACTCTCCTGACTTGCCCTACGTGCACCAAAGTTCAACTGGGAAGCAGTCAGGCCCCAGCTTTTTTTTAACATGCTCGTGCTGAATAGTGAATACCGAAAAACGACGGAATTGAATATCGTATGCTAGTCACTCTTTTTTTTCTCTCTCTCTCTCTCACTCTCTCTCATGTTGTTCTCATCCTCCATGCTCCAAGAGTTTATTTGAAAAACTCAAGTTGGACTTAAAGAAATGTTTCGTGTCTTAATACTTTTGCCTGGTGATATAAAAAGTCGGACACGGAATTTTCATAGTTCAAAGCACATATGTATGGATCCAACATAGAATGGAATGACATGTGTAAAATGTAACACTTTCCCTGGGAGTGAACGAGAACTAGAAACTAGAATGAGCATTTACATGTACAAATATTACAAGTCCCCTTTACTTTCTCCCTTGTTTGTCCTCGCCTCGTCTCCTCTTCACGGCAATGAAATGAAGACAAAGAGTCGGTGATTGTGAATTTGAATGTGGTTTTGGCAAATGATCACCAAGGGCGTCTTGTCCTACCTCATTCGCAATTCTGTTTCACCCGGAAAATGATATGGAAATGTCCAAGAGATTTTCCAAGGAAAGAACTCAAAGAACTAGGGAGAAGGGAGAAGATGTTTTTTTGGGGGAGGGGAAGTCTCAGGGTTTCTCACAGAAAAGGTAGGGAAAATATGTTGCTGGGTCGAATATCTTCCATTTATACTATCTACAGATAAAATACGTACGTAGAGGAGAGAATGGTCACATTTTCCCCTATCGTCCCTTAAGTAAATCCAAATCTCCTAACCTGAACTTACTTTCAATTTTTCTTTTGGTGCAATCCGCATGGTCCCCAATCTACTTACCATAGTTCTCTCCTTCGTCCTCTTATTCTTTAGTCCCAGTTTCAGTTTCAAAGTCGTCGTCATTGTCGTCGTCATCGTAGTGAGTTTGTGTGTATATAGTCAGCTGGAGAGTGGGAATCTGGCTTAGAGAACTTTTACTTTTTATGCTCTAAATTTCATGCATGGATTCCAGGACTTTTCTCCTTCACTGTCTGTCTCTGCACAAACTCACACACACACACACATGCAGATTTCCATGGAAATCTGAATACTTTGAATTTGGCATACTGTAGAATGTGAAGAGAATTACACGCAAATTTCAAATTCCCACTTGAAATCCACGTATGAAAATGCAAATCCCAAAACTCACAGACAAAAAGATACACGAACCGAAATGCACAGATGCAAATGTGAACATAGAAAATAGAAGCTTGCTCCACTGAAATTCCGAGTATTCGTATTTTCAAGAGAATTTCTGCTCTGTCTCACAGCCATCCTCATTCAAATGACATGGTAAAGTCCTTGAACTGCCCACAGTCAAAATGTCTCTACAATAACAAAATTCATCTCAAGTCTCTCAAACTTCCTCCGTCTCCCCCTTTTTTTTCTCCCTCACAGGACAAACATTCTAATTAAATTCCCAAAAAATCGTATGGGGACATTTAAAATTCAATTTTAGCCCTGAATTTCACATTTCCATTTATTCTACCTTGACAATTTTCTACTCGAAACTCGCTCCATCCCTCTCTCTCTCTCTTTCTGTCTCATTCTCCCTGTCTCGTTTTCAATGGAGTCGCACGTGTGTCCTTATCTATTGCACAATTGAACCCACAATAGCTGTAATAAATACACAGTGCATTGCATCAAATTGCAGTCCCATTCCATGTGAACTTTCCTCATTGTCCACAGAAATTGCACTCACCCTCATCAAATAAATAGCCCAAACTTGGTCATAGAAATGATAAAAGGCAGAATAGTATACGATATCTGTAGAAGTGGAGGCAGACTACACACGTCTGTTGTCCATGTGTGTGTGTGTGTGTGTGTGCATTGGTAATCCGAAGAGGCGGAAAGTGTACGAGAGTGAAAAACGAGGAGAGCATAAAAAGGGAAAATGCCGACCATGGAAAATTTTCATTAGAGCGGAAAATGAATGACCAGTGGGCGAAGAGAATTGTAGACAGAAATGACTACAATCTCAACAATGGCTGTGTACAAATAAGGTTCATTACACGTTTTGTACGTTTCACGCTTACGTTATTTTCATCTCCGGAATAAATCCGATCGTCTCCTCCCCCCCATTCCCTTCCCTTCCCCTCCACTTTCCCTATTCTCTTCTTCTTCCTTCTGCCTGGTCACTACTCAAACTAACAAAATACCTCGTTGCTGCTTCCATGGAGAGAGCACAAGAGAGAGAGCGTGAGAGAGAATGACTGGGCGGCTGACTGGAGAACACAGAGGGAAAAAGGTGAAAGGGAAAGTTCATTTTTCATTTCTATGCTCCGGAGTCTCTCCGCTCTCTCTCTCTCTCTCTCTCTCTCTCTCTCACTCTCTCTCACTCTCCAGTTACCTTTTAACCGGAAATACTCTCGCAATCTCTTTGTAAACAAATGTACAATACGAATGGTTACAGATTCTGCATGCTGACTCACTCGGGATTACACAGAGGAAAAGAGAAAGAGAGAGAGAGAGGGGAATTGAATAGAGCTGGAGTTGGAGTTAATTTAATATGATAATAATAGCCGTTATAATGAGGGCTGTGTACAGTTTTCTTGCCATATTCTATTTCACCCATTTGTCGACTACTTTGTATTCTACTCAGTATTGTTGAGACCACTAACAATCTCGGATTGTTTATCTTGCGGAGAGTTGTGTACAAAATCCCCCCCAAAATAATAATAATACAGAAACAATGACAGCGACAGCAGAGAAAACGTCATCATTAGGAGGAAGCATTGACAGAGTGGAATAAACCTTCGTGTGTTGTGTCTATGTGTAATTCAATACAAAAGGAGTCAAGGAAAAAATTCGAAATGCAAAATCCGAAATTGTATTACCTGTTATATAGACAATAGACAATATACCTACAATAGACTAGAAAAGAAGTCAGGGGATATCCAATGACCGTATAATCGGGGATAATGACTACCGAATAAATGTAATAGAAATTGTGTACTTGGAGATAGAGAAAGAGAAAGAGAAAGAGAGATAGATTGGCCTGAGTAGTTGGAGCAGGAGTTTTATACAGTTGCGACTGTTATAATGGGGAGAGAGAAAGGAAGAGAGAGAGAGGGAAATGAAAAGGAGAGTAAAAGCAATTGAACGGGTAGGAATCATATTATTGAATTATCGTCATTCGCTCCTGCTCCGCCCAAATTATAGATAAGTGAGCTGTAGCTCATTAATCAATGTGAGGTTGGAGCTGCTGGCTTCGTGATAAATAATCCAATTAAACTTGTGCTGGTTGAGACTATCTCATTGTTCCTTCTCTCCTCCATTATCCCTCTGTCAACCATCCGCCTCACCAGTCTCTAGTCTCGTCCCAACTCTCTCTCTCTCTCTCTTTACATTCTCAACACTGTGTGTACAGGAAACATACAGATACACACATAAGATACATAATATCGTATACAGAGTGTGTGTACAGTTAACATGATGCACGGGTAGAGAATGTAGGTGTGTTCATCCTCATTCGTTGTCAATGTGTCCACTGTGTACTTTCTGACTGCTCTTCTCCTGCTCCGTCTCCTGTCGTGAGCATTGCAAAAAGCGTTCATGTTCATTTTAAAATCAAAATTGCTAGTAATAAAGCATATGCCTTATTTTCATCATTATACGAGAACTTGAGTCTCTCTTCTCTCTTTATTACTTCATTTTGATTTCCAAAGTCAAAGTCCTCAACTACCTACCAACGACCGGGCGACTAACGACTTGTCTGTTCTTTGCGATAATGCCTTTTCACACACTCTCTTTCACTCCTGTAAGTATACCATTACAAAATGTACAGACACACAACTTTTCCATACGTGGGAATTTGAATCTCTCTTTCTCTCTCTTCATGTTGCCATGTTTTGTCAGTCAACGTGTCATCTCATCCTCATAGTTGAAAGTTTAAAACCAAAATTTCAACTTGCAAACTCGTCCTCGTCCGATTTTCCATTACCCAGTTTTTATGTACAGATGTAAAGGAAAACTCCGACGAAAAAGTTACAGTTCTAAAGTCAATTTTGCAGTTTTGGGATTTTGAATTTCTGCGTAAAAAAAAAGTTCAAACAATTTGAAGAGCGCTTTTCAATGGCAGTAAAATGTGTGTAAATATCCCCGACAAATGTAATATTTTGTGGGAGTTTAAATTCCATAAGGTAAATTTCATTCGGGACTTTCCTGGAAATAAAAAATCCAACGAGGAAAACGAACAAAATGGTTCACAGTACACAAAAAATATTTTTATTTATTCAATTGTTGTCATGAATTTAATTAGGGAAAGTGAGAGCGTCCACGCAATTCTCATTTCCCAATGAGAATGAAAGTGTACACACTTACACACGAGCAGTAATATTCGTCATCCAGAAAAAAAACGGAGAGAAAGCTCTTGAGTTACAATTCACACGGAGACTGAAAGATTATTCGTCGTCATGCAACTGCGACGTTCATTCCATTAAAAAAGTTAGTTCTCACTTTCTCTTTCTCAAAGCTCCCCCCTTCGTTTTCTTTGTCTCCTCGTAATTGTTCGTCTTTGAATTATGAAAATAAAGCGAGAGCGAGAAAATAAGAGGTCGGAGTGAGAGAGAGAGAGAGAGAGAGAGAGAGAGAGAGGACGGAACAAAATTCCTTGGAATTTCCCTTATAGATGAACAAAGTTGTAATGGACGATTTTAACCTAGTTAGTGGGGAGTTAGTGTCGCTTCACTTTTTTTAAAATATTCTCGCATTGTACGACACGAAAAATAATCTTGGAGACAATGAAGCTCGTCCATGGTACTCTCACAATTAGTTTTTTTTTTTACTATAAAAAGGACAAAAAAAAACTGTACTGTCTCTGTCTCTCTACTACATATGTGCACATTATTCAATTATTTAACACATAAAATTTGTTAGCGTGTAACATGTTACGTAAAATCTCATTTCTTCGTATTTTCATGTAAAAAATAGAAAATATAGGTGGGATATAATAATTGAGCGTGTGAAAGTTGACAAAAGGACTCGGTTAAAGATTCTTCTCACTTTTCCAGCTTTTCCAGCCATTCCAGTTGTGGTAAAGTTTGTTGAATGCATATGGACAAGTTGACTTCCATTCCATGGAAGAGGAAAGTCATATCTGAACATCATACAGTTTCTTCGTCTACTTCTTTCTTATGACTCTCTTTCTCTCTTCTCTCTCTCTTTCGCTGGTTCCTGTTCCGTTCCCCCGAGAAGATGTGAGTCAGAGTTTTTTCTGGGTTGAAAAGAGAAGAGGAAAAAGTTGTTAATGTACGACGTGAGAATGAATTGGGATTCTTTGTTGTCATGTGAGAAATAATTACTCCATTAATGTTAACGTGGTAGTTAGGGCCGAGGGTAGATGAACATGTAGCTTTATTGTATGGACGATAAGGGGAAATATAATGGAAGCCTTCGGGGGAAGTTGAGAACCCCAACCGATGAACGAACATTCATGAGTTTTTGTCCCTCTTCCCTACGAATACGAATACGAATATGTATGTACGTCTATGATGACGCCACCTTTTTTGTCACAATTTCGCATCTTTATTAATGTGTACAAAATTCCGGAGACTCAGAGCTCGAAAAAGGCAAGGAAAAGGCAAAAAACGCATATAGTATATCAAGTATATGGTAATGAAAGAAGGGAAGCAAGTAAGAACAAAAGTATGTACAAAAAACGACAAAGTATTCGTACATACATAGTTACACACACATGAGGAAGAGAATGAAATGAGACTAGTCTTTGCGTGTGCTCAAGGTCTAAAATCCTAACTAATTCCAAATGGCGATGGGAGATTCGAGAGAGAGGGAACAGATCTTGTAGAATGGAGAGTGAAGTCAGTCAGTGAAGGCGGGAATCTAGGAATCTAGAATTTGAAGCTAGAGAACTCCTCCACAGCATCATCCTCCTTCACATCAAAGAATCCATCCAGCTTTTTGGGGGTTTCGGGTTAATGATAATGTCATTGTATAAGTTAAGTCGGGCGTCCCTCGCAAACTTTCCACACACTCAATGTGACATTCATTACCTTCTTTCTCTCTCCCCAGCTGTCACGATTTGCGCCACATTCTTGAGAAGGAGAGGAGACAAGGACAGCCCACGAGCTGAGCCATGTCGACTCTCTCTCTTTCCCTCTCTCTCTCTCTCACTCTTTCTCTCACTCCACAGCAAAACTTGCATAATTTTACAAGCGACACACTATGACATTTTATACTGATTGGCCTTGCCTTCTTCTCTCTCTCTCTCTCTCTTGTCGTCCTCTACTCTTTCTCTTCCCCGCTGACACTCTCTCACTTCCCTCCCAAAAGAATACAAAGTTTATTTTTACTATTATTTTTATTTTTACGTAAAAAAAATCCAAACTTTCCAACTCTCTCTTTTCTCCTCCGTTGTCTTCCTCTCTCTCTCTCTCTCATTTGCATTTCCAACCTTCCAGTTAACGATGTAAATCATTATGATAATGATGAAACAACCAATGAAGCGCCCATTTGTCGTTCACCTTATTATTGTTTCTCGTTCCACTGCACAAATTCCACAATATGAAATCGTTCGCTGTTACCTTTTGAGTGTGTAAAAATATTTACTACTTTTCGCACTCTGAATTTCGAATTCACACTGACAATGACAACTCGTTTGAAGTGCAATTACAATAATTGCGCGCGCACACACTCTCTATCTCTCTCTCTCTCTATTTCTCTCCTTTATAAAGTACATTTCAAATTTCAAATAATTCTCACAATTCCCTTAAATTTCCCTTGGTATTCAAAATCTTGCCAAGTCTTTCTAAATCACCTGGATTTCCAATGGAAAATCTGGTACTTTAGTAAATAGGAAGATATTCAAGTTTTTTTTTTGTTATGGATCATTAGTACAATGATAACTCGAGATTGCTGCATTGAATACCAAATTGAGGGGGGAAACGTGAGAAAGTGTAAAAATTTGAACAGAGCGAGAGAAAGAGAGAGAGAGAGAGTGGGAGTACAATGATAGAAAAACTGTAATTTGCCGTCCTATTCTTATGTTGGTTGGAGAGTGTGGGAAAAGAGATGAAAAGGGAGAATCCGGTAAAGAACCGTACATGCCGTTTCTGTATTGTGATTGTGAAAGTGATAAGAAAAATATGATGATGGAGCGTGTAGTTCATCATTATGGAGGAAATGATTACCCACATTTAGTATTGATGGACATTCCCCGTGTGTATTTTTCTTAAATCCTCACTGTAGCTGTGGATCTTTTCTGTACACACATGTATATATATATATTTGGGTTTTGAACGAATCACAGAGAAAAGGAGATTCGAAAGAAGAGCGTTGGCTTCCCTTTCGTGTGGATGGTGATATGCGGTTTTGGTGGGAATAGAAACCTCCTTGTGGATCTACAATACGAGATATTATAAAAATGAAGTCAAGCTGAACTTGTACAGATACTCAAATGGGCAAAAGGATATTACAAAGCAGGATTGATGAGCAAGAAGAAAAAAATTGAGAGAGAAAGAGAGAAAGAAAGGAAAAGCTAGAAAAAGAGAAAGGGAAAGAAAAGGAGAAAGAGACAGAGAGAGAGAGGGAGAAAATCTTTTGAAAATCATCAAAATATTTTCTGGAGCTGAATCCAAAGCTGAGGAGAGAAAAAAAGCCTTTTCTTTTGATTTCAATAGCGATCACCAGATTCACAAGCTTTGACATTCCAAACACACACCGACAAGACATAGACACGCTCTTTGTGTATTTCCTTTCTATACTTTTTTTTCTCTCTCTTCCCCTTCGTTTCCCTCAACCAACACAGGACACGAATTTCTGAGAAAATACTTCAAGACAAAACAAAACTATGTGAGAGAGAAAGAGAGAGAGAGAAAGAGAGAGAAAAAGAGAGAGAGAAAGAGAGAGAGAATAAAACGGCAACACAAAATAAATAAATATAAAAAAATGTACAAAATTTTATAGCCTTTATAGTCTTACTGTTTTACAAAAACTACACTTACGTACAACACTCTTCACATTGAAGTACAATAGAAATGGAAAGGACTTGAGTGAGAGAGGATTGAAATCGACATTACTAAAAGACGGGAAAGTCTTGTACTTGCCTACAGTTTCCAGTCGTCCAGTAATCTTGATTTTATAACAAAATAGATACTTAAACAAAGACTTAAAGACTTTCTTTTCCCCGTTCTCAGAATATAATTTATACAATTTATCATCCTGCTCATTCCTATCAATTTTCTATACTGGGTTTAAAAAACATTTAACGACTCACACAAAAAGAAAGAGTCAGGTCAACGTTTCCCAAGACATCCGTACAATGTTTGATCTTTTTTTATGCTGTAGTCGTTTTCTTCGGTCATTTGACTCAGACGATAGACGACAATAAAATAGAAATATGTAGATATAGAAATATCCACAATTTTATACGAAATCCATGGAGATTCGGTACAAGCGATATTTAATCCACATTTTCCTGTCAAAATTCAATTTATTGTCCACAACCCCATGATCATAATTTAACGAGACGACTTTCAAAAATCAGAGCCCACCGGACGTTTGAATAATTGCTGATTGAATTTGGATTCTTCTGGCAAAAAAATATCCTGCATCAGTCATCATCCTTTAATTTTAAATCAAGAAAAATTGTAGGATTGCTTCCACTGATTACCTGTGAATAAAAAAATCAGCTCAAAATTCCTTTTGATTGATTCATTTCTTCGCTTGCTATCTCTTCAGTGAGTATTAAAAGAAACTCACGTATACCAAAAATCGAAGGCATTCTTCTTTTTTTCCGCTCTGCAAACTCCGTCTTGAATTTTTCGCTCGAAGATCCACGCTCAATTATGCAATAATAATGATGAAAGGAATGTGAGATATACTTTTTCAAGTATGTATCGTATCGTATATGCAACAGAATATAATTGTATTCACATACAGATATAAACTGATGAAATCTTGCAAATTCCATCTCTTGAGCTCATCACCCAAACGATGAGATGAGCAAATTTATATGTGTTCAAATCGATCCAAGGGATGGATGTTGGGTGTGTAGACATTTTGGAATGAAGAAATTCGATTCGGTTTGGCTGCATACAGTGGTTAATTTGGAATCATTAGTCGACAAGCTTCATTCATCTACAGATCCGGAATTTTAGTAGTGTCCACAGTCGGTTGAGCCAGCATGGTTTGAGGAATCCTAAGGAATATACTTATACCGTATATATGGAGAATATGCAAGAATGGCTTTCCCTCTGGATTAGAATTTAGGTTTTTGGGTTGACTCGATTGGGGTATATCTTATATGCGGAGTGAGTGAAGTGAGTCTGGGCTCCTGATGGTTTGCACTCAATCTCAATATGCTCTTCATAAGATTAGTTTCATGGAAGAACATGCGACTCTCTTTCTCTCACTCTCTCTCTCGTTTCCTTCGTTAATCCTTAGTTGTTCCTCCTTCTAACCTCTTCCTCCTTTTGTGCTTTATTTCATTCATATATACTGACGAATTCAATGTACTAATGTACATATGTGAAGAGTTTCGTGTACACGGCTCATATTACATACTAGATTTGGGACACATCTGTCTTGTCGAGATCGGAATTCATGCATCTCGTTATTCTAGGAAAATTCGATAAAACACACACCGAAAAAGGTAGAGGACGAGGGAACGAGGAAAGAGCGAGAGGATGAAGAGCTGAGAATGAGAATGTGAATTTGATTGTGAATATGGAGACGGTGAAGAATTTTGTCCTACATTTTTGATCATCCTAAAAGTATTTGGGTCTATTTACGTAAAGGTTTTGTAATATTTAATATTTAATAAAAATCACTAGAATATCACCTGCTCGATTTTTCTCTATTCCTATAATGTAGTTCCTGCTCATTAAAACATGTGCGGAATTCCCTACAGGATATTTTCATGGCATTTTCATAGCTTCTCCTCTTATAAACTCCTATAAAATATTTTGAATGTTGTGAACAAATGTGATGGAAATGCTTGTTTTTTTCTTAACGCTGAAGGCAGATTGTTTTTTCAAAAAACAATTTGGGATTCCTTGTGAATGTCAAATCTACATAATTTCAGTTAGTATTGTCAATGCAAAAACCATACAAAATTAAATGCAATAGCAGTGAATTTAGATAGCAAATAATTGACATTTGTTATGTTAAAGTCAATCTGTTTAAGATTCCTGGAGAAGATAGAAGTTCTATCGAAAGCACGAAAATAAATATATATTTTTTCAAATGAATTCCATTCAAATCATTAATTTGTCATCAAATCCAAACTGTAATATCTGTGGTTTTAATTAAAGGAAATCAAAGAAGTTTTTAAATCAAAAATGTAATTTGGGTTTGAGATTCATCCCAATTTCCTTTTTCAGAGCAAATGCAATTGAATTTGTTCGCAAGTGAACGTCACTTTTGACATTAAAATGTGACGTGTGATGGATTCAAATAAAACTTAATTAAAATCTTGAATTTTAAATCAAGAGAATTTTCTTCTTGTCATCAGCCAAATAACTGATTGTGAGTACACAAAGCTGACACACTCTAACATGTATAGAATCTGTACAATTGGATAGGAATTAGACTTCAGTTTGCTTGCGTAAGGTATTTTGTATTCGTTGTGTGAGTGTGTGTGTGCATTTTCAAAGTGTTCACCTCGAGATAAGATATGTCATCATCTGACTGTGTTGCTTGGTTCAATTTCACTCTCCCCGTCTCTTCTCGTATCCTGAAACACAAACAAAGAAGAAATTCGGGGGGTTCTGATGGAAATTTAGATGTGGATTCAGGACTCAGGATTTTGACGTTGGACATTGAGTTGGTAGTAGAAGTATCTGTAGTAGTAGTAGTTTATTATAGCCACCCATTTCCTTCCCTTTACTTGACTTGACATTGGCTTAACTTTAAGCTTCACCTTTCTCTTTGTCTCCTTCCTCAAATGATCCAGTCCAATTTCCTCACAGTGCATACGTCATTTTCATAGTGAGTTGACATTGTCTTCTTTGCTGACAGGGTGACAAAAATAGACATGACATTGACAATTTAAACAAGACAGACGTTGACTGAGCTTCAAATGATATGGAAATTTCTCCCACCCTTTTCCCCATGACAAAATGAGAAATATTAAATGTTTCTAGATGCTCATACCATCCACCAAAACAAAAAATGATGATTGAAGAAGAGAGAGATGCAGACGGCTCAGTTGACTCCAGAGCTTTCAACTTGGTGAAAACCCGGATTAATTCCCACGATTTTTCTTTTCTTTTTCATTCCGTGAAAAGGAGCACTGAGAAAAAGACGAACTCCAATGAGATTTGAATGAATTTTTACTACGACTGGATTTTCGGGGAAGTTTTTTTTCCTTACATTTTGGAATTTCGGTTGAGACCAAAGCAAAACAAAATGAAGGAAACTGGGAGTTTTTTTCTTATTCGTATTAAAAGTTATACAAAGTTTCTAATGTGGATTTTGTATAGTAAATAAAATACAGACAAATCTGAAAAGAATTGATATAAAAAAAGCTGGGAGCAAAGTTTGTAAAAAGGACACACAGAAAGAAAAAATACACTATGAGTATTTCTTTGTAAAATATTCTCTCAAGTTTTTGAAATAGGGAAGAAAAAAAAAGAAGAATTTACTTTCTTGGCTTTGTGCAAGTGTGGCTGAATATAAAGAGGATATTTTGTGCATTATACATTGCACTTTGTAGTTTATTTTCTCGTCTGACTCTATTGAAACTTTGAAGGCGATAGCCAAGTCCACCGAGTTTCTTTTAGAGAACGAGAGAAAAAGAGAAATAGAGAGATTGAGAGAGATTTGAGGACTTTCCCCTCGTACTTTTCATGTGAATATCAGTAGTGAATGGGGGAAGAGAGAAAAAAAAAGATGGAAAAAGGAAGAGAGAAAGCGGTGAAAGTGAAGTTATGGTTGTCAGCACAGTGCTATAAATGGTGTTTATTTGCATTGCGAATGGCTGCGGGTCAAGAAAAGGATGCTCATTTTTAGAGGCTAATTGCCATTTTAATGACAAGGAAGAGGAGGACACCCAGACTTTTTCTCCCAGCCAATATATTTTAATGTGACAAAGAATGCCATTTCACGGTGTCTTTTATGGGAGTTTTTCACACCACACTCTCCAACTTTTTTTTTCTCTCTCTCTCTCTCCAACTCCCAACTTCCAACTTGGCTCATCTTCATATCCGCTATATCCAATTCAAATCCACCACCAACTCTCGAGCCAAAAAAAGCCAAAGCAAAAGCAAAAAAGCAAAAAAGAAAAAAATTTATCCTTTTTTATCCATCTTATGGAAAGGAAAAATTTCATCCTCATCCTCTCAAGTTTTGACCTTTCAACACAAAAATTCGCATAGTCGCATCGAGCACAAAAAAACATGAGATGGAAGATCGACTTTTTTTCCTTTTCGGTTTTCCTTGTGATTCTACATGTATATATATACATTTTTTTTTTTTGGCTCATCCAATACACAAAACATAGAACACAGAATTTTTATCTGTAGGATTTAAAAGTTTTCCTTTAAATATTACAGAAGAGGAAAAAACTCTTTTGCCATGTCATTGTGCAAACATTTTTTTTTTTTTTTGTTCGGGGCCACTTACTTACTGGAGTTGTATGATAATGATCCGGAAGGAAATTCGCTAGACTTCTCCAAGGAATTTTAGAAAAATGTTCAATCCCCATCACATTTTATATTTTATTAGTATATTTTACTAGTTTATTTCAGGTTCATACATTTACAATGACTCGCAATTTCCATTTTATAGTTTATATTATACAGTGAGTAGACAAACTTTCCTCCTTGTTGTACAGTTCCATTCGGAAATGAATGAAATGGTAATTCCAATCGTAAATATCTGAAGAGAGAAAATGGGGAAAACTGTAAAAGAAAAAGAGGAAGAGACTCTGAGCCAGAAAAAGTATACACAGACAATAACCGGGGACAATGAAGATGAAGTGGAAGGTACGTCTTCATTAGAATTTGTTCTCCTTGGTATACAGAAACAGAATATAGGTACAACGAGAACCACATAAGAAGGTTAGGTATGCACACACAGAAACTCCTCTCTCTCTTTCTTCTCTCTCTATTTGGATGTGAAATCGAAAAATTTATGAGTTTGACTGTCGAGTGGAAACTACACAGATAAATTCCGACCGTAGTCAATTTGTATGCACCATAAAATGTAATAACTTTGTTTATTTATTAAAACCACATAAAAGAAACAGACTGCGTGACTTGGAATTTATGACAAACTGTATGAGAATGAGAGAGAGAGAGAGAGAGACTGAGAGAAAAGAATGGCAATTTAGTTTGACTTGTGACTTGTTAAAATAATCGCTTCAAACTTTCATCCAAGTCCATACTCCATACTTCATACTTTACGTCTTACACTGTGCTTTCCATCTTCATACCCACAAAAATACAACACTCAAAATTTGAATAGAAATACAAAATTTGAAATGGAACCCACATTTTACGTCGTCTATATCCCAAATAAGCTGGATAAAATGGTATGAATTCAAGTAAGTTGTGGACTCGGTTGAGAAAGACAATTGAATCTGATAAAAGAGACAGAATTGCAAACGCAGAAGGAAGTTGGTTCACACGGAAAAACGAATTAGCTCATTTCAGTCGTATTTGGAAACTATGAAAGTACCGAACGTACCCAAAAAAAAATTCTTCCAAGTTCCAAGTCTTGCATAAATTTGCCTAGGTTTACGAAATCTAAAAGGCCTCAGGTCAATGGTTTAGTAGTTGTTCCATGTATAAGCTATGGGCATGGGCATGAGGACGTGGTGGTGTGTCTCTTTGTGTGTCTGTGTGTGTGTGTGTGCATTTTAAAGTTTATGGTTGACAGTGTAGGTTTTTACTTATTGTTGTAGTTGCATAAGTAACGGGTACTTGTGTAGGTGCTTCGTAATAAGAACAAGGTGCTTCAAACCATGAGGAAACCAAAGGGAAAAAGAGAGAGAAAGAGAGCATGAGATGGAAATTTGGCCGGTAATGAGCTGTCATAAAGTCTCGTAGTCGACAGTCGACGGGTTCTCTCTTTCTTTCTCTCTCTTCTTCTCCCTCCCTCCCACACACACTGTGTCCATGTATATGTGTATGTGCGGACTTGATTCTTAAAATGGAAAATAGAACGTGAGGATGGGCCAGGAGAGAAAGTCGGAGTAATAAGAGTTAGACTAGCTTAAAAAGATAAAGTTCACCGCACAACTTTTACTTTTACTCGGCAATGATACTTTCATTACACATGATATTTGACGGTCTCCAGGCTCCAGTTCACAGTTTGAACATCCAGCAGGCTTCTATACACATACATACCTACATGTATGTCCCATATAAATGTATAAATATTTATATGTTTATACTAATCTATACCCTTCTCTCTTTTTAATTCGACTTTGACTATTTACTACTTTTGTTCCACTTTCCACTTTCGACTTTAGACTTTGGGTAGTTTACATTTGGCAGTCAACGATGAGACTTTCTCTTTTCTTTCTATACCTTTTCCTCCTGCTCTCGCATCTTCTTTCCCTTCTCCCTTTCTGTTTTCTCTCAAAATCTAAATTTAAATGCAAAAAGTCGCGAGCCGAGAGAGAGAGAGAGAGGAAGAAAGTCGAGACTTTTCATGTGGAAGTCCACGGACCATTTGAACATTTCTCTCATGTACTGTCCCTTTTGGCTCCGAGCAGTTTCGCTCGGATTCAACGATGACGATTATGATTATTACAATTATTATTATATTATTATTTTCATAGTCATCATTTTTCAGTGTTTACTCGTTCTATTATTGCTTTCCCTCCTCACCTACCTGCATTCCCATTCCCATTCCCAGAGTATATATGAATTTCTCCGTCCTACTTTCCCCTACTTTCTCCTCGAGGCTTTTACAATCATCCTTATTATGACTCGAGATTTGAACAAGTACTCTGCATTTTTACATAGCTGTAGTTTGTACATGGAAAGACGACGGCCTCCCATACCATAAAAAAATCCTTTCTATTCACGATCCCTCCCACTTCTACACTCATTTATATACATAATTTCCCTACAGAAAGGAACAAGCGTCACTAAAATCCGGGGGATATTATTTATATACGACATAAGTAGAATACCCTCGTTACCGTTACGCAATACAAAATGGGGACGGATGTAACAATATTTGTAGCAAGGCTCACTCTCAACTCCCAACTACCTGTAATTTACATTACATTACATAATTTACATGACAATCTCTCTCTACTTGGGCAACATTTATTATTCCCTCCATTATTTCTTACTGCTATCAAAATTGTATAATATACATATTATGTATATCGAATGGTTGTGTATGTGAGCATGAAATCTAAAATGAGTGTCAGAGTCCTCACATAAATCCTTTAATTATGGACCATGGAGTATTATGACTAATCCGGTAATTTTAATTGTAATTACCATGTGGTTCGACAGTCGGCATATTCTGTCCACAATGATCTAAAGTCTGTACATAATAACTGTGGTTTATGTACTGTAGTGTACATTTAGTTCATGTGTATGGATTTGAAATACAGAACATTTCCTTGTCTTTGTATTTGTATATATTTTTTTAATATGGGAGGAAATCTAGTGTGTTGTAATTTTGAGGAGGAGATGAGAGAGAGAGAGAGAAAGAGAGAAAAAGAGAGAGAGTAGAGAAAATGATACTGAGGCTCATTTCAGCAACTGTTCCTGTTCCTGGCACGGAGTACTCAAATTGTACGATGTTTTAGATTTTTGGAATTGCTCACGGCTCACTGCACCGTATTCTCTCGTTTCATAAAGCTTATCTGACATTCTTATCCTTTCTTAATTTATTTGCATTAGGTATCTTCTGTTCCCTCAAGACTTTTGTTTTCTCTCTCTCTCTCTCTCTCTCTCTCTGACTGTCTTATGGCCAACAGCTGTAGAATATCTGTAGATTGTAAATGAATGTACGTAGAGATGGAGAAGGAAAAAGGAAATCATAATTCACCATTTTCTCTTCATGCTTCAGAGTTGACTATGTAAATATAGACGAAGAGAGTTTGAGAGAGACAAATCCCCATCCAAACTCAAACACAATAATGTGAGTACATGAAAAGGAAATCCTGTGTGTAAGCTGTATTTGGGCCGTTAACCTTGATGCATAATACCCAGACCAAAGTTAAATAATAACTCCAGATCCTAACTAGAACTAGACCAAAGAACAAACATCAAGGAATTTATGTTGGAGAGAAAAGATTTTGCATTCACAATTTCATTAGAAATTATAATTAGTACAGAGGAGCTAAACTATGGACTTTCCTTGACTTGTACACGGAGCAGAGTATTCATTACTCTGCATATTGCCACTTTCTCCATTAATAAAACAAATAGGAAAATGAGATTCAAAGAACTGATACGAACATTTTATTGCGGGGGAAATGAGTTGTGACTGGAATGGAAGTGAATTAATATTCTATGATGAATCTCAATTTATAGTTATGAATCTCAAGTTGTAGAAGATCACAAAAAAACTCATCTTAATTAAGACAAGTTGGATTTGGTTTGGGGAACTGAGAATGGTACGTAGAGTGAGATGGGAAACAAAATCTTGAGTGGAGAGAAAGTTGGAGAGAAAAGACATTTTAGACACTTGTAAAGTGTACATAATGGCTGTACATACAACGTCTAATGTGGCAAAAATATTTGGGTAGTTTGTGTGCCTGTGAGTTTTTACTGCATATGTGTGTGTGTGTGTGTTTAGCAACATGACGTTTTTTGCACACTGCAAAATGCACCATCCCGCGGCACATCAGCACTCCCATCGCCAAATGAAGAGGGAAAGCAAATGAGAGCATTAACGATTAGAAAACGAGCTCTGATGAAAGCAAACTCAAGGAAAGTTGAGTAAAGAAGTGCGGTCATATCTATACACGAACACACATAAATGTGAGGGAGGAGGACGAAGCGGAAGACGAGACACACAGAGAGAAAGAGAGAGAGAGAGGGAGATGAAATCCTTTTCTTCTTTGTAGAATTTCTGGAGGAAAACGGTGGCAGACTCTCTCTCTCTCTCTTTGACTATGGCTTTGGCTGGGATGGGATGGGAAATGAAAATTTGGCAGTGGGCCAATAGAACAAGTCGTGGTTCGTGGTCCTCAAGCGTCATACTGTGAGGGAGGGCGAGGGCGAACTTCAATGTGAAATCTTTTTCTGTGTAACCGTATACACAAAACGTCGTGTCTATCTGTACTCTGTACGTATACAGTTCCCTATACATCTCTCTTTCTCTCTCTCTCTCTCCCTCTCACTACAATTACCTAGTGCTGTGTAGACTGTTGTATATCTGTAGACACGGGAAATTATGGGGAGCAGTGGGCTAGTAGAGACATAGCACACAAACAGGCACACACACATTTAACTTGGCTTATAGCCATCCCTGGCGTTGTTTACTCCGATTAAAACTGAGCAAAGTGTACTGGCAGATAGAGATAGAGATGTGATGCGCTCTGTTCTCTCTCTCTCCTCTCTGTGTGTCTATGTGTTGTGTTTATGTATGTACGGCACTCAAGACTAAATTCTTTCACTCCTTTCACACTAGAGAAAGTTCACTCTTGAGCCACCACTCTTTTACAGAGGATGCACAGGAAACTTAAACAACAACAACAACAGTAGACGTAAGGAACAGGAACGAGGACCAGAATGCGAGCCATTAACAGAGTGACACATAATATCACTTGTGTATATTTATTCTTACGTGTACTGATCCAGAGAGAGAGAGAGAGAGCATCCTTGAAAAGCTTGCGCTTTTCCATTTTATAGCCTTTCACTATCTTCATCTTCTTTATTTCCCCACTTCTGTACATACCTAAATATCTGTAGACAGCTAGAAAGCATTTCGTTGTATTTTGTATTTGTATTTTTCAATTTCCATCTGGAGGTCATGTGTGAGAACTTAGAACTGAGAGTGAGAGGAAGATTGTCCTTACAGTAAATGCGCAAAGTTTTTAGTTTAAGAAAAGGGATTATCATCGTTTTTCTTCCTCTACTCCTTTCACCAGCAGCAGCAGCAGCAGCACCCAAAGAGAATGATATTTTAGGAGTCGACTGTGCACAGGGACATGGAGTAATAGAGAAAATGCGATAGATAGGACTCTGGCGTTTATATATCGTACACATATATGGAGCCGTTTTAAACTCAACAATCTCGGCTGATATAAAGCTTAAAGGTTCAATGATCATAATTTATTATCATCATGATCATGATCGTCGTCGACAGTCTCAAAATGTCTCACCACTTGCCGGGAATGTGAAGAGAGAGAGAGAGAGAGGGGGGGAGGGAAACAATGCAAGGATACCAGATTAAAGATAGGATCTTTGGTGCATGTGTAAGTTAGTGTGGGCTGTTTGCAAAAGTAAGTAAAGGAAAGAGTTTTTTTTTTTTTTTGGTTTGTTTTTGGATGGTCGTTGGTTAGTTATGAGGTCATGGGGTCTTGAGCACGACTCGAGTTGAGAGAGAGTTGAGAGAGAGTTGAGTTGTGAGCCTTGATCCTTCATCTAAAATTCCTACATGAAGAACAATGTTGCGGAAATGAGTGGAAGGAAAGGGAAAGGAGTAAGGATAAAATTTATGAAGGATATGTTCATGTTGCGGTTCCAATTAGATGTAGATGTATTGTGAATTGTGAATTGAGTGTGAAATATATGAATGTGTGTGTACATGAGGACTTTCTCTGACACTTAAATCATGATTTACGGGAGGATGCAAGACCTCAACTTTTCTCCCCTTTATGACTGATGAACTGATCTTCCTCCATTTCTTCCTTTCTCTCTCTCTATCTCTTTCTCTCTTTTGCATAAAATGATCATTCATTCCACTTTCCCCCGTACTTTTCCATATACATGTACACATGGAAATCTTTACTCCACCGCCTATAAGCCATCAGAAGGTTGTACTTCAGATCCTCCTTCAGTTCTTCTAGTCCATGACCATAGACTACGTAAATAGACCACGACCACCATCTCTAAATTTGCAAACTAAACTTAAAGAATACGGATTCTCCAGAGTGTGGGCAAAGCTCGAAGAATTTAGGTCACATTCCATCCCTTTATAAAAACAACTAAAGAAGGAATCAACAGACTTTTTTTTATATATATATAAAACTCAGCACAGTTGTTTTCCGTTCACTCTTGAACTCTGTTGGATCTACAGTCTACAGTCTACACCAAATACTAAAAACATTGAAACAATGTTTATTTCATAACGTCGTAAATGTTTTGATTGGGAGATACAAACGAGTTGTGTCTCCCTTTCCCAGAGGAACTCGCTCATGACCATGACGTCTTAGAGTTCCACCAAGGAGGACTGATAAGGAAGATGGTGAATGTACATATATAATCCAGAAAAACTGATTGCTACTCGAAATCGTGTGTTCATGGATCTGTACAGGATTTACGATCGATGAGGAAGGAAATAATAATAAAGTGAAGGTGAAAGGTTGAGAAATGGCTACAGATATTATTGAACGGAAATGTTATGTTTCACTTGAGCAGTACAAAGTACCTACAAAAAGGGAGGATTTTGTTATTTTTGTACATGTATGAATGAATTGACCGAGCCGTCGTCTATAGATGATGTGGAGATTTTGTACTTTGAACAGAAGTGTATTGGTATATAGTATATACATAAATGAGTATAGGCGAGAGCATATCTTATTAGTATTTTGGATGGGTTGTGCCCTTGTTTTAAAGTCCAAAGTATCTCCTACATAGTACGCACGTTGACTGGTGGAGGTGGAGAGCTGGTGGTGGAAGGAAAGGAAAGGAAGGGAAGGGAGGCTATAACCATTACTGATCCTGGATTTGGTAGATTGTGGATTCTCAATGTGAACTCCCAAATGACTATCATTCATAAATACTCGATGACTTGATGATGCCACGAGGGAATCGTGAAAGATCAAAATCATTTATTTTTGGGAGCTCAGGCAAGTCAAGTTGAGTTCTAAAAGTATCTCATAAAATATTTCTAATGTGAACCATTCAACACCTCAACGGAAAAACCCAAAGAAGATATCTATATTTATAGTGTATCTTCTCTGTAGCGAGATGAAGGGAAAAGTGAGAGTTGTTTCTCTCTGTACAGCCCGATGAAAGAGGGCAATTGAGCTTTTTTGCTTTTTGTACAAGATAGTACTCTTTTGGGATAGTGTACGATACATGAACAGTGGGCGGGATTGGGATTGGGATTGGGATTGGCAAGTATGGGCAACAGTCGAATGTCAGATACAATCCCAACTTTTATTTTATGATTGACTCAGACTCCAGCTTATCGTTCCGGATATCAAAACAAATTGAAAAAGAGCTCCAAAGATCTTTTTAGCCCCTTTTGGGTTTTAACGATAAAAACCATCTTTATTGCCTTTGGCTTATGGCTGATTCTCCACCACCCCGCCTCCCATCTTTTATCTTAAATAATGAGCAGCTTATGATACCAAATAAACTCAAATAATGTTCAGAAATTGACTTTAACTTCATACATATCTGTAATATCCTAATATGTAGCTGTATCTGTATTTCACACAAGCCTGTGGAAATCTCACTGGGATTTTAATTTTTAATTCTTAATTTACTCCTGACTAAATTCCCAAATCCACTCCAGGATATTAAAACATATTTTCTCTTTCTTGTGTCAGCTAAATGTGCAAATTATGTTTCTTGAGATCATGAGAATTCATATATTGTATTAAAATACATAAAAGAGAAAGTGTAAATTAATGGTATGACTTTCTTTGTTTTTTACAGTTGAACACGTTTTTGGTGGTGTTGTCACTCCGTCATTTGTTGGCACTGAGGAAATTATGGGAGGATGCATCTGCTGGTGAAATAGATGAAGAAACTTTGGATGGGAAGATTATCAGTACGGGAATTCGTGCATCGGCCATGCTCATACCTCTACTGGCCATTATGTGGTTCCTGGGAGTTGTTGCTCTCGAAAATTCTACTTCCATTTTCTTTCAGTTGGCTGCCACTGTGGCAAATATTGCCTTGGTAAGTATCAAATCATATTTCCAATCTTTTGTTTTGTATTTCCACCATTTCCATCATATTTTCACTACTTTCTACTTTCTACTTCCACCAAATGGGAAATTCCATTTATTTTTTATTATTATTATTATTTTCAAACTAAATATGTAAAAATATACCAAAAAATATATATACGTTTTCCTCACGTCGTCTTCCACTTCGACCCATTCTCCATTTTTCACCAATCGATTTGGAATTCTGCAATACAAAAAGCCCGTCACGTATCGTATAGACTATACAAAACATCCTCACACTATTTGTTACATTATCCATATTTCTTCATTCAAAAAAAAATATCCTTGGACTTTGGATATGGATCATATGAAGTACAGGAATTTAGTCCCCTTTATACTTTTATGTTATTAGAATTAGAGTTTAACGTTGGGAATTTGGAATATTCCTATTGGAATATGAAATCCGTCATGTGTTCCAAAGTGACCCACATATATTTTATCTGTATCTCTGTATCAGTTTGAGTCCAGGAGGGATAAAGAAGATTGATGAAAGATTTACATGAGAATTCGTGACATGCCAAACACACGAGCATTCACGAATTCACACACACACACACACACACAAGATCCCCAATTGTCGCTTAGAATCCGGGTCTATGCCAAGGAAATGGGAGAGAGAGGAGAGAGAGAGGGAACGGGCATTGAATGTAAATTATTCAAACTCCAGCTCCCATTTGTCCCCGTCAAAAATCTGTTCTCTTTCATTCACCATTCAAAATTTTGAGAGTGTCCCATTCAAATCACCTGATTGTCTTGCGTTTCGAGTCTCGAGGCATTCTAAACATTTCTATTTAAACTTACAAGAGAGGAATTCAAGCCAGAATATTGGCAACGAATTGTTGTTGTTGTTGTTTAGTTAGCTCAACAACATCAACAACCTTGAAACTGCACTGTTTTTTGTTTTGTATCTTGACGCTTGGGAATGTGTATGAACGGAAATGCAATTGAAATGAAAAATACAAAGAAAAAAAGGAATTGAAATAGTTCAGAGGAGTCGTCATTTTCTCCACGACCTACAAAATTCGTATGGAAAGGAGAGAAATGGTGAGGACGTCTATGAATATGCAAAGCAAGGGATCCTCCCCTGTCTGTCTGTGAGACAATTTAGGAAGTGTTCAACTGTGACTCTGTGACTCTACTCTGTTCTGAGGCAAAAGGGAAATCTATATACTTCTATGGAGGGGAGAAAGTGAAGTTTCACACATGTCACTTTGCTAAATCACAATGTTCCACGACACTCGTTTTTCAACCTGATGCTCATCTCTCTCCTTGTTTTTTTTTGGGGGGGGGGTAGAGTTTGCCAGTTCAGATCGAGACTTGGGGAGTTAATAGGAGTCCATATTTTACTTGACCATGTATATTCCTTCTATATTGGATTTTTGCATTTCCATGTACAGATACAACTAGGAGTATCCAATCCATGACTGGATGTGTGGTATGCAAAGAAAGATAAATGGGGATGAGTGTAAAAAGAAGAAGAAGAAAGTCAATATAGTGAGGAGAATGTAAGAGAAGGAGAAAGAGGAGGCAGATAGAGTGAGAAAAACTGGAGAAAAAAAATCCAAGATGCGAGCAAATACTCGAGAGAAATCGTGAATGGTGAACTAAGAATCAAGAAAATCAAAATGTTCTCAATAAAGAGAAAGAGAAAGAAAAACGGAGAAGAGAAGAGAGGAAAAGAATGGCGAGTGCTTACATTCCTGAAAGTCGAACGTTGAGGGGTGGGGAGAGAGGCGAAGGAGTGAGAGAGAAGAGAAAGTCAAGTTGACTTTTCTCCACTCAACATCACCATCACCATCACACTATCAATGTGTGTGTGTGTGTGTGTAGATATAGTCAATATTCGCTTTTTGTTCGCTCCGTCGAATCAATCAGCGTCGGAAGCCAATAAAACGATCACCCGTAACTTTCCCATCTCTATAGCAATCAAATTTGTCACCTTTGTCTTCTTTATTCTAATGTGAAACGTGGGATCGATAGATGGGATATCATGTATACGCTTACTTATTTCCTCGTTGAGACTTTGATTCAATCCACGATATAACGAGCTCGCAGCTTTACTTTACACTATCAGTCTTTTTGTCATTTTCAATGCTCCCCCCTACCCCCCATCTTCTTATTTCTTCACTCGAGAGTCAAAATGTGGAGTGCACGAGGAAAATACCATTTTTCTTCCCTTTTACTTTTACATGATGATGAGATAAGACTTGTCGTTGCCGTTTAAGCGTACAAGTTTCAAATGCAATTTTATTCTATGTAGACCAAAATGTAATTATTGTTTATCGATTTTCCTTAGACATTTTCAAAATAAAAATAAAAAGTGAATTTGAAATAGTTTCTACAATAAAATGAATAAAATCCAGTGGTGATGATCGTTGAAGACTTTTGAAAACTTTGAACTTGAATCCTCAAATCCGGGACGGACTTGATTCGTCTTTTTATGTATCTTCATCATTTCTGTTTTTGTGTCCTTCCTGTTGGATTTCGTACGGGAAACTATACGTTTTGAAGGGATCGAAATTTCATTTCGTCAATCCATCTTCTTTACATTTCCAAAGTAAATGCACATACATATATAAAATTAATTATTAAGTACATATCATAATTGAGGAAAGACTCTCCTTTTTTACACGTACTTGAAATGATCTGAATTCCCGTGGACACTCTCATTGAGATTGAGGTGAAGGCGAACAGTTCTTGTATGGAATGTTTTCATAGCTGCCCAAAACCGGAAATATCTGCTTAAAAACCAGAAACAAATAGGAAACACATTTAAATTACTCAGATCCCAAGAGAACGTGGATGACATTCACGTTCTTTTGCAATAACAAAAGTAACGACATTACGTTAAAGACATTTAAATGACATCGAATTCACTTTATTCCACTTTTTGTCTAGTCACGAATCAGAATGCAAATTAAAAGGAGTATTTCTCGCACCTTGTTGATCATCGTAATATATAATAAATTTCCTTGAAAACCGTCACATTCACCTCTGGCCAAATCATGAAAGCGACTCCAAACAAAAGAATGTACGTGAAACTGTACAGAGAAGCACAAGCGAAATAAACTGGGAAATGATGAATAATTAAAAGGTGCTCATGAACAAAAGATTGTGCGTCACAACTGTGACGCACAATCAAGAAATAAACTTTTCAAATTATCCTCTGGTAAATACTGGATTGTGTGTCTTGGCTCTCACCGATCCCAAGTCACTTTCAATAGGAAAAGGAAATTAATTAAACGAAAAATCCCTGTACACGGAGTGTACAGAACATAACAAAAAAATAAATAACGATTCTCGGGCATTCATACGATAGTTTAATTGCATTAAATATTTGAGAAATGTGAAATAGACGGATGTTGAACCGATTCTCATATGAACTAAACATGATCACTGATCACAAATGAGAATGTTCTCCAACTAAAATTTAATTCTACTTCTATTCTCAAAATTTGAATCTCTATTTATCTTGTCAAAATACAATCAATTCTTTTGACCAATAGTCCAAAACAGAAACACTTGAAAAAACCAGTTTCAAATTTTAACTTCATATTTTTCTACATCAGAGCTTTCACGGACGTTCACCATATTCTAAGAACTGAAGCAATAACTCTTTGATAGAATGCACAAATTAAATGGCAGGAACCTTTTGAGGTTTGACGTTTGACTGACCATTGATTACCCGTTCGGGTAATTTACTTTCTATATATACTGATATTCCATCCCAGCCCAACTTAACAAATATTCCCTCGATCACCACGTGGAATTTTGAATATCATATACAATGTATCAAATATATTAAATAACAAAACAATTAACCCAAGCTCCACTAAGAAATGGTGACTACAAATCTCTCTCATGCATTCTATAATATACTGATAAAAATCCAAAAAAATGAACCGGAAGTGAACAATGATATTTCAAAACGTTTGTGGAATAGCCCTGTAGATTGTACCGGGAAGTATTTCCTACTACTGCTATGGGGACGCTCGTTATTTATTACAAGTTTTGAAGGGAAAAAATCAAGAGGAGTAGAATGATGAAGAGAGAGAGTAGATGAAGATGAAACGATAGACGAGCAATGGAGTATAGAGATGACGGGGCTAATGGTTCGGTCTGGTTTAGTGTTATTGGTTAGGAGGATATAGAAAGTTGGAGCCTGTCTCTCTCTCTCTCTCTCCTTCTCTATAACATACTTTTTCTACTTTCTCTTTCTTTATAGAATCACATTCGTATATACAGACTCTCTAGGCCAAAGTCTCACTTGTTCTCGTTCTCCCACAGAAAAAAAGATGGACTTACATGGGGTAGAATTTATTTTCGATACGGAACTTAGATAGGAAGAGTAGATGGAGAGGAAGAAAAATAAAACTGATGTGGATGTCATGTACCTCTGGCTCGAAAGATAAGGATGAATTTTTCATGTGGCTCAAGAAATTTAAAAGGAGAAAATAGGGAACGGAGAGAGGGAGAGACAGAGAGAGAGAGAGAGAACTTTGGGGATGTATGAAGCGGAGCCAAAAAAAATGTCTGAGTCTCAGCTTTAAAATCTGACATGGACTGCTCTTCCGAACGAACAAAAATACAGAGATAAAATGTATATACGAAATACGTAGAGTCTCTGCATATAAATCTTTATATCGTAGTTCAAATTTCGTTTGTCACATTCGCTTTTATTCTCGTTTTTATCCAAAAATAAAAAAAATAAAAAAACCTTCCAAACCCAACGAGAGTACCAAATTTTGTCTCTCTCTACTTATCTCACCCATATACAAATTTGTTTTAAAGTCAATCCAGTAAATCTCAAAGCCAATCATTGAGATCAATCACAACAATTCGTATCCAGCTAAAGTTGTAAACTACAAATTGCCAAGTTCTCGTTTTACCTTTCACCACACACATATCTTACTTCACATTTATAGTTATAGTTATGCCCACGAAATTAATGAACAAACACATTCGTCATCAAATTGAGATGATGAAATAGCTGTCAAGTGAGTTTCTACAAAATATAATGTCTGAATCGTACATGTATGAAGTGGTCTTTAAATGAGTTAACAAGAAATTCGATTGACTATATCAAGAGGAAGGAGTAAAGACTCAATGCCAACAACATGGTGCTTGTAATTCGCTCTCTTCATGAGACGATGAAGATTTACATTCATCTTCCTCATTCAGATGAAATTTTAATTTCGTTATAAATAAACTAATCGGTTAAATTAATTAATGCTAATTGCTTCAATTTGAAAGTCTATCAAATTGGATATGGTCGCAGTCATCTATAAACGGAAAACCAGCTCACGTTATAATTTTTTTCTACATATCGCATGTTTCTGGATTATTTCCCTCCTAATTCTTTCCGGTTATTACATGAATAAAAAAATGATTCGGAGCTCAGGTAAAGAATGCATAAACTAAGAGACCACAGGGAAATTAAAGTAGACATAGCCCTCACATTCAAAGCGTCATCATATGAGCAATGTGTAAATACTTAAGATCGAAAACTAACTACCTAGTAAAATAACGGGAGAGCGATTAGTGGTGGAGAAAAAATAACAAGTACAGTTACAAAATATGAATTTGTTTGTGCTTTGTATTATGCCATTTTTTTTGATGCTCATTCAGTATTCTGGAAAAGGAAAAGGAAAAAATGTGTGTGTACATGGGAAATGTTTAGGAAATAAAATAAGGAGCTTAAATGACTGGAACTGGAGCTATCTGTAGAACCGTGAAGAATTACATAGAGAAAAAGCATATTTAAGGTAGTCGACTCGTAGCTTGTCTAATATCCGAATATTTGACTCCCGACGGAATAAGGGAGACGTACGAAGGGAGAAATATAAATATGTACTGACCTTTCATTGTATATGCACAACAACGTAGTTTGTAGTCACTTCCTCCATGTTAAATGAAGTATGAGTTTGTCTTGTACGTATATAAATTATTACTCCGTGAATAAAAGTATTTAGAATATGAAAATGTGAATACATTGGTAATTCATGTGGAAGCTGATGCTTCTTAGAGACGAGAAGAAGAAGAAGAAGAGAAAAAACGGCTGCTTGGGTTTTTTGAGCCATGAGCTCGTTTCACTTAAGCTCCTCATGTATGTAAATGATACTTGAGGGAAATGAAGCACACATGAGAAAGCCAGAACTCCTTTTGCATTATTACATTAACAGAAACTGATGAAACGAATTCGGGAGCGGAGAGAGAGAAAGAAAGAGAGAGAAAGCGAGACTTTTTTTTGTTGAGACCACGGGAATATTCTGAAATCTTGATTGTAAAGACAAAGACTGAAAACACCACAGACCTTGAGCCTTCTTTTCCTCTCAACTCCACTCTTAATTACATCCCATATTTCATTTACAATCACTTTTTCATAAATTCAGTTTCCTCTCATTCTCATTTACCTTGAAGACAAAGTACAAACTAAATGTAAATCATAATTTTAAGACAACCAAGGGGAAATGCAAAATCGCTTTTCTTCTTAATTCCGATTGACCTTTCCTGAAAATGTAATCACTTCCTGTTTACATGTGTGCAATGTGCAAAATCAAATCGAACAAAACAAACTTAAACGAAAAATGGATTAAGATTTCCCCTCCCAATTCTTCTGGTTCTTCTTCTGTTTCTGGTGTGTAAAATCGTAAATCGTAGTTGGAATTACATACAATTAAAAATTGGGGATCCAAAAGGAAAATGTCATGATGGGGAACATTTGGAAGAAAAAAATGCAATTTTTTTTTTGTTGAGGGATTTCTCCTGGTATTTTTTAAGGGAAGCGAGGGAAAGGGAGAAAGAGAAATGTGCGAGGAAGAAGGAAATTGACTGGAGAACGTGATGATGAGATAGCGGCTTATAAAGAGCTTACTCTTTGGTCCTGGCATCCGACCGATAGAGAATAAATGTACGAGAAATTTTGAACCGAGTCAACTAAGCTTTTAATACCATCAGACTACACATATATATACGAAAGGTATATATTCATCGGCGGTCATAGTCTATATCAGAACCTTCAACGATAATAAACAATACATAGTCATTTACATATGTATATACAAAATTCCCCTGTAAGCCAAAACTCTATACATCTAATTCTTTGCTCTATAGTGAAAACTACAATCTTCAATCTGAGGTTCTTTTGCAATTACATTGATATCGATAACCCAGCAGGATCCTTCCACGTGCTCGTTTAGAATAATAATGCATATCTAAAAGGACATGACAATTATCCGTTTAAAAATACTGTTCAATAAGGCCCATGCAATTAAAAATATGGGGAAATATCATCAGGAAATTAATTTTTTATTTCCATATTCACCATGGCATTCATCTTTTCCGTCATTTCAAAAGAAATAAACCCAAACGTGTAATTAATTTATTACTCGGTTGAATATCCAGTTTTTTCGTGTAAAAGACACTCACCCCAAATATGAACAAGAAACTGACAAACAAAAAAAAGCCACAACTGTTAGGATTTGATTCTATTTTTGTGTGATATGATATAAATAAAGAGAGAGAGCGAGAGAGAGAGTGCATTTTTTTTGTGGGGAAATGGTCTGGGAAAAAGAAGGGAAGAGAGAAAGTACATAGAAATGTGGGTTTTTTTGCGGATGGAGAAATTTGAATGTTGGGATGGTGAACGAACACACGCAATCTAATTGTGGAAATTGGATAATATCATTTTATAGTGGGGGGTGAGTGCGGAGGAGTGAGTAGCAACTATATACCAATAAATATACTTGAATTTGAATGGACTTGCGTTAGGAGAAAGGAAATGGGCTTAATGGTGTATAAAGAATAAAGTATTATAAGTATATATCTATGAAATACATACTCGTACAATCTCCAACTATGAGCATCAACTCGAGCATGAAGGATAGAAAGAAACCAGTGTCAAATCGTATTGGAAATTAGTGAAGGAAGTTGGCAAATTGGTGATCATGACGTGGCTCTCATGTCTATGAATGGAATTCTGATTTTATAACATACAATTTGCCTCAACTAATGACTATAACTCTCTAAGAAAAAGATTATGTTCAGGAGGCTACACACACTTTAAAGTCATAGTTGTATATAGAACAGCTTAAAGGCTGTCAGCTCTCTCTCTCTCTCTTTTTTTAGAATTGAAGTAAACGGAAAAGACGTTTAACTATGAACTCACACGGGGAATATATATGTATAGTATGTATATGGTAGAAAAGATGAATGTACGTTTTGGATATGTACAGAGAAAAATTTGGAGCGCTAAGCTTTGCCTGACTGTTCGTAATATGTAACATTATGGGATTGAGGGGAAGTTATGTGGGTGTGTACGTGTACGTCAGTGAAGTAATCTGTTCTTGCGTGTGTGTGTGTGTGAAATGGCATAATGGTCTACAAGAGTTTTCGTTCATGAACACACATACACACAAATCATACAGAGAGAGAGAGCGAGAGCGAGAGGGAGAGAAAGTAATATAGATTGCCCGGATTTTGAGGAGGGAACGATGAAAAAAAAATCTGTCAGCGCATACGTAAGTCTTTGATTGATGAAGTATAAAATCTTTTTAGCGTAAAACTCTATCATTGTGCTTTGGTCATGCCATCACTTTCACCGTGACTTTCTCCCTCACTTTCCATGTTCGTCTCTCCCTCGCCTTTCTCTTTCTCTCTCTCTCTCTATACATATATAGTACAGAGAAAGCAAGAGAAAGAAAGGGAGAGAGAGAGAGAGAAAAAAAAATCGACTCTTTTTCATTCATTCCATGTCTGAACTTCTAATGTTATCTTCCATTGTCATGCTTCACATCGCTATTGACTTTCCTTCTCTCTCTTGGTACGCTGCAAAAGAAAAGTATTTGTCACAAAAATACGGCAGTACAACTTTGAACTGAAGCTTTACGATTACGAGTACGACTACTTAATTTCAGGAATTTAGCGCATTTGTCATTTATGATCGTATGGCAAAGCTTACACGACTTTGTTCAAATATGCTTTGGATTCTGAATATTCTGAATCGTTCAGTCAATCAAATATCGTACGTGAGTACGAATTTTTGCAAGAAATGTAAAAACAAATTCACGGGGAGAATTTAAATTAGTGTGAGTCTTTCATCATCCCGCATACATGCTCACCTCACTCACTCCACTCACTCCACTCACTCACCTAAATGAATATTTGAATGAAGGTACTTGGAATGAAATCAAGGGATTTGAAGGCAACAAAAATGGGAATCGATTAAATATTCTTTGCAGGTTCATTCTAATTTTCTTAATTTCCATATTGATAGAATAAAAATCCCTGTAGATTTCCTCCCCACTTTCTATGAATCCCAATTCCCCAATTCATTGAGGTCACCCTCATCATTCCCTATACCATTCCATTGCCTTATCTTTTTTGTTTTAGTTGAATCCACTGCTGGTTCAAATCGATTATTCAAGGGGCGTATGACAATCTTCTAGAGAGAAAAGCAAAAAAAAAAAGTTAAAATTTATCAAATTCGCTCAAGAGACAAGTAGAGAAAGACGATGAGGAAATGGTGTAAAAAAAATAAGACAAAAACTAACTATTGGATTTTTTTTTTGTGTGTACCCATTTGTTTCTACAGAGTTGGCTTGTGATGTACTTTTTGGGTGAGGACGTGTGGCCGGAAACGTGGTGTCACTTTGCCAAGATAGATTCGAGGAATCGTGGAGACTCTTTAATGTACGAAGAGCCAGGAGGTTCCACCCCGTCTGTCCAACCGTCAGCTCAACTGTCCTTTGACAGTGAGCCACTACTGGCTGCTGCCGCTCCAGTGCCATCAACATCTTCCACCGCCGTCATCGTCGTCAACAATAACAGCAACAGTAACAACTCCCAGCACTCCCACCCCATGACATGTTCAGGTAGTAGTAATACAGTGCCTGGGATGATGGGGAGTAGTAGTCTGACAATGAGTGGTCATCATCATAGTAGCGGTGGAGGAAAACATTATCCTCCACCTCCATCGTCGTCGTCATCATCCTCCTCTTCCCGCTGGCCAACGAGTAACAGACCTAATTGGAGTCAGCCAGGAGGAAATGAAGTCTATGAACTCCGTCATGATGCCATTAGTACGATTTATAAATAAAGCCATCCCCACTGATATTACTAATATTTCCACGCATACACACACACACACATACATACAAACATGTACACTACACATTTCCTATACGTACATATGTATGTACACAGCGGAAAAACCTGACTGAGAACAACTTCGAACATTTCCTGCTTCTTACACACACACACACACACACACACGGACACCATTTTTTTTCTCTCTGTCATCGTCAGTTTATTTATCTTGAAATGACTCCGCTGTCATCCTTTTTTTGTTTCATCCGCACATGACTCGCTGTCATCATCATCCAATTGTACACCACCGAGAAACTTATTCGCTAAGAAGAGGAAGACGAAGAAGAAGAAGAAAAGGAACAAACTTATCTCGCTGTCACACCATTTACTTTGTCATCTAATACAATACAATACAACGATAATGTGGTGACATCATACAATTTCCAACACTTTACGGATACAATTTGGCTTCACATTTTGTCAGCTGGAATGGAGAAAAAATGATTTTCTCTCTCTCTCTCTCTCTCGCCCTTTCTCTTGTCCACTATCTCCATCTTTAGACACGTTAAAAGGAAAACTCCAGAGTCGGAAATCAGGACTCTGTGACGATGATCAGGACGATGGTCATGACGACGACGATGATGTTGAACGGAAGGAAGGAAAATAACTTTAACGACAAACGAACGATGAATGTAATTATATGTACATATGCATATAAATGTACTAATAAAGACATTACGTATATGCATATAGTGATTAATTATTATTCCCATTAAATACTTGGTGCGGACCTCAAATAAAGGAATCCAGAAATGTTAGAAATTCACGGAAAAGTGAATATAAAAGTGGAGGAAATTATAGTCAGTACGAGAATTTTAAGTTCCAGAAAAATAACATGTCCAATTCCTAAAAGTGTGATAAAATGAAACGATTTTCTTGGTTTGTCTTTGTACGACTATAAATTAATGAATACTCCTCCATAAAATGCGACCAGTTTCCACACGGCAAAGGGCGATATATATACATACATATATATATAGCATATGCATACATATATATATAGCATATGCTCATTTCTAATTTCTATGTACCTACAATTACATTACAAAAGTTTTACTTTTCTCCGAGTGGCTACACCTTTCCCTTGTACTACTCCTAAATTACCTACCCGCAACTGGTTGACTAAACGACAACAGATTTTAATTACAAGTTTATGCCGTTTTAATATTTAAAATTTTCAATGTGCAAGACGGACATTTGGATTCATCAGAGAGATTTAAGCTCGTTTAGTTTAGAAGGTGAATTCAAATTTTAATTAATAACTACTATGTATCTGTACATTATATAGTGAGGAAATGATGACAGAATATGTAAAATGACTAATTCCAACCTAGTTTTTAATATTGATGACAAAACTATCGTATAACTATCCTCTGAACTCTGTGTTGACTATACATGAATGAGTTTTCGTATGATAAGTAGAAATTAATGGATGTATGAATCATTCAAGTGTATATTATGAGAATTACATGTATATAACTATTATGTGTGTAAAGAAGTGTGTATGAGTGTATGAGTGTGTTTGTGATGGTGTGTAGAAAAAATATTGGAATAAGCTGTATGTCTGTCAATTTGTCCAAAGTAGAGCGCATATATACTGGGATTCCGAAAATGGAATGCAAATTTTGTGGTCTACTTCCCTTTCATTATAAACCATCCAAGAGCACCAGTGTAATTAATAAAATGTTAATTAATTTATATAATGCATGACTCTCCCATTTTGACTTGACTTCGTCTCTCTCTCTCTCTCTTTCTCTCTCTCTCTCTCTTCTCCCTTTCTTGCATTGTTCTCATTCTGATTATTTGAGTTGTATATGATGTTCATTCTACAACTTGTGCTCTGCACATATGCATGTATTTATTATGAGTGTGAGTTTGCTCTAGTCTTATAGTATTGTAAAATTTTAATTACACATTGACAGATTCGCTCGTATGTTTCTTCAATTTATTATTCTTTTCATTTCCTTCATTCACTCATTGTTCTAGCTTTGATTCATACTTTTGAGAATGGAAAGTCATGTAGAGCTCTAAAATCGAGTAGAAAATAGACGAAGCCATTAAAATTAGTTATTAATGTGATTTTAGAGGAAAACTCGTTTTGCAATTCTGGATTCTGTGGAGCTTTTCAAAAAAAAAAAACTGAATTTTGAAAGTTATGTTTTTTCCCAATTTGAGAGTTGAAAGGACTTTTCATTAGTCTTTAGTTTTTTTTATGTATGTGTATTGTTAGACCTCGCACACTAAAAAAGACACTACCTTTAATATACGACAACAATGGAGAGGGTGTCCTTGTGTGAAAGTTAAATAAAATCCAAAATCCAAACAATGGCCTGTAAAAATTAGTCCTTCATTTTAGTATCCATTGTGTGAGTGAGTGCGTGCACTAGCATGGCTATTGTTTTTCATTCGTCACTTTGTCAAGAGAGACTATAATAATGGCATGAGGATTTTTTTAAATTTGAATGGCCATATTTTGAATTTTTTTTTTTTTGTGGTATAGTGCACTAATTATGAATTATTTCTACTTTTGAACAAAAACAACAAATATATAGTGTGACAGTGACTTTTGTCTCACGATCACACAGTGAAAGAGTTAAACTGCTTGTGTTTGTGTTTTTGTATTTAATTTGGATCGATTATGAAGGTAAAGCACATGCAAATATATATATATTTAATTTCTTCTAAAATCTTTTTCAAAATCAGGAGAGGAGTTTTAGCCTAAAATTGTGTGTCGGAGAATGAAAGGTCAAAATATATATATATTTAGTTATGATTTTTGATACACGATTCTCGTTAGGGCTTGACAAGTAATTTAGATTCTTTGCCATAAAAAAAAAGTCATGATTGCGTATACGGCTAACATACATAAAATCATCAAACTTCCTGCAATTGTATATATACAAAATACACAGAGAATGTTGTCGTTACTAATTACTTACAAAATGTATATTGCTGTCGTTATAGCATTCGCTTTGAATTTCGTACACATTTTTAATGCCTTTGACGTTTGACTATACATACATTTTTTTACGCAGACATTTTTTTATCACAAGTCAGTCACCGTCACCGATATATATAATTTGTTTGTCCTTTACACAGTATAGACATGTTTTAATGCATGATGTCTGATGGTCTCTGAGGTATACTTTGAAATTCACAATTGGACTCGTTTCTTCTCCTTTTTGTCTTATGACTTTCACATAGGTATAGCATGCAGAAAGTTGAGTAGAAAGTTGAACGAGCACAAATATCGTATGTATATATCTATAGTTTCACGTCTTTTGTCACACATTTGTATAACACTGAAATAAGTCATATTTCTAATTTATATGGATATTGAATATTTATTAAGGGGGTGAATACTAATTAATTACGGATATATAAAATACTCAAAACGACTATATCTACATTGGCTAGATGTAACATTTTGAACGATTTTTCAACGTTTCCATTTACTTGTTCCGCAAATTCCAAATTTTGCAGCACATATTTGAATGTTTAAACATATATAATTATAAAGTTAATTAGTCTCTCCTCCAGTTGATTGTCGCACTCAAAAAAGGAAAGGATGAATTAAATCTAGACTGTTGAGTTTCAGCAAAATATAGGAATTACCTATTGTTAAAGTTTGAAATTTTGAATGAATGAGTTGAATTTGAAAATTTGGAATTGATTGAGTATAAATATTTCTTCATTGTGTGTATGAAAAATGTTCATTCAAATCGGAATCAAACTCTAATTGTTATCCAAATGTATATACCGTCAATTTTAACTTGTATGGGAGATTTTGAACAGAATAACAGAACATGTATGTAAAAATCAGAAACAAATGATTGAAAATTCTGATAAAACTTTTGGGATTTTGTACGACAATACCTGTGTAAAGATTTCAGGGACTCCCACACACACACATACCCACAATTAATAATAGTATACTACATTCTACCTTGAAAAATTATCTTAAGATAGATTTAAGAATTAATCACGATATATGGAGGATAACAGTAGAAAGAATACACTATATATATGTCAACATACATAAAAAAAACTAGTACTGTAGTAAAACATATGACATTACATTTAGAGCTTTTAGACAAGCCAACAACAAACATTGAAACTCAAACGAAAATCCCAAAATCCCCCTAAAAAAATGAGAATACCTATAATTCCGAGAAAAAAACAATTGCATGAATATGCAAACAAGTACCTAACCCATCATTATTGGTCATTGTATTGTTATTAAGTATATACAATGACGGAAATAACTAGGAAAATTATGTATATAATACAGTTAAAAAGGTGAACAAAGTGACGGACAAATATATTATAAATATATATATATATCTACGTAAAAATATATCGTGAACTTATAAAAATCTGTACAAAAATTATTCAAACAATGTGAAATGTTGTTGTTAAAAAATATAAGTGCGATCGTCGTAAGCGAATTAAGTTGAGAATAAATGGGGAATGGCCAAACAAACAGAGAGATATTGTTACAAAATTCCTAAAGAAAACAAAATCTATTGATATTAGAGAATGAAATTAAAACTGAAATGAAACAACAGAGATACTGAAAAAAAATGGAAATCTACATCACATTACACACACATAAATGATATAGGATTACGTATGCACACTCGTGTCAATGGTTTATTGTTAGATTTAAATGGGAAAACTGAACGTGTTTGAGGTTTGAATATAAAAAAATATATCTATATATACCGATAAATTGAACTACTATACTAAAAACACATTTTCTATAAAAAAAAGTTGAAAATAAAAAAGTGTGTGCACATTTAAAAAAAAGAATTATATATATATAATTATAAAACGAAATTTAAGGATACTCAAATATTTAAGTATACACAGGGAAAACTATCCCTGAAAAACTGAAACTGACATAAAACTACTAAAAAAAATGCAAACAAACAATTTCCTGACGTTCACGTTCTTGATTTACCACTTGGTCGTGTGTGTGTATGAATAATCTATATAGAATCTACTATTTAATATTTATAAAATATATTATTGACTCACATATTTATTTATAGTATATAAAAAACTTGACACTGCGTGTGTACACTGTACACACACAGTTTACGCGCGTTTCACTTGATCCACATGTGATCATCGTCTCCCCCTCCACTTGTTTGTTTCTCATTGTCTCCTTTTGTGAATGTCATTTGATGAGGATTGATTTTTTGTGTAAATTTGGAGAAATGTGTCTCTATTGTGAAGGTGAAGAGATCAAATAAAGATTAAATTTGTCAATAATAAGTACCGGTTTTTTTTTATCTTGTAATATCATTCTACCCATATGTCCATTCTAAATGACGAATCCAATATGTACTTAAATCCTAGATGATTTCATTCAGCATATGAATCCATTAATATGGGATAAGTGTACAAAAATCGACGGCATAATAATAGTAAATAGCACATTGATTGATTGGAGAGTTCACATGTGTACAATTTAAAAAAATACGGCAAGTATACGGAATTTAAAAGCCCTCTTGGAATTCCAGGATATGAAACAATATAATCACAATGAATGCCCATCAGTCGGGAAATATTGCAATATTATTATAGAAACACATCGTCCAATTGAACCAGAGAATATAATATAATATATCCAAATGACAAACACAAAACATTGGAATTGAAACTTGGTCATTGCTTTTACTTCATATGTATATCTGTATATTACAAAAGTTTCTATGGCTGTGGAGTTTGAAAAGCACTTTTGGTTGATAAAGGAGCCTTTTAATTTGTGTCAACGTAAGTGGCATTGATAAATCGTCTCTTTATCTTTATCAACAAGGCAAGAGCACGGCTATATTGTATATAGGACTAGGCACTCAACCAAAAAATGTACATGTACACATCATGTACATACATATGTATGCCCAGCTCAAAATTATAATTATAATTGTGTCTGCAGTTAGTCGGGAGTAGTTTGTGTATCTATTGCTATCAGTCCCATCAATTCTACACGAGTGTAGCTGTAGTAGAGGTAATAATAATAATAATAAGCTCAGCTGAAATAGCCCAATTCACGCACACATGCATAATATGCCTACACAGTACATAAACGTACGCTTCATATCCATATGTCCTCTTATTACTCTCTCTGGAGCAGAGAGAGGTACATACTACATACAGAGGATGGCGCTTCCTATAAAAACCGACCTATTTAGGCCTGTAGAAATTCTTGGGTGGTCAGTAGTGTAATGAAGGTAGTTATAAATACGAAAGGCGTACATGTTGTCTATACTACAAAAAGAAAATTTTCATTTTCATTAAAAACGCCCCCCAGAATTGACCCCAAAGTGGGGGTATGGTTCTAGCGTTTCCCACGCGGTGTTTGAGCTACAGGGCCAAAGTGGAGGAACCAAATGTTAAAAATATAGTTATTTTTAAATTAGGGGTCATAATGTACTAATATATGAAAGTCAACAACGTAAGGCAAAGGCCAAAGGGGAAAATCGTCTGTTAAATGATAACCCCGAAAAGTCCTGAATTCGGGGATTTTTAGGAAAGTTAACGTCCTGACCTCCGTGTACAATGCACCATCTCAAAAAGACATGTCCACAAAAGTTAAAGTGTCCGCAAGAACGGTCCAACGAATAATCAAACGTTTTTGTAAGATTGAACGATTTACAGCCCGCGTCTACAAGCTCAATCAGCACCACATAATAAACCGGAAATGACAAACTGTCCAAGGTTGTAAAAAGGTCATGCGTGGAACAAAGTCAGATTTCATGGTCACTTTAAATGGAGCACTAAATGTCCTACACAGTACACGGGAAAAACGACAAATCTGCTACGTCAGGGCATCTCTGAAAATTGGGTGGTGCATGAGAACCACTTTTTTGAACTCTTCATGATCATCGGCGCGTTGACCGGTCGGGGAACTCTGCCACTAATAAAAAGTCTCCCAAAAAGTAAAAATTAGTGGACAACAATACATTGGCTTTGTATTGAAACCATTATTGAAAGTGCAGCTCCAAAAACTGTACTCTGGTGACCTCGACAAGATCACAGTTCATAAGGGTGCTGCGTCCCCCATACCTCCCCCAAAATCCAATCTACGCACTTGCCCTTGAGGACAGGATGACCATCAAAATCACCAACCATAGCCGTTTCGCAGTCAAGTCACCTGATACAAATCACCTGATACAAACGGCAGTGGTCCACGACCAGCTTGACCCTGGTCACCAAAGTGTACCAATCTTGGAAAAGAAGACTCAGACTTGTAGCTAAGAGACAGGGGAATCACACAGAAAACACTAAAACCATCCATCTTCGTTTTAAATACGTAAATAATAATATTTAAAATCGGTTTTTTTACGAAGAGCCACCCTCTGTATGTATTTGTGCACCTATTATGTAATTTGGCCCATGTATACGTATAAACATAAACACAGTTCCCTCATCTACATAGACATTCGAGTTCCGTATGTAATGTACGATATACAATTACAGTTAAATTTGCAGGGCACATCTCATTACCAAAACTGTATTGAAAATCCTCATTATTATAATATGTATAGTGGAAACTGGAGACCAGAAGGGGAAATCCAATCTTCCAACTTTTACCATAGCTTCTCTCTGATAAAGTCAAAAGTAAGGCAGTTGTAATTGTAATTGTCAAGATTTCTTAGCTATATACTCAACCAAAGATAAAAGATAACACATTGAAATCTCAAAACATTTACCGAAGGTTTCGCATGGAAATTGTGGAAAACCAACCCATCATCTGTACAAAGTCATTGAAATTTCTGGTTGCCTCAGTCAGTTCTAGTCATTTTATACATAGTTTGTTTACTTGAACCAACTCATATTTCCCTTGTACATGTACTCGTATTGTGTCTGCGTACGTGTGAATATGTGTGTGGAAAAGTGGAATATTTCCATTGCATGAGAGCCGTCAATCATATTTGTGAATAATTATTATGAGAGGATGAGCTTAATGTTGTATTGTCTTTATTTTCATTAAATTACCATTTTTCTACCACTTATCCATGCTCTACATAGGTATTACCTATGTTTGTATTGTACACAATTGCATAATTATTACTATTACTAATAACTTATTAGTTTAGAGAGTCCCTTCATTTGTACATTTGATTGTTTTTATTTCCTAGTCCTGGAAGAATAAAGGAAATAGCCATGAAATTTGTACGGAATTTGAATATTTAAATGAAGGTTAATTTATTTTTAAAAAAAAATTAGGGAAGATGAAAAAAAATAAAAGAATTTTAGACTTGTAGATGAAGCACTTATGACGCGTTTAATGAGTCGATGAGAATAATGAGCTGGATCATTCAGGTAAATAAATACAGAGAGTTAAAGTGGTGAATTGTTATTCCGTACTTGTGAGTGAGTGACAAAAACTTTTTTTAGCAAATATGCTGTAAATACGTATACGTGTGGGTGATTTTATTTATCTATGTGTGTGGGTGTCTGCTCTCGGATGGATCCATGTACAGATATATTAAGTCGGCAGTTGTTTGAATTGCAAATATAATATAATTGCGATATATATATATTGCGAACTGTGTACCTGTAAAAACTAAAGAAATATTAGATAGCAAAGCATTGTCATTTGGTTTTTTTTTTTTCGTTTTAATTTTTGGTTCGGCTTTTACTTTGAGAGATTTGAGCATAGTGATACATTTTGTTGTATGTGTTCCATTTAGAATCTAGCCGTGATTGTAATGTGTCTAGATATGCCCTTCTTTTAACAGAGCGATAATCGTTTTGTGAGTGTTGTCTAATCGTGTGTGGTGCAGTCATATTTCCTCTTGGGAGCTAGAGAAAATTGTGACTGATCGTAAATTATATAGTAGAACGAGGACTTTTTTTTCTTATTTTGCATTTTCTCTCAGTTGAAAAGGTAAGAGAGACGATATTCAAGTGATTTCATATATTACAACATGGGAAACATATTCTGTTTCAACAGTTTCAAGAAATGACACACAGAATTATCGATCATTTCTTGATATTAATGAATTAGGAATTAAAGTGTCCTTATGGTGTACTAATTTTCAATATTTTTGTCTATACATGTATAGAGGGACAGCGGACAAAACTGAAAAAATGGGATTGAATTGCTCGGCAACTTTTCTTCTCCTCGTTCTCTTCATCATCTGCATCTGCTCCACTGGAGTTTTGGGTGTAAAATTACGAAGGTAATTTCAAATTTGAAGTCGTCCAATTAACTTTAATTAACAACCATAATCGCGAACATGCTCAAAAAAAAACGAAAGCTACGAAATCTACGAAATGAGCATGTTAATTTGTACTTTGAAATATGAATTCATGAATTTACAACATGTGCAGACAATTAAATTTAGTGGAAACCAAAAAGAGAGTACAAAAAAGTTGGGACATATACTTACATGTTGTATTTATGTATGTGTATATGTGAATGTGAGGGCTGAGACTGGTGGATATGATGATGAGTAAGCGGGAGAAGATTTACAGCCTATTTGAAATTTCCAAATACTCTGCTCTCCTCTTATCTTACTACTGATTTAACTTTCAAGTGGAATTACGTTAATTAGCAGGTGCGATAAAGTTTGAGTTGGGCCGGCTTTGCCGACATACGGCGAAGGATTGAATATAGCTGAGGACATAAACAGATTATAACCCTTGGGGCGACCAAGCATGTGCGTTATATATATATGACATATATATATATATCGTCAGCTGGAACTATATGTATAACTAGATAGTGTGGTGGTTGAGCTATATAACTTGTTCACGGTCTGCCCTTTGTGTATACACAAGTATGCAAGTCAAATCATCAAACACTATGTTTCCTTAATTGGGTCTAACTAAATTAATCAGGGGCTTCCCTTTGTTGCCAAATGAAAAGGAAAATTAAAATTAAAACTAAATGAGAATTCTCAGTCTCATAGTGGAAAAGGGGAGAGAAAGGGAGAGAAAGAGATAGAGAGAGAAAGAGAGAGAGCGAGAGAGAAACTCTTTATGAAATGAATTTCCATCCCCAAATTTTCTCTACAAAATTCCAATGACAAGCTAATTAATTAAATCAGATTCACTACGCACTCTTCACTGATTGTGAGCACGTTAGGCTACAAAATGTACATTGCGCAATAATTCGTTTTCAAAATATCATTGTGGCTTAAGCTTTCCATTTCATTTGCAAACAGAAACAAAAACAACTCATATATGTATATATATATAAGATAAATCGACTATTAAACTTTTTGAACCGGGTTTTGTATTCCCTTCTACAAAAATTTATTTTTGGCAAACAAATGAAGGAAAGTTTTATATTTGGAAAGGAATCCAAAAAAAAAAATTTCACATTCACATTTCTTGTCACTTTTTATTTCATAAGTCTCTCAACTTTTTCCTTCACAATTTTACCTACAAATTTAGTAGCTTTATCGACACAGATGAGTTATAATTTGGATTTCCTTCCAGTCATTTTCTTGAGGAATAATAATTCCGGTAAAGATTTTTTTTTTAATGTTGTGTCTAAGTTTGGAAACTGAACGAGCAAAAAAAAATGATTAAAAAACTTTTCAACTTGAGATGCTTAAGATTAGCCTGAAAGAAAATAGGGGTGGGAAAAGATAGGGAGAGATAAAGAGTGAGAGAGAGAGAGGAAAAAATTTAGGTGACGTACTTTAATTTACCGCTAATTAGCTTTCGAGGAAATTGACTAGAAGGATAAGCGATCTTCACTTTAGCTCATCCACCAAACCTTTTTCCCTGTCAAGACATATATTCAGATTCAGAACTGATGATGCAGTATGTATAGAAAATCCCCAATTTTCTTTAGAGTTATGAAAGTTTATCGCGTGAGCGTGTATAGATAGGATTTGAAGTTCCAACGAGTCATCACCAACAACTTTACCTTTAAAATCCCTATTTAAAATCCATGTACATACATAATACATAATGTAATTTAATATACGGATGAACAGTACCGGGAACAACACAAATGAAGCTCAAGCAAAGGAATTTCTACGTCGCTATAATGACGACTCGGCCAAAATCTCCAACAAATACGTCCTGGCAGACTGGAGCTACAATACCAATCTGACGGACTATAATGCAAATCAATCGGTACACACTCACTCCACACAACCCTCAAGAATATGTATACCTAAATGAATGAAACCTTGCTTCATCTTAATCATAACAATTTCTGGCATTAATGGACGTTTTGTCTATAGCTTTACTGGTCATCCCAAGTGACAACTTTCAGTTCCAAAGCCTTTGAAGAGGCCATGCAGTTTGATGCCTGGAATTTCTCTGCAGACATTCAACGTCAATTGAGCAAAGTGGGCTCTGTGTCTTTGTCAGACGAAGAAATGGGACAGTTGGCAACAATCATTTCTCAGATGGGGGAAATGTATGGCAGCGTAAGTTGATTTTTTTTTTTGAGTTCTCTCCTCTTTTTTTTATGAATTAATTAATCATTTCAATTATTGTTCATAAAATTTATCTGTATAATAATTTCTCATCTGTATATATTTTTGAACACAGTTCAAGATTTGTCGTCCGGAGAATGCCTCCAATTGCTTGGCCTTAGAACCAGAATTGACTGAATTATTGGCTTCAAAAGACACTTCCTTGGCGGATCGGGAATGGGCATGGACAGGATGGCATGATGGACTCGGAAAACGACTCCGACCTTTATACAGAGACGTAAGAAATTTTTTAACCATTCACTTATTAAATCCGTCATGACTTAACTATCACATGAACAGGAAAAAGCTATGAACAAACATTCTATTGAAAAATATTTACTTTACTTCCCTCCTATTCATTCGTAATCAAAATCCTCATTTCTATTCGTGGATATTAGGTTATGTGTGTGTGTTAGAGAGAGAGAGAGAGAGAATTCAGGAAGTTTGCTTTACTCCTGGGAAATTTCCTCCTCGAGAAAAATCTAATATATAATATTATGAATTTATGAGGATCTCATGAATGATGAATGATGAATTTCAAATTAGAGGAAAATATGGCATGAAATGAAGATAAAGTTGTGAAAAATAAACTTGCAAATTTAGAATAAACAAAAAAAGAAAGTTTTTAAGTAACTAACTTTTCCAGAAATTTGTCAGATTTTCTTTGGTCGTATAAGAAACTGCTACTGCTGCTGCTGCTGCTGCGTAAATTTTCGTTAGTCGTAGGGAAAAGACTAACGACTGTTATCTCTGATTTCTCTCTGTTTGTTCTAATTGTGAGAGTTTTACATCCTCCTGTAATATAAGTTGATGAAAATATCTCGCTTTCTTTCTCTCTCTCTCTCTTTCTCTCTCTTTTTCTTCCTTGTTAGTTTTTCGTTCATTAGATACAGAGGAGACGCTGAGTACACATTGGATATATACAGTTCAAGTTGTGATCCAACCTACGAATTACAATTAGTTCTCGATCTGTAATGAAGAAGGACTCACGTGTGTCTGTCTAAATATATATATATATACTTGAGCACCACGGGGAAGAAGTTTTTCCCGAGAAAAAAACTTTGTTTCTCCCTGAGACTTAAGAGGGGCTACAGTTAGTGAGAGAGAGAGAGAGAAAAAGAGAGAGAGAAAGGAATAAAGTGAGGTGGGAAAATAAACGTGCAAAATCCAATGTTCTTCGTAGACGAAAGTCAAAGCTAATGAAAGGAGAAGAACTTGGGATATTTCTGTGAGTTTGTTGGGGAGAGAGAGTGAGAGAAAGAGAGAAGCGAGAAAAGGAGAGAGAGAAAAATGTCGAGTTTCTGTGTATACATGACTAACCAAGTGATTCGGTTCTTGAACAGAGGAGAGAGAAAGTTGAGGAAAGAACATGTTACGCTTGTGTTTTTAGCTGACGTGACTTTCTCACAATCAGGCTTTCCCTTTTCCTTGGAATTTTTTAATGATGTCCTCAAGACGCTCCTGTGGAAAATGCAGATGAACAACAAATATTGTGTTGTGTTTCTCTGATTTCCTAATCAAAATGACATTTTCATTTTTTTCCTCCTATGAATGTTTCTCGTTTGGTTCAGAGTTCAGAGTTCAGAGTTTAGACTTGCAGGTGTAGACAAAAAAATAGTTCTATAGTCATTGTATTCACTATTTCCTTGTACATATTTTAAATGTAAAGGAAATGTCGTTGTTGAGGGCAGTGTGAAGTGTGTCGTGTCATGGTATGTTTTATTGAAATTGAAATTGAGTATTCTCTTCTCATTTATGGTTCAGCTGAAATCAGGGGGCAGATGTCAATAGGGAAATGTATCAATTCGACGTACGCACATACATATAAATAAATAGATCACAGTCGCCAATGTCCCAAAATACATCATCCCAATTCCCACTAGGGAATCATTTGATAAAAGACAGAGAGATGAGGGAAGTCCGTTTTCGGTCACATTATTTACCTTTGCTACTGGACTTTGTAGTCCTAGTCAAACATGAGGAGGAAAACCAAACTTACCTTTGAGTGAAAAGTCAAGTACATTGAGGATTTTCCCCTTAGCAACTTTGACTTGCCAATGTGGTTTACATCTTCAGGTATTATTCAGTGGGTAATCATGCGACTGGAAAACCCATCAACATCAGAGAGAAAGTTCTTTGAGCTTTGACATTGGGATGGGAATTCAACTGTATTTCTCAGCTCATTTTAGATTTTAGACAAGGCTCAAAGTCTCCAGTGTTTTCCCTGTCAATACACACCACATTTCTATTTGGTTCTGAGGGAAATATATGAATGGGATCCAAATAATCTAAAATGAAAGAAGCAGAAATCTACATTTGACTCTGAACCTGAACTCCCAGGACATAAATAAAAAAAACAGCATTTCGTGTCAATGAAGGTAGTTGCTAGTTGAATGTAATAAAAGTATGAGGCGTTTGAGGTACCCAAGATGGAACGGAATTTTGAAATGTAATAACTGATCATTTGTAGTACAAAAATCTGAAGAATAAGCTGGCCCAGGCGAATAACTACACGGATTATGGCCAAGAGCTCCGAGACCGTTATGACGATGTCAATTTTGAAACCCCCATCAAAGTACTGTACAACACGATGCTTCCTCTCTACAAGCAAATCCATGCTTACGTTCGAATGAAGTTGAACAAACACTACAACACTACTTATACTGGTGAGAAAGCTCTGTGTGTGAATTTATAATCGTCAGCAAAATCAAGTGTAAAATTATCATTTGTCCAAATTTAAATTTGATTTGTGGTTTTTTTTTCTGCAGATACGATTCCTCAGCATGTTCTTGGTGATATGTGGGGTCGATTTTGGACGAATCTCTACCCCATTGCAGTCCCTTTCCCAAATAAACCTTCATTAGATGTGACGGACAATATGAAAGCGCAGAATTACACAGTCCAACGAATGTACAATACTTCAAATGAATTCTACAAATCCTTGGGATTGCTCCCTCTTCCCGATACTTTCTTCAATTTGTCCATGTTAGAGAGACCAAATGATCGTGAAGTCATTTGTCATGCGACAGCTTGGGTACAACAAAACAATCTTAATGTTAGATCATTACTTTAACAACTGATGTTGTTTTAAGGTGCTCGGTTCTAAATACGATAAAAATGTATTCTTTTATTTTGTATGTTCGCTTTCTCTTTCAAACATTCTTCAAACAGGACTTTTACGGTAATTTCCCTTCTTTAACTTTAACAAATCATTCGTTTCCTATATAATTAGGGAAATAACTAAAACTTTCTTCATTGTTTGCATGATTCCGCTTTGATTGATTTCAGATGGGAAAGATTACAGAATCAAAATGTGTACAAACATCAATTTTGAAGATTTCCTCACTGTTCATCACGAGATGGGACATATTCAATATTTTATGCAAGCTTCCGCTCAACCAACCATTTACAGGTAATATAATAATAATAATAATATATCAAATCAAACGTGTTTAAACTGCACAACGGAAAAGAAGAGTGTATTGTAGAAAACTGTAGGTACAATGAATGACCCACTATCCACAATACTTGCTTTCAGAGTGGACTAGAATTTTTAGCTCGACAAATTGTATTTTAAAATCTGTAGTACTGACAAATCTACATTTAAATTTACGGTTAGTCAAGAAATCCAAGTACAGATAGAAATGGTGGAGTGTGGTAAATGTGTGTGTGTCTGTGTGTGTCTGTGTGGAGAGAGAAAGTGTGCCATGTAGAAATAAGCAATACATATTGATATTCTCTTGACATCCTCATAAATCTTTTGAGAGCGTCATTCGAGAGGATTTTTTTCCAGCCATTTGTCGGTCCTTTCATCCTTACTTTCTTTGCCTATGATTAATTTCACGGATTTCCTCCTGTCCGATAAAACCCTTTTTCTCCAAAAGGGTTACGGTAACTGAAGAAACCAAGAGGTTTCCCTCTCCAATCCTCTTTTCACTATCCATCTGACTCTGTGAGTGTGTGTGTGTGTGAACACCAGACACAACACAATACAACATTGTGAATCATACATCCAAAAGGCATAAGAAATGGATATTGAAATGAATATTGTGTGTTGTTGAGTGTTGAGAGTCCTGAAGGTTCAGACTCTAGCTCAAGTGGAACAACTCTAGACGACGACCAAGAAGAAGAATTGGAAGACGCGAGGAAAAAACTCTGGGAGGGAAAGTGGAGAGTTGGAACTGTGGGAGCTTCCTACATATTTTTCTACATTCGCCATCACATCCACAGAGAGAGAGAGAGAGAGATTCCCGAGAAATCTTGAAAGGCGGCCTCACTTTAACATTTAGCACTCGGAATGTCACTTTGATATGACACGCCACTCGTCATCTCGAGCATACACACTACACACACTCACACTCACACACATACACAAACATAAAAAAAACTACAATCGTCTTCATGCATGTCAGAAGACAACTCAGATTTCATCGGGGAGTAATTCATTCTTCCGCAACCTTGGTTTATGTCAAAGAGACATCCCAACGGGTATTTCCTACATTATCCTAGTTGAAAAATATCACCCCGAAAAAAAAAATGTGCATATCGTATATTTATTTATATTCCTTCTGCAAGTTGGTCGGGTGGTCAGACACTGAATACAATTTACAACCGATGAGATTTTGTTTTTTTAATAGTAGGTTCACCTCTTAAACTTCAAACTGTGTATGAATATGAACATTATGAATAATCCTTTCCTTTTTTTTCAAATTTATGACTCGTGATGCGGCGGCTCCCATACACGTACAAAGTAAAAAAAACCTTTCCTTTCCCCACTCCTGAAAATCATGTGTAAGTGAAAGTTGAAATTGAGTGAGATTGACGTCATGTACTTTATCATTCCCCTCAAGTCTTTTCATTTCAATTAAATCTCCACTGGTACAACACACCATTACACCCCGAAAAAAATTACTTTAATATATTTCCCCCCTAGTCGAATTACGTAATTTTAATTATGAATCATCTTCCATCACCAAATTTCAAGTGGTTCATTGAGCTCCTCTAAATGTATGATTCAAAAAATTGACAAGGAATTCTGAAAATAGGAAAGGAAAACGGTAGAATGAAATCTCTAATTATTGTTCCAACATGAAAACGTGGTTTTTTCATGTGGAATTTTAAAAGGGGCAATCAACCATGGAGAAATGTGGGGAAAGTCACGAAGGGCATTTACACAAAATATAGGGAGCTCCAGGTGAGAAAGAGAACACAAAAAGGTTTTCTCTGTTTTTCAAGCCATCGCTCTCATTATTTTATTTTTAGACACGTGTTCATGTAAAGGTGAGAATAGGGAAAGGATCGAGTCTTTAGCATGTTTAGTGCCGGTTGTAGTTTATTTGGTGTGTATGTATCGTACGTCATGGGACTGCGACAATATGTTGACTATAGATACGGGAAAGGAGAGAAAGCGAAGAAAGTTTGCATATACAGATATATAAAATGGAGGAGGGGAGCTAAAATACTTATATTGTGGGTTTGGAGTATTTATGAAAGAGGTGAGTGTGTAAATGGGTTGACTAATGGACTTGGTTGTATTGAATGTATCTTTCAGAGACGGTGCTAATGATGGTTTTCACGAGGCGGTTGGTGAGTTGATGAGCATGTGTGTTTCAACACCCAAACATTTGTACGCACTCGGTCTCCTCGAAGAACTCCTAGAAGACAAAGGTAACAACAAACACAATGCTGCCATACATTTTCCTCCTCTAATAAATACTGAATTCCTTCATTTGCGCCCCTTAGTCCACGTATATCTGTGTGTGTGTGTTGTGTTGAACACAGAGAGAGAGAGCGAGACAAACACACGAGCGTGTGGAGCTCAGGAAAGGAAAATAAGCTTCATTTCATGGAGACATAAACATAAATCTGAGGAAAGTATCCTCCATGTACGATATACAACATTCACAAATCCAATCTAACGATAAGTATTCCTCTACAGACATTTGTTGTTTTCTCCGACTATCTTTTACCATCTGTGGATTAAACTTTGTCCAGAGTCTCTCTGTCTCTCTCTGTCTCTCTCTCTCTCTCTCTCTCTCTCTTACACGCTTAATATTTTATGATTGTATTCTGTTTTGTACGCAAAGTACTCGATCCCATCTATGTATCAACGATAAATGGTATGATAAAAGCTCCAGTCATATCACAATCGAGATGGGAATGGTGTAAAACTAACTGTGTGGAGAAAAGAAAAACAACTGGTTTATTATATCCGCGTACGTTGAAGAGTTGTTTTGTTGTTTTGTTGTGTAGGGAAATGTTTGTTGTGATGTAGTTTGTATGTAGTAATCTATATAAAGCTCCACGCGTAGATGAGTGATATCCCACGGGTCAGTTTTGTTACATCAACTTTCCCCATGCAGTGACAGCCAAGGAAACTCGAGAGATGGAATATTGAATTTACAGAGAAATTAATTCAGGGAATTTGTACATACATACTGTGGTGTGGAGAACAACAAACGTGAGCATCCACTCCCGTCCGTATATAAAAACGCTGTACAAATACAAACAAAGGAAAAACACAATTTTCCCATGGGCGTTTGTACTTTGAAGAAAGAGAAAACAATATATGGAGGGATATAAAATGCCATTCCACAATCCTGAATTTCTCGTTCTCTTTACAAAGTTAACCAACCTATAAAATTAAAGCTATTGACACTAATTGAGTATGTATGTCTAAAGTGGGCAATTAGAGTCGGCCTGTCAGTTACGGGCATCACAAAATTCATTACATTTCCTACACTTCATAGGATTTTCCCTTTCATTCTCCTGCATTTCTGCACGAGTTTGACACTTGTGAATTTTTCATTACCGTTAATGAGTAATGACTAATTGTGCACTATTTTGTGAACACTTCAAATATCCAGTTCCTCATATTACATGTCTAATCCCTCCCATTTCCGAGGAAATAGGAGAATTCACTCTCTGTTTTTAGAAAGCAATCGTTTAAGTCCGATTATTCATGACTTGTAAATATTATTGAGTTGGATTTGTTTTGAGGAATTCCATTTGTTTCTGTTTGTCAAGTAAACTTGAATTGTTTACAGCAATCAATATCAAACATTTTGCATTAGTCCGACCGGATAGATAAAAAAGTCAAATGTCTTCTACGGGTACGAGCAATTCGAGTATTTAAGTAAATTACTCCTAGCCCCGCGATGTATCAACCATCAATACTTGGAATCAAATTAACAACGTTATAAGTTATAACTATGATAATTTTCGTTTCATCAGTCCGGTTTCTACTCGACGTCGAAGCGAGCCGTTCGAAAATGTTTCTGAAATTCCTGAGAAATCTCAAGCTTATCTTTGCGCTAACGGGTCTCATGACGACCACCATTTTTTCATTAGGATTCTGACTCTGTAAACTGTCAAGAGATCCCATAATTCCCAATGGACTCTGACGACAGTTCATTGTCGAATGAGATTAGAATTATTTTGAATATTCTACATCAAAATGAGGGGGCTTGGCATACGTTTTGTCCCCTACATGCACAACAATTAGCGTCATTCCCAGGCCTTCTTCCACATTCACTTTATCCCCACGCACTTGGGCTCAAACCATTCATTTTCTGACAACAACAAGAACAACAACAGCAACGTGCAAGTTGAAAAAAATGAAAAATTCTACAAAGGAGAAGCGCTCAAAACGTTACACTACCTTAATTGTGAAGCAACCGTCGTCATCATCCTCCATTCAAAAATGAATCTAAATTCCCCTCTGATTGATTTCTCTAAAGGTGGAGAAAATCGGAATGAAGATCCATTCTTTGTCATTGGACAACGAACTCAACTGTTGAATTATCTCCAGCTGAAAACTGTGGATAGACTCCAGTAGAGAATTGGGATCATTTACCAAACCCATTCCATCATCACAAGCCCAAAAGTGTATGAAAAAGGGATATTTAATGAAATACAGATACATTACGAGAGCTCACAATCAGAGATTTCTCCAGTATTTGAATTTGGTAAACCATGGAGTTGTTTAAATGGTCATCATCTCCTTGCCAGCTCACTTCATCTGGAAGCGTATGTTCTCACGGATGAGGATGGGACTCCAACCACGGGCATGTTTTACAACGTGCTCAAAGCCGTCTCCACCATTCACAATCACACATTTTCATTCAATTTCCCTGGGGGTGCGAATCAGTTAGCGAATGGAAGTTGGGCTGGGACGGTCATGGGGGGATATTTTATATCATGATAAAGATGTCATTCTGGGTGTGTCTCATACATTGGAAAGACATCCTCACATTGATTTCCCACCATTATTCGGTATCGTGGAATTGTCTTTTATCACGTCATTGCCGGAAGTGAGTATTAAACTGGCGGCCATCATCTACCCATTTCAAATCCCCGTCTGGCTCTGGATTTTCCTCTCATTTGCTCTCTCTCTACACCCATATTTTACTACCAATTCACTCAGGATGATCATAGACGTCCTTCCGAGTCTCTCTATTTATCCATCTATATCCCGTTCCGTATCAATCTAGAGCAAGGATTCAAATTCCCACGAAAAACCCGGATCCTCATACTCATCATTTTCTTTGCCTCTATCAATCTGGGGATCGGCTACAAATGTAATCTCACGTCTCATCTCACCCGCCCCGAACCCGAGAAAGTACCCAGAGACTTTGAGGAATTGTCTCAGGATTTAACGTATGAAATCAAATATATTTATTTGGATGCGGCTGGGACGGTGCTCTTTACAAATACGAAAGAATCCAACATACGTGGCCATTTGAAATCGATTCAATTTTACAAGGAATAAATTGGAGTGTGCCCTGGGAGCTGTCCTTCGTCCAAAGACAGTTTGTGTCTCGTGGCAAATCATTTTCCTGAATTTAATCAATCGGAATTTGACGATTCAAAGGACGTTCTCTCCCGTCCTTCAATATCACAATGCAGCTTTTACTCTGCCAATTAATTTGGGTTTCCCGCAAAATTATGAGTTTACAGAAGCTTTCACGTACATCCTCGGGAATTTGAGAGATACTGGACATTTTGGAAAGTGGTTCCAGGATGTGAATGAATATCGACTTGGGATGGAGATTAATTGGTTAGCTCAGTGGAGAGACTCTCACATTTACCAACGACTGTCAATACTGACTCAAATCTAAATCCAATCGCCCGTTCAACCTTTCCATTTGAAACATGTGACCGTAGTATTTTGGTTTTTGACGGTGGGTCTCGTAATTTCCATACTTGGATTTATATTTGAAACATTTAAATTTCATTGCCAGCAAACTTCAAATCCCCATCTAAATTTTCTGAGTAGTTTTCTTTCACTCTGTAAGACTGTGTTCACTTTTGTAGCAAGCGGGTTTTGAGTGATGGATTAAAGTACCACAAGGAAAAGTCAAAGTTCAGTCAAAGAGTGTGTGTGTGTGTGTGGAAAATTTTGTTTGTGGTGTCAGATTATTCTTTGAGTTGAAGCTGACAAATCCCTGGATTTAAAACAAGGACAAATGTGAAGAGTAATTTAAAATTTCTCAATTGTGAACTATTTGTGGGCTCCGTAGCTTTCGGATGGATGAAACTTTCTTAAAATATGCCATTCATGCATGTGTGGCTCGTTTGTATACTACAAATATGTGTGTGATTCGGGAGAGAAGTTCCTACTGCTCAATCAAATGTACACAATCATTTTTCGTTCGTTCGTTTATTCCGTGTGAATATTCCTAATATAATTCCTTTTATTATGGTTCCACCTCAGTCAGTGCATGTTATTATTCTGACACGGCTCTCCAGATATTTATACACCCAATTAAGTTGAGCGTATATATTACTTTAGTTGGAAAGCTGTCACAAATTTGGAGTCAAAGTTCGACCACAAATTGCAAGAGCAATTAGTTGTAATTACACTAAACACTAAATAATGTGAATTTTATGAGGTGGGCGGGGAAAGTTTGCGAGTCGTCATTCCTAATACATACATGCTCACACAAAACAATAACATATACACTCGAATGGTCATGTAGATGAAAGCATAATATGTCAAAGATATCGTTCTGATTCCGTCTCAAATGCAAACAAATCAATATTTATAAGTGAATTCCGTGTGTATAGTCTTTGTACAATACATATTTTAATAGCTCCGTGTCAGACAACTATTTATGTAAATGACAATATTGTTGTTATTTATTTGCTTTCCTCAATTATCTTGTGATTACAAATACGTGAGCCAATATTTGGGTCTCCAGACAATTTGTGAATTTACGAAAAGGATGTAATTAAAATCATGTAATAATTTGTTTTCCGTATACTTTCCATTTTGATTTTGATGTAGAAACGGAAATCAATTATTTATTCAGTAAAGCCCTGGCCACCGTCACCACGTTGCCATTCCACTTTTTGAATGACAAGTGGCGTTGGGATATATTTGCAAATGACTCGTCGGTGAAAGAAGTGGACTGGAATACACACTTTTGGAGTTTGTCTGAAGAGCTGGTCGGTGTGTCCTCACCCGTCAGTCGTCCATCAGATGTTCTGGATGGTCCCACAATTTATCATGTATGTATACATACTTATTTATCATTACTCCTCTCGTTTCTTCTCATACGTATGTATGACTCGACAATGAACGTTACACCATAATATGAATTTCTTTTAGGTTGCACAAGATTATGACATGATCCGCTACTTCACCAGAACCATCCTTCAATTCCAATTTGCCGAGTCCCTGTGTCAAGCTGCAGGTCACACGGGTCCACTTCATGACTGTGATTTCTATGGATCCTTAGCTGCTGGCGACAAACTAGCGTGAGTTTTAAACAATCATCCACTTTCCTTGTATAGTATTTCAGCCTCTTGACGGTTGTACTTTGGACTGTTCTCGTTTTCATAATGATGAGGACATTGCTTGCAGTTACATACAAAATACAAAGGGATGCATGTCCTTCCAAAAGTATTATAGATAAATATACCTTTAGGAAAACTTAGCCGTCCTCTGTAGTTTGTAGTTTGTACATATGAAATATGAAATGAATGGCATTTTCAAGTACTCAAATGAGATTTCCCTTTCATCTACAATGTACATGTTTCACCGTGAAATTTTCCCTCTGACTGCCAGAAAAAAAAATATGCATAATTTATGTGCCATTGTGGACAAGAGAAAGTTTGTAGACGTAGTAAAAAGTTGTCGTTGGCATTTGGCAACTTTCGTAGATTATATTCACGAGAAGAGAATATAGCAATAATATAATTCTATACACAGTTTGACGATGTTTGGCGAGAGATAAGAGAGGGAAATGACAATGGTGATGACTAGTCGAAAACTATTGAGATAAAATGAAACATGAAGATGGGCATTGTCTACGAGTAGGATGGTTTTGTCCTCTAATTTAGTGAACAAGAGAGAGAGAGAGAGAGAGAGAGATCCTATTTTCCTGAAAGCATATACGATATGTATATACTCAAATCATGTGAGTCGTATATGTGTGTGTAGCGTCTTTTTTACATGTATACACACGAGATAAAACTCTTATCATGTCGTTCATCAGAGGCTGTTGGTTCTCAGACAGACGTCTGGTGACTCTCTCCAGCCTCATGGGCTCCCCCACATTGCCCAAACACTTACAAATTCTGTCAATAACAATAAAACAACTTTTTCAACTTAAACTGGAATAAAACGAGTATTGGTCTGTCTTCCTCTCCGTTCTTTCGTCAGTTGTATTTTTACTTGTTTTCTCTACTTTCTCTCTCTCTCTCTCTCTTTTCCTTTTACTTTTATTTTGCTCGTAAAATAAACGCAGATATATCTCGTTAGATGTGCACATAAAGAGAGAGAGAAGAGAGACAGAGATGTTTCGAGAAAGGAAGTTTCCAAGTACCTACATACATTCTATGAGAAAGTTGTATTTTATGCAACTTTCAACTCCACATTTACTCGCGTAATTAATTGGGACTAGATAGAAGCTTTCAATTCATTTATTTTCATTGACATTTGCTTCAACAATTTCCTAGTTTTTGATTCAACTTTTCTTCTCTCTGTATAGTTATTTGTCATTCCTCAACTGTTAAGTCCAGATTCTTGTCTGTAGGAAATCATCCAGGAAGAAAGTTGTCGACAACAGAACAAGGTTTCAATCCACTAAATTAAAATGTCAATTTCTCTGGATTTTCAAGGAATGTCGTCTCTTTTCTTGAAGCTGAAAGATATTATATATATATCATATCTACTTTCCTTTCCTTTCAAATTATCATTGTGTTCAGATAACTTTTGAAGATGAGTTTCTCATCTTACAATCATGTTTCTGTTGGATTTTCGTGTTTTTAAAAAAAAAATTTGAGAGCAAACCTTTTGGATTTAGAATCCCCGCATACATGTCACAAAATACCGGTTCACGTTTGATTTCTCTATATATGTTTCTTTGGTGATATGTGTATATTTTTGTACATTTCTTCTTCACATCCGATTGCGTCATTATTTTTTATTTTATTTTTTTCCGTTTGCTTTTGACACTTGGATGGAAAATCTCATTGTTTCATCGCAATCTTTTGCTTTTTCTCTTTGTGACGGCTGAAACCCCTGTGAGAATTTATCAAAAATATAACAAAAAATGTCACTGTGTACATGGAGTATTTTTACTTGGGAAATGTGTATAAATATACAAGGAAAACATCTCGGTTTCATATTGAAGAAGGTAGAAGAGAGGAAAAGAGAGAGAGAGAGAGAGAGAGAGCTAGAGAAAAATGTAAACGTCAATAGCAATGCATTGCAATTGAGCTTATGCAATCTAATGGAATGATTTGAAGGAATACGACCAGAAAAAAATTCTTTTCTCTCTAGCTCATTCTTCCTCTCTCGTTTCCGCCTCAAATTTGAGCGAAATCAGAGAAAATATGTTGAGACATATCAATCAAAAAGGTTAAACGAACATTTCAGCAGGGTTACGGTTACCTTCCTTTTTGTACTCGAGCTCCATATTTCTTATTATGGCGAATTTCATATACATGTATATGGTACTTTGTCTACAGAGTCCGTGGCACATACACAGACACATGTATGTACGATTGGGCTTCATTCCGTTTCCGTACGTTTCTGTATTATTCCATTTTATGGTTGTGCAGTCGAATCTTCGACTTTCGACTTTGAATTTAACTGGAACCTTTTTTATTGTACACAGTGTACGTACACTGGTCGTGGTGAGTGTTGAGGTTACTTTTACAACTTTTTTTACGTTTCTTCTTCGTCTTGGTCTTCTTCTTCTTCTCCTTCATCTCCTCCGACTTGGATGAAGACGGGAGAAGAGGGGGAAAATTCAAGACAGCTTCAACTTTGTGCATCAGTGGCATGTCACTTGAATTGCTTTCCTGTCGTAAACGAGTTCTGAAATGGGGACGATGAAAGATCAATCATTTTGTGTAAGACTTTCTCTTCAACTTTCACCCTCTCTCTTTCTCTCTCTCTCTCTCTCTCGCTGTCCTTATTATATACTGCTCCTTGTGTGTTGGTCTATGTACATGTATATAAATGTGTAGATGAATCTAGAGTCATGTCATATGGCTATGGCAAGTTGAACTCGAGAGAAATAAAATAAGCAATATTGTCAGCCTTGTAGATTTGTGGTGTAATTCAGGTCGAAGGTTAAGAATCAAGTTGAAAATGTCCATTGTATTTATTTTTATATCCTACCGAACTCTCTCTCTCTCTCTCTTCCAGCGTTTCTTTGTATATACTTTGTACTTTGTACTCCAAAATCCAAGGTAGTGAACCATAAAATTAAATTAAATGATAACTCTAATTCTCAATACCTATATACCGTAACTAGTAACTAACCTTTACAAATTATAAAGATTATGCTTCCACAACTCCCATCATTTAACTAAATTGCTTTTTTTTTGGAAATCCAGGTCATGATTCATTGAGCTATTTCAGGCCATTTTCGGATGCTCAAACATGAAAAGTTTTTTTTCTTTTTAATATATAGAAATATGTATTAGCTATTTTTTTATATATATACATATATATTTTGGAGATGGGAATGGAGAATAAAATCTATCTGATAACTATCGAGGATTTGTATGGTGGGCAATCTTAGTCTGTATAGGTATAGTCGGTTTTATTCTGTTTGTGTCGAGGATATGTATGGATTTCAGATTTCACGTTCAACCATATACGAATGGTCATAAAATTGTACTCTCCAGTTGACTCTCTCTTTCTCTTTTACATACACAAAGTTGTCCAGTGGTACATGAGTTACATGTCCATGGTTGATGTGTGGATTCCAAAGGGAGGAAGTGAATTGAAAATCATTTGTATAGACCCGCATGGAATCGTAAATTGAAACCCACACAATAAAATAAACTCGTTTCATCACATGTATATCATGAAGGAGGAGGAGGAGAAAAGTTGAAGCCACTCACTACTCTCTGTTCCGAACCCACACTCGGCCAAAAGAAAGGAAAGAAATTCTGTAGAGTGCGTTACATTCACTTCAAAATGTATCTTTCGAATGTATGTACATGAAATAATGAAAGAAAAATAAGAAAAAGTTTCCTACCATTATCCTGTACAGATGTGTTTGTATCGTATGTACAGATATTTCTATTGAAAAAAGGGGTAAAATAAGCAAAGTCAATTCCATTGTAGATTATAGTCCAACTTTATCTTTTATTTTCCTTCCCTTTTTTCCCCTTCCTTTCTTTCTTTGTCTTGTTTCACTGAACAAATCCATTTTTGATAGTTCAGCGGCCCTTCACCACTATAGTCATCCATTTGTATCACAATGAGGGGAGCCAATGTCCATTGGGATAGTGTTTTTTCCTGTTTTTGTCCATCAAAATCAAACTCTAATACATAGACGATGGACAGTAGGAACTAAGACACACCAATTTAGAATTCAGAAACAGGCAAAGTGGAGATTCATTTACAAATGTCATTTGTCAATTTATTGAACAAGGACGATTTTAATATTCTAAATTAAGAGTTTACGGTAATGTAGAGATAAATTGTACTATTAAATAATATAAATAAAAATACTAAATTAATAATGTACTTATTTAATACTTTTCCAGTTCCATGTTGAAACTTGGCAGTTCTAAACCATGGCCAGAGGCTTTGAAAGTGATCACTGGACAGTCCACAATGAATGCGGATGCTATTGTCAAGTATTTTGAGCCGTTGAGACTTTGGTTGGAAGAGGAAAATTACAAGAATAACAATACCATTGGTTGGACTAAATCCAGTAAATCGAGTAGTGTCCCCAAACCTGTGGAAAAATTGGAAGAAGTGCACCACAACACAAAATCAATCGATGTCGCCAAACCTGTGGAAAAAGTAGAGGAAGTGCACGACAATACAGAATCAATTGATGTCCCCAAGCCCGTGGAAAAAGTTGAGAAAGTGCACAACAATACAGAATCAATTGATGTCGCCAAATCTGTGGAAAAAGTAGAGGAAGTGCTCAACAATACAGAATCAATTAATGTCCCCAAACCCGTGGAAAAAGTTGAGGAAGTGCTCAACAATACAGAATCAACTAATGTCCCCAAACCCGTGGAAAAAGTAGAAGTTCTCAACAATACAAACTCGACTAATGTCCCCAAACCCGTGAACAAAGTTGAGGAAGTGCACAACAATACAAACTCAACTAATGTCCCCAAACCCGTGGAAAAAGTAGAAGTGCACAGCACAAAATCAAATGCAACCGCTGAGAGTCCAGTCGTTAATGTTAATGTAACAGAACAGCCCCAAATCAAAAGCACTGCTCAACCTGTACATAAACTAATACACAACGAAGAAAACATAGCAAAAACTTTACGTAAAAAGGTGGCATAAAAAAAATGGGTTGAACATTGAATAGCTCTATACTCAGTACACCAATTAAAATTGAAGCTACGACATATTTTTGGGTGATATTTACGAAAATTTCATGGTATTTATGAATATTCTTTGCTAATTAAAAAAACTTATGACGTGTTATTGATGCTCTGTTATGTTTGAATAAAAATTTTACTTTGTTACCTGCTACTTGAGAAACTGTTATATGCAGGCAAAATCTCTGTTTTAACTTGAAAAAGATTATTCCGAGATATCATCTGATTCTTTCTCTTCGTATAATTCCAAGGACTTGAAATGAAATATCTCTTGAGGACGGACATTGTGAAGAGTTTGCTTATCAGATGGCCAAAACGTAAATTACACTGTCAGGGTACCATGTAAAAGTCCTCAAAGTGAACCGTATAAATTACTTTTCGTCTGGGTATAGTCGAAAGGGGAGTTGTTCAATTCCACTCTTCATTAGGATTTCAAGTAAAACTTGTACAATCTAATCTGAAATGGGAATGGTGAAAGGAATTGTGAATAGGAATTATTTTAAAATGGATCAAGATTGGAGATTTCGATAAATTCATTGTCTTTACTGTCTCTGTATGCTAAATCTCCATCTTGAACAACGTCTTCAACACTCATTAAATTGAGGATAAAACAATTTAAGACGGCGCGTGCAATTAATTACTCATTCACAATGTGAGATAACACGCTTGGATTGGATCAATCAAATGTCTCCCTTTCTCTCACTTTTCAAGTGAGTGAAAGTAAAACGTAGGAAAGCACTAAACTAATCGTGAGTGAGTACATTGCTCTACTGCTTTGCCTCTCTTATCCCTCCATTCCCGTCCGTCTTTTGACTATGACGGATTTCCATCAGCACACACACACTTTATTTCCCCTTTGTTTCTATTATGTCCTCCCTTGTACTGTTTGTATTCGCTCGTCCATTATGCAATTTCCGCCTTTTGTGAACATGGCAAATAAAACATCCTTCACTCATCCACATTTCCTACAAGTATTGTGTTTTAGTTTTATTTTTGCACGCAGATTGAGCCAACTTCACTGTCAATGACTTGACTGTTCATTTAATACTATCGTCATTCCCTCCTCCGTTTTCCATTTTCCATGTGAAATGATAAATCAGTAACAATCGAGTAGTTTTTTTTGATAATCTCATTAGTTTTTTTTTTTGTATATATATAAAAAATATTTGGGTGTTTATTAACTTTTGTGTTTAGACAAAAATGAAAAAATTTCTATATTCAATATGACGTTAAAAGTCTTTAAAACAAAATACATGAACGGACTATACAAAACTACGCAAATATATTGCTTTGTACAAATTTCCAAAAAATAAATTAATTGGGTAATCGTAAATTTAAATTAGCTTGCATATACATATCAAGTCATACTTCCAAATTTACGATTGAACTTGTGCATTATAATGTACAGTTTACATGTAAACTGTATACATACACGCAGTCGATTAACCAAAGTAGTAATATTAATAATAATGATTGTAGGAGCTATAAAGTTTGTAAATAATATTAAAGAGGAGATACTTAATTAATGGTAGTGACATGGCTATTTTCAAGATTCAACGTACGAGTGACTGATAGAGAGAAAGATATATAAAACAAATCGTTTCGAAATTGATTTGAATAAAATACTTGTTAATCTCCAGAGTATTTTGGTGGTCTTTTCTCTCTGAATGCGAGTAATCCTTCTAATCTGTCTTTCGTTGGGATGACTTGAGCGTAGCAGGCTTCCTCAATGGCTAAACCAGTAGCCAAATCACATTGAAGTCCTCGACCAATTGACACTTTCGCCATTCGAACACCAACCGGACCATTAGGAAGGATTTCTTCTGCTAATTCTATTGCTCGTTGATATGCAGCATCTCCCGCATCATTCTGCTCCACAACGAGATTGACTAAACCAATTTTGACTGCTTCCTCTCCATCAAGTATTCTTCCCGTGTAAATTAATTCTTTAGCTTTGGCAAGTCCTACAATTCGAGGCAGTCTTTGTGTTCCACCAGCACCTGAAATGAATGAAATATTTATAATGTAATTAATTAATTAATAAGAACCAAATCATAAAGCATATCATTCAGTTCTAGTTCACAAAAAAGTATGTACCCCAAATATTTACAAGCACAAATAATAATGATAATAATTACCAGGAATAATGGCAAGACGTGTTTCTACAAGGCCCATTTTAGCAGTTGAAGATGCTACACGAAGATCACAAGCAAGAGCAATTTCAAGTCCACCACCTAATGCTGCACCATCCAAAGCACATATAACGGGTTGTGGTAGATTTTCGAGTTCTGTCACCAGTCGACGGGCTTTGGACACAAAAGGACCCACTTCAGATGGATGCATTTTCGCTCTTTCATTGAGATCCGCACCAGCACAAAATATTTTGGGTACAACACTCCGGAGAATGACTACTCTGACGTCCTTATCATGTCGTATTTGTTCAATTGCATCTTGTAGGCAATTTAAAAGATTTTTACTCAAAGAATTCTTTGCTCTCGGTCGATTGAAGCCAAGTACGGCAATTTTACCCTGATTTTCCTTTTCAATATATTTTACGTCCAAGTCTTCAGTTAATGTGGTCGAGTCAGGGGATTTGAAAGAAACTGTTGTTGTTGGGACTGCATAGGACCGGCATAACGATTTTCCATGTACTATTCCAACCCCATTATTGACAGACTTTGATGGAAAAGTTGGGATTTGTAAAGAGGAATACGCGAGACACCGAACCCATTGACAATTTTTATACACTTCAACTTTTGTTAGGATTTTTGCTAAAATTGCCCGTGGTTTAAGAAGGTGATTGATCATTTCTTCTGAATTCTGTAAAAATTCCAAGGCGAGCATTGTTACAATGAATTTAGTATAGTACTCTTATGTGTACATGTATTCAACTTTTGCCTAGCACAACACAACCAAACACGTAATAACTTGACACACCAAGAACTTCTCCTTCACTGACTGGATTTGCTATGTAGACGAAAGAATGTTTTGATACCACTCACACAATTAAGAAAAAAAGGGAAAGAAAATTGTACTTTGAACTTTACACTCGTATGAGTCGTATGTTCAAACCAAAGTCAAATGTTTGGATTTTTTTTTGCGCTATGAATACAGAGATCCTGGTTTAAAAAAAAAAATGAAGAGACACATGGACACAATGTGGTGATTCAGTGTTCAGTGAGAGGAGACTTTTCTTAATATACCTATACGTGATCAATGATTACTAACCATCCTTCCTTATCACATAAAATTTCCTATACTGTATGTTTACATGGGAGTATTATAATCTATACTTTTATCTGCATGTATTAGATCATTTTTGGCTGACTCTCAAGTGGACTTGGACTCGAATGTTGTGACTGTCTTTTATGTAGAGTAAGAATTGTGTACGTGTGTACAAGTACAAATACGAATACTTTAGTGACTAAAGTTTAGTCTAGGTCTACTACTATACTCTACCCACTATTAGTATTAGATGCTATTATTATATAAATATTACGATTTATAAATGGGCAAAAGGTTGAGTTAAAAGTAAACTGGTGCAGAGGAAAACTGCATTCACAATTTATCTTATGCATAGGAAAAAACCCTGGATTATCTATCTCTATCTCATGGTGGATTAACGGCAGAGTGTACTCTTATAAGTTTGTATTACATAACACATAATATGTAATATAACAAAATAATCAAGGACTTTACGTATAAATACGGACAACCTTCTATTTCACATAAAATATATATTATTATTATTGTATCCCAGCCAAAAATCCTGACAACTCTTGAAATGAGGAGGACGATTCGAGTAAATGATATATAGCACTCTTTAAAGTAAATAAACATAAGTAAACACACTACACATGAGTATGTACGCAAATATAATATAATACCTAACACGAAATTAAATATTAACAATTAAAATACAAATTAACGGGCTTCCCCATGCAATTGCAGGTGAATTACCCACTTTAATTCCCTCCGACGTGTCAGTGTCAAGTTATTTAGTCTCTTTGAAAGTTTGCTTGTAGTATCAAATGAATACGAGAATTCGGCATACAACACTAACTATAGCTAATAATAAATGTAATAAAAGTTTAACTAACCTTTGATTATCCGTGATGACAGATGAGAATAAAGATTAAAGATGAATTTTTGTTTCAATTTGCAATATTCGGAAGTTTTTTGAAGAAACCAAATGATTGCGCGTCGGGAGCGATGAAATCTCCTGTTTGGAAAATCTTTGTCTACTAGCGAAAAAGTAAAGCTAGGAATTTCCATACTATTTTACTATTTTCTATATAAATACTTGTCACTTGTACATAGTTTTAATAATTTAATTACTATTTTACTATCATGCATGAACGGAATGGAAATGAGATGTGAAGTAATACCCATCATGTAAGTAGATTGATTATCAATCACTTCTCTCATGCGGAAAAAGCTGTAGAGCCATATGCACGCGGGCTCAAAATACATGTGTGTGTATAGATAATAATAAAAAGATAAAGCAATTCCCCTTTTCGGCACTCGATTAATTTGTAATCTGTGAAACAAGGGCATTATTTAAAACATACATATCAAATTAGAATAACATGATTTACTTACGATGTAGTAAGAGTAGGGAACCTGCAATATGGTATAATTTAACTGATAAATGAAACTAATCGAATAATAAAAAAACTGTTTACTTAGTATAATTCTTGCTCATTGTCACTTGTCACCTCTCATGAACCATGAACTTGACTTTTTTACATTTGAAACTAAATTACTCTTGTATGGAAAAACGTGGAACATAAAAGTATGACACTGAATGGTTTGTGAAGGTAGTTGAACGATGTGAGATCTTCCTTTGTATTTGCTCCGACTATATATTATTATATGTACACAGGCTAAAACAAAGTTTATTTTCTCACAATCAGTAGTATTTGTATTTCTGTGAGAAGCCAGGAATACGGATTTTTCTTAGTAAAATGCCTGGCGATAAGGAGAGAAAGAATAGCTTTTATAGACATAGTATACCCGACTTGAAGATTAAAGCTCCAGAAAAACTTGACAAAAAGTGAGTGCAGTTACATAATAATACTTGATTGTTCTTTGTATTTGTCGTGCGTATTTTGTATTCAAGTAATCATTGATATTTATTTGGACTTTTAGGTTGAGTAAAAATGACAAAGAGCAAGATGTTCTCCCAATTCCATTTATTCAATTAGTAAGTAACTTCACAAGCCTTTGAATTCATTTCATTTTCAAGTCGTGTAGTTGTGTGTACGTGTTCTGACACTATAGGACATTATGTACAAATGAAAATGAGTTTCATTAAAAACCACATCGTTTTTATATGATTACAGTTCCGTTTCACCTCCACAAAGGATAAACTGTACCTACTTCTCGCCACACTGGCTGCATTGGTTGCCAGTGCGTGTTTCCCCGTTTTAAATATACTTTTTGGGGAAATAACGGAGATGATGGTTGAGCAAGAAAAAGAGAAAGTTTATTGTAATGGATCCGTTCAGATCTTCCCTCAAACAACAGCTTCTCCAGACACAGAAGATGATATGACCGAGTTCTTGGATGGCATTTCTCAATTTACAATGTACATGGCGATGGCAGGGGTTGTCCAGCTCATCTGTGGTTATTTATTCATTTCCATCTTCAATCGAGTCGCAGAAATTCAAGTAATCCTCAAAAAACGCCCTGCTGTCAGAAGAACACAAACACAAAAGCTTGAATGTAATCTGTAATTGTTAATATTCTCACAGGTTTACAGGATAAGAAAATTGTACTTGGATGCTCTTCTTAGGCAGAATGTTGGCTGGTTTGACACAGTGCAAAATTCAAATTTTATATCAAGAATTTCAGAGTAAGTGCAAAGGAACTATTAAGCAGCATATACTGTTAAATCCTACATAATTGAATTAATAAAGTCTAATGATGGATTTCCCTCTGTGTGTGTGTGTGTGTGTAAATGTAATGTATGTATATAGAGATATGGAGAAAGTACAAGATGCCATTGGAGACAAAGTCGGACTGTGCGTATTCTATTTTTTGAATAGTATAATTGCATTTTCCGTATCATTTTGGTACGGTTGGCTCCTAACGATGGTTGTACTCTCATCCGCTCCAGTGATAGCCATCGCATCCGTCGTCGTCGCTTCCCTCCAGTCCAAATTAACAGTGAGAGAACAGAAAGCATATGGGATTGCGGGGAGTGAAGCACAGGAGGCTTTGATGAATATCAAAACAGTCATGGCCTTTGGTGGTCAAACCAAGGAAATTGAACGATATGAAAAGAGTCTTCTCTTTGCTTTGGTCGCGGGGAAAAAACGTGGAGCTGTCACTGCATTTGGCAATGGGATCCTATGGTTTTTGAATTATGCTGCATACAGTTTGGCATTTTGGTTCGGAACCAAATTAATATTTGATGATCAAGAGAGGATGTGTGAGAAGGAGCCAGACTACGGAACGGCTGTTTTACTCGTCGTTTTCTTTAATGTCCTCTCGGGATCCTTCAATATTGGACAGGCTCTATCTTATTTGGAAGTATTTTCCGTGGGGAGAGGAGCAGCAGCCAATATTTATACCGTCATTGATAGAACTCCAGAAATTGATAGTTACTCGGACACTGGACGAAATCCAAATAAACGTCTTACAGGGGAAATTGAATTTAAAAATATTCATTTTTCTTATCCTTCCAGATCTGAAGTGAAAGTGAGAGGAAATCCATTAACTATATACTATAATTTCTTTTGACATTCTCTTTCATTTAAATTTAAAGTACACGTATAAATATTCTAAATATTCTATTATTAAATTATTGTCCTTCCCTTCTCATGCTTAGATTTTGAATGGTTTCAATTTGACTATTCGTCCTGGGAGTACTGTGGCTTTGGTGGGGAATAGTGGGAATGGGAAATCCACCCTCCTTCAACTGTTGCAAAGATTTTATGATCCTCAACATGGGACGGTGTGTGTGGATCAGACGGACATTCGGGATTTTAATCTGAATTGGTTCCGAGGTCAAATCGGGATTGTCAGTCAAGAGCCTGTCTTATTCAATACGACCATTGCAGAAAATATCCGATATGGACGAGATGGAGTCAGTCAAAAAGAAATTGAAGAAGCTTGCAGACTCTCTAATGCCCTCACATTTATTTCCAAATTGCCCAAAGTATAAGATCTCTCAATGTTTTTTGTACGATACATACATTTAAAATGTATTACATACAAGCATAAGACATTTATTTTCTTCTTACTACAAAACGTGTGTGTGGTTGCTTTTTTAGGGATTTGAGACTGTCGTCGGCGACAGGGGCTCCCAACTCTCAGGTATGAATTAATGAATTAATAAAATTGTGTATACATATATATGTACCTACATAGTTATAATCCCTTTGGGATTTTCTATAAATAAGTATCTCTTCTGTATGGATTTCTAACAACAGGAGGTCAAAAGCAGCGTGTGGCGATTGCACGATCGTTAGTCAGAAATCCTGCCATTCTTCTTCTGGATGAAGCCACCAGCGCATTGGACACTGCAAGCGAGGCTGTTGTGCAACAAGCTCTGGACACTGCAAGACAAGGAAGAACCACACTCATCGTCGCTCATAGACTCTCAACGATTCGGGCAGCAGATCTCATTGTATCACTTCGAAATGGCCAAGTATAAAAGAAACCCACACAACATCTCAATCATGAAATCCTGCGAAGTTTGTTTTTTTATGTTGTATACAACAGGGAAAAGTATAATGAATTTGTTATCAAATTTGAAGGTTGTGGAAATGGGGACTTACCGAGAGTTAATTGCAAACAAGGGATTGTATTGGGAGCTGGTGATGGCTCAAATGAGTGGGCCTGAATCCGAAGAAGAAACGGACAAAGTCATTGGTGAAAGTTCAGAGAAAGTTTTGGACAATTCAAATATTCCTTTTGAAGACGAAGAAATTGATATGCCCGCAACATTGCCAGCTATTGAGGATGACATTGCAGTATAATTTATTTACATATTGCTATAAAAGCCTCTAAAAATCTGCGTGTACTTTTTAACTTTGAACGATTTGCCTAAAAAAAAATGTATGAAATGTCATTTTTTTCCATATAGGAAAAAATCCTGGCCAAGCAAACACCAATCTATCGTCTTCTCAAACTGAACATGCCAGAATGGCCATTAATTTTGATTGGAGTCCTCATGTCCATTGCTCATGGTTGCATCCTACCCATCTATGCTTTTTTCTTTGGGGAATTCCTTGGAATTTTATCCCTCTCAGACTCGGATGAAGCCCGAAAAGAAGCCAATTACTATGCCATCGTTTTTCTTATAATTGGCGTGGCCGCGGCTCTCACCATTTTCTCAGCTCTACTCTGTTTCAGTTTTGCTGGAGAAGCACTGACGAATCGACTGAGGAAATTGGCATTTGCCGCCATGTTGAAACAAGAATTTGGATGGTTTGATAACCCCAAAAATAGTTTGGGTGCACTTTGCACTAGACTTTCCGGTGATGCTGCAAGTGTTCAAGGGGTCAGCAGTATATATATATAGTTTTTTTAAAAAATCAAGTCAATATATACGATACGTATACCTATACAAAGAAAGTACATATCTAATTTATTTAATATTGTGTGTAAACTGTGGTGTGATTACTAGGCGACAGGGAGTCGATTGGGGACCGTCGTTCAAGCATTCACCACAATCAGTATATCCAGTGCATTGTCCTTGTATGTTCTACCGAAAGTGGGAGCTGTGGCCTTGTCATTTGTTCCTTTTATTGTACTGGCTGCATATTATAGTGGGAAAATGATGGAGAGTCAACAAGAAGAGGAGAAAATGGCAACGGAAGAAGCTTCAAAATTAGCTCTTCAAGCTGTTACGAATATCCGGACGGTGGCGAGCTTATGCAAGGAGAAAGCATTTGTTCAAATGTACAGTGAGGCACTCCGAATCCCTCATTTGTAAGATATATATATATATATATTCTCTTTTCTTATGTTGTCACAATTTATTCAGTACAAAAAATGGAAATAATGAAGTAAAATCATATGTACGCATTTCTTCAATTACAAATAGGAAAGCTTTGAAGCAGTCTCACATTTTGGGCCTTGTGTATGGTTTAGCACAGTCTTTACTGTATTTTGCATATGCTGCTGTCATGTTCTATGGTGGAATTTTAATTCGTGATGAAGGTGTTGAGTACACAAAGATTTTCATGTAAGTTCTTTATATAATTCTCATCAATATATAATAACTCTATACATACATATTATGCTGCATTTGGATGTTGAGTCTTATTCAAATGCGTATACAATACGTTTTTTTAGAATTGGAGAGGCTCTCATTTGGACGATGCTCATGTTGGGACAAACATTAGCCTTTGCTCCCAATTATAATAAAGGTAAAGTGGCTGGAGCTAGGATTCTGAGACTATTGGATACAAAATCCGAAATGGATGTCTCTTTGAATGCTGGACTTCAAATGGTAATTCCCCATGAAATATAATATGAAAGAGTTCAAAGAGTGTATATGTAGACGTTTCTTTATATTTGCAATAAAATCCATGTTTGATGATATTTGACTTACAGAAACGATGTGAAGGCTTCATTGATTTTGAGAATGTTGGATTTAGCTATCCTACCAGACCAATGAGTCAAATCTTGAAAGGTTTAAATTTGAGAATTGAGACTCATATGAATTTGGGGATTTGTGGTCCTAGCGGCTCGGGGAAAAGTACGTGTGTTCAATTGATACTCAGATTTTATGATCCATTATCCGGGAAAGTCCTCCTTGATGACATTGACATTGCCAGTCTCAATTTGAATTCCCTTCGATCTCAAATGGCCATTGTGAGTCAAGAGCCTGCCTTATTTGATCGGACATTGGCGGAGAATATTGCTTATGGGGATAATACGAGTGAGGTTCCGATGTCGGATATCATTCAAGCAGCAAGGTCCGCCAATATCCACGACTTTATCTCCTCCCTCCCTGCGGTAAACTATATATGTACAGATATTTGAATAAATATATAAATAAAAGTAATGCATCATTTATTTCTGGTTGATAATTGTGGTAATTCATTGCAAATTTAATGGTATATTGTTTAGGGTTATGCGACGAAAGTGGGGCACTTGGGTTCTCAATTATCAGGCATAAAATATTCTAGTCGTATGTATATCGCTAGTAATTCTGTGGTTATAAGAACTTTGAAATTTCGTCAAAATGTACTCACGTTTTGTATACGAACTTGATAGGTGGTCAAAAGCAGCGTTTGGCTATTGCGAGATCGTTGGTTCGAAATCCAAGAATTCTTCTCTTAGATGAAGGTAAGTGAAATTTTATACAATACGAAATTCGTCTAAATTAAATATTTAATTGTCATTTCCTTTTGTGTAGCTACGAGTGCGTTGGACACGGAATCGGAGAAAATAGTTCAAACAGCCTTGGACAATGTGAGTTCAGGGCGTACTTGCATCACGATTGCACACAGATTGTCCTCCATACAAAACTGTGACAAAATATTAGTGGTGGACAATGGAATTCTACGGGAGAGTGGAACTCATGCGGAACTTTTGAGCCAACGAGGACTTTACTTTAAATTATGGAATATACAAGGACATGGGAAGTCTACCCACAACAACAATTAGATCTTATCCTTCCATCCAGCTGTTGTTGTATGTTGTATATATATGCACAGATTAGAGAATAGAGATTAGGTTTGGTGTTTCCACTGAAAACTTTGACTCAAGTTTTGTGTACGTTCGTCTGTAAATTACACTATTTTGTTTTTTGTGTTCTAAAAAATATTGTCATGACTGAATTTAATTTAAATAAACAAATAAAGTATACGAAACTATTTACAACTAAACAAAAATGAATAACTACAAAATTTAGTTGCACCAACGAACTTTTATTTACATGCATGTCCACGATTTGAGGAATTTGCACCTGAAAAATTTAATTAGCAAAAACCAAACTGCAAAATTTGGAAAATTTTTAGTCTACAAATCGTAATATTCTGTTATATTTATGTTACTGCTTGATTAAATTTATCACGTGCAAGGGAATTTCAAAAGTTTCGACCTGACACGACATGCACGTTTTTCTATTGGCATACTGAAAAAGTGTTTTACAGTGTCCGGATATATAGATTGAAAGAAAATATGTGAAGAAAGAAGGCAACTTCCGTGGCCACATTGTCCGGCTGCTCATAATGTAATCGGCTTGAAGAATGTACAATATAAATAGTGTACATTGGAAAAAAAGATGTCGTATACATTGAAGACAAGTAAAGCTTAAACAATGTTTTTGTAGGACGGGTGGCCATGGTCATCATCGGAAGCGCTCAAAACATCGCGTTCGGACGTCACAGGAAGCGGTCAAACCTGTTGGAAGGTTCATACTGCACGTTAGCATATATGAACGCGCACGCAAATTCGCCTTCTGGGGCCAAATGATAATACAGGGTTATGGAACTTAGACAACGATATATATCTGTATATATATATATGTATTCAGGGATACAAGACGGTTTTCCATTCATCAGGGAATACTCTAAGCCGTGAACAAATGCAGAGGATAGCAATTGCACGGGCGATAATCAGAAATCCTAAAGTGCTTCTATTAGATGAAGGTACTTCGTATGAATAGTTCATACAAAAATCATTTGAAGGAGATACCAATTACTATAAGCCTTTGATCCCATGTTTCAATTTCTAAATCAATATTAGCTACATCTGCTTTGAACCATGATAGTGAAGTTGATATTCTTGAAACTCTGAAGCAAATCAGCTCAGGACGAACATGTATTGAAGTCTGCACTAAGTTGAGTTCAATTAAGAATGCTCAAAGGATACTTCTAGTGAACAAAGGGACAATTGCCGAGTCTGGGACACACGAAGAACTGTATGCAAAAAAAGGATATTATTATAAACTATGGAATTTACAACATATGGGATTTCATGTATCCAAGCCAAGACGATCTATATTCATTCAGTCCTGAATTTCATTATAATAAATACTATTAAAACTATTACAATTGTATTTTATTTGTTGACTTTCAAAGCTGTTAAATTAACCCTTTGATCGAAATAATTACAATTATTAAACAATTGTCTTCTAAGGATTTTCTCTCACTTTTACGCATTATTTATGTTTTAAAATTTTAAAAACGTTTGTCCTCAAAGGCTTATACATAGAATGTACGAACATTCTAAGCCTTTGAGGACAAACGTTTTTTTTCATGGGTTTTCAATGATTTTTCAATTGATGTTTTCTCCTTTGGCCGCGAGATTTTGTATATTTTGTCGAAATTGAGAATTGTGATTTGAGAACATTTATTGAGATTTCATTTGACAATTTCTTGTTTTGTTTTCATTGAATAATCAAATAATATTTGATTCAAATACCAAAGTACATCAAAAACTTGAATAGTTATGAGTTCAAGACGGAGAAGTCGAAGTCCGAGACAAAAACCTGGCAGTAGTAAAAACGGATCATCATCATCGACAAAGGTACTTAGATACAAATTTATTACAAAATACGTTTTCTATACTTAATTGTATTCGAAGTACATGTATCCAACGTTTTTCATATTATTCCTTTCATATTTAATTACCGTATTTGTTTTTGAATGAATAGAGATATGGTCGGGATTTGAAAGATGAAGATGAAGAGGAAAGCAGATTGAAGAATGATGACTCGGAATATGTACCCTATGTACCCGTGAGGGAAAGGAAGAAGGAACAATTGAATAAGTTGGGCATTAAATTAAAAGCAAAAAAGAAAGATGATAAAAAAGATGGAGACTCTTCTGATTCTGACAGAGATGAAGATGATTCGGAAGAAGATGATGCTCAAGCAGTGGCAAGAAAATCTAACATTTCCCTTTTGGATCAGCATACAGAGTTGAAAAGAGTTGCAGAAGCGAGGAAAGAGAGTGCCATGGAAAGGCAGCTAAAAGAAGAAGAAAAGATTTTGGAGAGTGTTGCCGAGAAAACTGCTTTGATGGGTGTTGCTGAATTAGCTAAAGGCATTCAATATCAAAATTCAATCAGGACAAGTTGGACCACACCTCTATACATCATGGCCAAATCTCAAGCTAGAAATGAGAGAGTAAGAAAAAAGTATTGTATTTTAGTTGAAGGTGAAGATGTTCTTCCTCCAATTAAAAATTTTGAGGAAATGAAATTCCCTAAAAGCCTTCTTCGGGGTATGCATAAGCAAGGAATCACAAAACCTTCACCCATCCAAGTACAAGGAATTCCAACCGTATTATCAGGACGTGATATGATTGGAATCGCATTTACTGGAAGTGGGAAAACTTTAGTATTTGTTTTACCGTTAATCATGTTCTGTCTGGAACAAGAGCACAAATTACCATTCATCAAAGAAGAAGGACCATACGGTAAGGATAATATTTATATGCACACATTGCACATGTATAATTTATATTTTTAGGTTTTCGTGTCTTGTTTTTACACGGAAATGTTGTCAATAAAGTAGGCAATGAAGGAAGAAAACAAATATCACGGAATTTAACATGGCTCATTTTAATTTTTGTTATAGGTCTCGTCATTTGTCCATCTCGGGAGTTGGCAAGACAAACATTTGATATTGTGTTATATTACTGTAGTTGTTTACAACAAGAAGGATATCCAGAAATTCGAGCTTGTTTGGCTATGGGTGGTGTTCCTGTCAATGAGGCTATGGATGTCATTCGAAAAGGTGTACATATTATAATTGCAACACCAGGAAGACTGATGGATATGTTGGACAAGAAAATGGTTCGACTCGACATGTGCCGATATTTATGTATGGATGAAGCCGATCGTATGATTGACATGGGATTTGAAGAAGATATCCGTACAATCTTTTCATATTTTAGGGTATTAGATGTTACTTATACATATAAAAATAATAATACATAATATGGTGATGGGCATGTACCTAATTGTTACAAAACTTACTATTTATTTTTTTCTCGTTTACTGATGCATAACGTTTATTGAATTGCAGGCTCAAAGGCAAACACTCCTGTTCTCGGCTACTATGCCAAAGAAAATTCAAAATTTTGCTCGATCTGCTTTAGTTCGACCTGTTACAATCAATGTGGGGAGAGCTGGAGCTGCGTCAATGAATGTTATCCAGGAAGTCGAATATGTTAAAACAGAGGCAAAGACAGTCTATTTACTCGAATGCCTTCAAAAGACTCCACCTCCTGTGTTAATTTTTGCAGAAAAGAAACAAGACGTTGACAACATTCATGAGTATTTACTTTTGAAAGGTGTTGAAGCTGTTGCAATCCATGGTGGAAAAGGTAAGTATATATGAGATATGACGTTATCTAACTTTTATGAAGCCATCATGTACAATATGAATTGAATTTTGGTTGAAAACATGTTAAATATTTTGTTTTTTTTACTATATTTTTAGATCAAGAAGAGCGATCAAAAGCAATCGAAGCTTTCAAAAGTTTTCAAAAGGATGTACTCGTTGCTACTGACGTAGCCTCAAAAGGTTTAGATTTTCCTCAGATTAAACATGTTCTCAATTATGACATGCCTGAAGACATTGAGAACTATGGTAAGATACATACTAATTATTTCATCATACACTTTAGAATACTTTAAATTGTGGTAATATTTTAAATATTTTATAGAAGAAAAAAACCCGACCGATGGGTTATAAAATCTTCAAGTTGTAATACATGTTGTCTTTTCTATTTTCACAGTACATCGAATCGGGCGTACAGGTCGTTCGGGTAGAACTGGCTTGGCCACAACATTTATCAATAAAACAAATGAAGAATCCGTTCTCTTGGATTTGAAGCATCTTTTGATGGAAGCTAAGCAAAAAGTTCCCCATTTTTTGGCATCTCTTCAATCTGAGAACGAGAAATATTTGGATCTCGGAGGTATAGTGTCGCACTGTGCGACTCGCACATTATGCGATTTCTTACACCTTTGCCAATTTTATAATATTAAAAATAATCAAACTAATTTTTCTTTCTTTCCATAGATGAAAAGGGTTGCAGCTACTGTGGTGGTCTTGGTCATCGTATCACTGATTGTCCGAAACTTGAAGCTATGCAGAGCAAACAAGCATCCAATATTGGCAGGCGTGATTACTTGGCTAACAATGAAAAGGACTATTGAAACAAGATATTATTTATTGTTCTTTCCGTTCTTCTTAAATGCGTTGAGAGTAAACGTTTTCAGTTTTTTTTACCTTTCAATTCTGATTTGACATTCAGTAATAACTTTTATTTTTCTTAATATCACTTGTAACATCAAAAACAAAACCAAAAAATCAATCAAAGTGCAACTTATAGAAAATTTGGAATGGTATGAGCATAAATCTTCTTTTTTTTCCTCATTGTTCTATCTTCAAATTAAATAGATTATGGTTATATTACAATGTTACGTCTTATCATGTTCATACATAGGTAGTTCTGTAATATTGGGAACCTGGAAATCGATTGACAATTGTCTATTTGAAGATGTTTAAAAAAAACAAACAAAAAAACCACTACGGGATATTAGCGATTCGTGTGGTTATGTAAAAACAACAAAATATTAAGGAATCTGTGATGTGAGAAGTTAGCAATATTTCATTATAGTAGTATTAGGACTTTTGATAAGCCTCAGAATACCAAACTGATACAATGATGAAAAAATTATTATTATTGTGTATTATTATATATACTACTATGTAACTTAATGACACTAATCAAATTACTTATCAACTTTTGTAGACAAATGTCTGGTTGGTTATTGTGTGTGATTTCATTTTTGGTCTTGTGGTTTCTCATTTTTGTATAAGTAATAGGTTCATAATGTATATATTTATTTTACTGTTATAAGTAGATCAACGATCTAAGATCATGTTGATATTTGAATTGTTTTCCCTTATTGTTAATAACAAATTGTTATATGTACATTGAACACTTGATGAATTTTGAATAAATTACAGCATGGAAAATTTCCATGCCATGGAATTGACAGTGTAGTGCTTTTACTTTTGATATCAAACAAAATGAAAATGTTAATTTAGTAATCAGCCATCCAATAATATGACAAATTATAATAATAATAATGGGTAAATAACATGCAGAATTAAAGTACATATCACATGAGTCTTTGTCGTGGTCATTAAATACTAGTAAAGTCTTCAAATTATTTAGTTTTTGATTTGAAACATTGTGCAAATAGATTTTGTTCCACATGCAGATTCGACATAGAAGCACTCATACACAAATAAAATTATTATTATTATTTGATAATGATAATAATATTAACAAACATTACAATAACTTGACGAACATTAATAAAACACATCGTAAAACAGAAACAACCATAAGATTATATTATTATGACAATTATTAGGATAATGATGATAAATAAATCCATATGTTAACACTACACTTCCTACTGGTCACTGTCATTCCAATTCAACGAGATACACATTTTTGATTCAGTTTGAATATAAATTCACGGGTGATTTCTTTCTTCTTAAATCCGTCATTTGGTTTGAATAGTTGAATATACTAATATAGAAAGTTATGCAATCGTCTCAAACGTTACATACTAGTTTAACTCTCATAACTACAAAACGGTAAATAGTCATAAATCAAATCAATATTCCTTCGCCATGATGAGCTGAATTAACCTTTCACATTTTCTCTACTAAAATTATAGGGATGTGAATATTACTTGAATACTTGTATGCTGTTGTTATAAGTTGATAAATAAATAATAACAATATATATTATATAATAATAATAATTATTCGTACACCTTAGATTGATTTCCACGTTATAATTCACTATGATCTTTTGTTTTGGTAGTTTCTGTTGGATCTACTTGATCGTCTGTAGCACTTGACGTGTCATTATTTTCACTTTCATTATCCTTTCCATTATTTACATCATCGGGATTCTGACTATCAGCCCCAGTTTGTTCGGATTTCTCTCCAGTTGAATCGGGAATTACATTGTCCTTGTCATCGGACGATGAATTTGTTTTTGGATCGGGTTCAGTGTTAGCTTTTTCTTTCGCAAGCCCTTCTTCTCGTTGTTTATTTAATTTTTTTACACGAGCTTTGTTCACCATATATTTGACCTGAAATTTGAAATAAAAAAGTAAATATATTTCAATATATTAAATAAACATGTGTCTGGAATTATATACTTTATGCCTACATGTACAAGCTAATGATTGTCCCTTACTTCTCTATCTAAAGCATCAATTTTCTCTGCAATCATTCTAATAGTCAGAGTAGGAGTTTTAGTTAGAGGTGTCTCTTCCTGGGCTTTCAATTTCTTCTCTCGCCATTCTCGTGTCTCTGTAACAAGTTTATCCAAAGTGGAAACTTCCACATCCGTAAAGAATTGTTGATCTTCCGGTAGACCTTTGGAACTGTCCAAGAATGTCTGACTAATATTCACCATCTTTTCAAGCGCTTCCAGAGCATCAGGTCTGTCTATATGATCATAAAGTATTGACAGATTATTGACAACTAAAGTAAGTTTGATGTACAAATTGATTTCCAATTAATTTACGTATCTATGATACGTACCTTTATGTTCACGAACACGATCTTCTAAATCTTTTGTCATTAATTTCAATGCTGAAAAAAAAAACTTGTTAATTTTTTTGTTATTTGATGATGTATTTAAAAATCACTTCTAAAAAATGTAATACACTTACTCTTGAATTTTTCGTCGTAGACTTCTCTCTCCGCATGAGCTCCTTCTTCGTACAGCCAATCTGAAATCTAAAAACGATTCAAATAAACAAGGTGTAAAATACAAGTGGATCCGTAGAATATTTTACAGTTATGTACTTTTCAAATGTGGAATGCACAAAATATGCATACTTATACATCGATACAAGCAGTACATCATTATTTGCCGTTTAGCTAGGCAATAAAACTTATATTACAAGGACAAATTGACAAGTTTCGTACCTCTGAGCATGCTTTAGCAATCTTTTCTCGCTCTTCCTCTGTTACTGCGCTTTCCTAACGGAATTCAAAGAATAAAATGGATTAAAATGGATACTACACACTTCATATCCAGAGTCACGTATGCACAGTATGCACACATTTTGTATAATGTGGAGAAAACTAAAAATCTCAATATGAATGTAATAATAATCAATTATAAAAAATTACATTCTAATATATTCATTGATTCTACTATTACCGAATAGGAATACTTAATTTGTAAAATACATTGTACTAGATGTAATAATATTATTGTGTGGTACTGTGGTACTTACAAAAGCAGGGGAATATAATTTATCGGTCATTTCTAGGACAAATCCTTCTAATGAATTTCTTGATCGCTCCATCAATGAACGTTTGTTGTCAGCTTCATTTAGAGTATTCAATCTAGAAGAAAAGATATGGATTATTATTAATTTGATATAGAATGCATAGTTGACTTAATTCAATAAAAAATTGGGCGACAAAATGATAACAATAATGTCAAAAATTTGCATAGTGCTTATTTAAGAAACAAATGCAGTAACTTACTTTTGCTGTGCCACTTCAAATTTACTTCCATCGAGTGGAGCAAGATCTAAGATGTGTTGATCGTAGCTCAAGACTTCTTTTACATATACTGTTTTGGATTTCTTTGGTGTGTCAGTACTGGTTGCATTTACTTTTTCAGAGGGTTTACCGTCTTCTGTTTGATTTGCTTGAGAGGTTTCATTCATTTTTGCAGTACCATCCGTAGTATTTGTAGCTTCTGGTTCATTAGACTCAGCATCGGTTTTCTTGTCGTTTTCACTAGATTGGTCTTCATTAGCAGCATCGCCATCAAGTATTGGGAGGATAGTTGGATCAATATCTGAGCCTCCTTGTGATTAAAGGATAAGAATAAATTGCTGAATTATTTGAATTAGTGGCTAAATAAAATGGTCAAAATGGATTAATAAAATCCCAGTGATAATATAAATACGCACCAGAAAATAGTTTGCTGAAAGCAGATCCAATTTTGGATAAAGTATCCCCGTTTTCGTCATCATCAACAGTAGCATTCTTTTCAAAGACAGATTCGACTAAGCTTAAGGAGAAGATTCCACTCTCGTCCATACTAAAATGTGCCTTCACACCTTTTGACTCAATTGCTTCTCCCTTATGTTTCTCAATTGCAGCTCCCACTCCTTTCAATTCAATTTTTGTAATGTTTGGAGAACCGACAGCCCTACAAGAGGAAAACATTACATTTTCAATTGATTACAATTTACAAAAGAAACGTCATACTGCATTTAAAATTTAAAATATACATTTCTTTTTAGTAACATACAATGCTTCGTGGGTAGGTAAAGGTAGATCTGCATAGCTAACATAGAATGTAAAATCATTCACATGTTTATTAAAAGTCAAAATCTTTTTCTGTGGATAAGGATTCATATGGGCAAACAGAGTTCGTCTAATAATCTTTAATGTTTTAGCTCCAGTTCCTTCAGCTTCAATCTCCCTTTCAAAATCAACCTGAAACGAAGAGAAAAAAAACAACCGTTATTTATTTATTTTTAAAAGAAACACCTTGATATCTCATTTTCCAAAAATTCATATAATCTTCATGCATACCAGAATGGGGAAAATGACAGCATCTTTGGTTACAAATTTCTTGACTTTAAATCCAGAACTAAGATCAGCCGCTTTATAAACAGCACCCATAGCAGCTGATTCGTCGGTGTTTAAACTTTTTCCTAATTCCCTATTGTAAGCGTTGGTCAATTTTTCTTGGACTTTGGGTACTCTTGTTCCTGCACCAACTAATATCACCTGTTTCGATCAAGTATGATTATATGGTTTGTTATGAAAGGCCAAATTGATTATGGATTATTTAGATTATTAAATGAAAGTAAAACAAAGAAGAGTTTTATGATTCCTAAAATTTAATTTAAAGAGAAAATTTAGTAAAAATGAACGTATTTACCTGGTCAATAATATCCATACTTAAACCAGCAGCATTAAGAGCTTGCTCAACAGGACTTGTAACTCTTAAGAATAACTCTTCGGATAATTTTTCAAATTGATCCCTCGTTACTTGTAGCCGAAAATCTTTATCATCTAACAGACCTTCAACCTAAAATCATAAAAATACGTTTCAATCAATATTGAAATACACACCAGTAGAATTTCCTTATGGTAGTAAAATAAATACATACTTGGGCATAATGAGCATTGTTGGCACTAAGAACATTCTTAAGTCTTCCAGCTTCTTTGAAAAGTTTGGCCATAGAACGATGATTGGTGAAAATATCTGTAGGAGTTTTCTTCATATCATTAAATGCTCGAGCTAAAAAGTCACGTAGGCGAAGTTGCATTTCTAAGCCTCCAAGAGTACGATCATAACTATAAACATAAAACAGTTAAACATTTATTTATACTTGATTGGTCAATCATTACTCTTAACAATTTTGATATTGTACCATGTACATTTAGTTGTAAGTAGGTATATATTCTCCATTATCTTACCCAACTCCAAGCACACTAAGTTGAGGATTTGTTTCGACGATACCCTTCTCTTTGGTTCTGACTACTTGATAGCTGAGTACAGTTGCTACTGTACTAGTTGCACCCATATCATACAAAAGCATGTGTTGAGCGGTATCGTTAAAGTCTTTTCTTCTAAATATTCCATAGTTCAAGCCGGCTAAACGAAACAATAATTCAGACATCATTATAAATTAATTATAAATTAATTATCATGTCTTTCTATTATGTCTGTCGTATCTCTGCATTGATACCAATCTAGAAAATTTTCCCATACCAGCTGTGTTGGTGTTCATCAACTGCAAGACTTTGACGCCAGATAATTCAGCAGCATTGAGAACAGCTCGACGCTCCGCTTGATTAAAATAAGGTGGTACTGTTAACACTGCCTCTTTGACCGGCTGTCGAGCGAATTCTATTACAAATAGAATAAATAGTACATAATTAAATCAATAAACTTTAATTCACTTCAGAAGAACGATACAGTTAAAAACTAAATATGACACCTACCTTGAGCATAGTCTCGGCATTTACTTATAAGCATTCCTAAGAGCTCTTCCGGGGAGTAAAAAGTTTCACTATATGACAAAACAACATAAAATCATTAGTTTTTAAAGTCCACACTCCACATGTGTTTACCTAATACATATTGCATATAAAAAAGCTAGACTCGTGTGTCCATGATGATAATGTTTTTTTTTACCTATCGTGTTTGAAAAGGACAGTACCCCTCTCTTCATCAGGCACAATATTATAGTAAGGAAACCTTTTTTGATACAACTGTACAATGGGATTATCTATTTTCTTTCCCAATAGATCTAAAAAGTACATGTAAGCATTTGGTGGAAATCGGACGGCGATATTCAGAGCATCTTCTCCGATCAATCTTTCACCATCCCTAAATGAGATTGCCACGGGTGTTTTTCTTTTTGACTCTTTATTAAGGACTATTTCCATTGGAACTCCAGGCTGTTTAAAAGTAGATACATTATCAAATTATTATTTTGTAGACAGATTGACAGCTGCCATTTTTATAGCATGTATGTCTGCAATAATGAAGCTCTTGCTGATTAACTTACCGATACAATTCCAATTTTCACCCATTCAGAGCCTAAATCTATACTCATAACGGCAACGGTTTCTGTGTCCTGACAGAAACATAGCAAAATGGCCAAAAGGGATGTAATGGCCAGTCCAGATATTTTATTGAATCCCATTGTGATGTTTTGATCTAGAGAATAGAATAAATGCTATTAAAATTATGATAGAAATAATAAATCTGGAGATGGAATAGGTAGTGTATAGTCAAAGGAAATTATATTTTTTCACAAGCCGGCTAAAATACATAATGTTATTTTTAGACACTGTTTTAGATTCTAGATTGGAGTATGAAGACCTATACATGTACCATTTAAAATTTAGAACCCACAAATACTAGCATATGTAATAATATGCACATGAAAATTAAAACACAAACAACTATGTTAGAGACACTTTTTACTTAATTAAATGAAAAATTACCTTAAATATTACTCGACGATGGAAAAAACTTCAGGTAGTATGACAAAATTTTGATGAGAGGATTATTTTTGAAAACCTTTTCAAAAAAATTTAACTCTTTCAGCACAAATGCTGAAGTTTTTGGTCACACGCTCCAAATTCCCAAAGATTAAATGAGAATTGAAGGATGTAATACTGTTATAATTTTGAACGTAATTCAAGTTTTTAAAATAAAAAGACACGTCAAATTTATTCTATCGGCTTCTCTCGAACTCTCGATATGCAGCTGGATGATGAGATTGTGTGATCCACCACTGGTCCACGTAGTCTAAACACACTGTAATACAACTTACAGACAAGTGATGTGCCGATAGTCTCTCTCAATGCTTCGTACCATGATACATACGTACACGAATGCCTTGCATGATCATTATATAATGTATATATACATTTTATGAGCGTATTATGTTTTCTATTAAAAAATTATAAAAAATAAATACAATTACATCTGTATTTTGTCAAATAAAACTGCGTTTAATGTAGATGATCCTTCAATTTAATATGCCGCAAATAAAAAAAATTCAAAGATTCTGAGGAAGCTTTGAAATTCAACAGTATTTCGTAATAAACTATAGATACATATAAGCTAATATACTTACATATGTTTAAAATACTTACAATGTTTTAGCATTTATGTACACAAAAAGAAATATGCAATAGTGTATGCAAATATATTTTTTTTCTGAAATTATTTCAAAATCGAGTTATAGTAGCGAAAACAATTTTCAGGTACGAGGTGCTCCGTAAGCATCTGGCATTCTTTCAATGGAAAATCTAAACAAAACAAACCAATAAAATTCATTTGAGTATGCCCAGGGGAAAGTATAATCATTAATCGTAGGCACTCTGTAACATGGTCTATCAAACTATTATTTTTTTAAACGTATTTCATATTTACCTGTGTTGAGCTATGTACATTACGGGAACGCCAGGGATTTTTCTTATTCTTCTTTTGAGATCCTTGTCACACGTTGCGATAATATAGCATTTGTGCTAGAGAGAAAGAGAAGAGAAATACGTAAAAACTAGTATGTACATACTGGATAAATAATAATTGGTGTCTTTACTTGTTTTGATATTTAGAGCAAACTTACTTGTGTTACTCTTTGAACTAAACAGTCATCAGCGTATGTTCCTTTATGAGAACAGCTAAGACGTTCAAATTTTGGATCCTTTACAATCTTTAATGCAATTCTATGTTGACTTCCAAGTTTTTCCAATTCCCCCATAACACAGTCAGTAATATAAGGTGTGCCTATATAGAGAAAAAATTAAACATTTTTCATGTCCATTATAGCATCAATAGCAAAATGTAAGTAAGTAAATAATAATTATTGTTGTTATTGCAATCTTAAAAAGGTTATAAAAAATCCTACATTTGGCATACAAGCAATCCATCATGGATTGGTATATGTCTAATTTATTCTTTATAGCAAAGTTGATGAAATTTGTATCAAGAAGAACATGATAAGGTGGTCCAAGTTGAGTATTGTATTCAAAGAATAGGGCAGAGGATGTTTGTGGTCTGTCAATTTACATGTAAAAAGACAATACAAAATTAACATATATTAAAAAATTGCACCAGATGAAAATTGAAAACTTTTATACAAAATGTATCATTAAATCAAAATATAGATTGAAAAATTACAATTCTCTGACGGCAACTTCATGTGGATCTGGTTTCTTCGCTTTCCCCGGAACACGATCTTTGGCTTTCCTTTAAATTATAATCATTTGTATACAATTAATTTAACGCATCACTGGAAAATAAATAATATTCTGTACATATAAAATATTACAAAACTTACAATCTGGGGTCATTTAAACTGATCATCTTTTTCATCTGAGCATACTGCTTCCTTACTCCGCTTGTCTTCTTTGACCTACCCTGTAAACAAAAGAGCAAATTCCAAAATATCCATTACATACCTGGCCTATTGAACAAAATACACCTGAAAGTAAATAAACTAATGTGTTCTAAGAATATCCTTACCATGATTGTATTTATATATTTTGTTCGTCAGGATAAAAGAAATTTCACAAAATATTATTAACTTTTGGTCTCCTCAAATTAATTCCTTCTCTCTTCTCAGCACATGGAGGGATTCAAACTTTCTCCGCGATATTTCGTAGCGGTTCAAAAATATTTGTATTTTCCAGAAATCTGGACTGGCTGGAGTATAAACTTGCAAAACACAGGAATGTCAAATCGGTTTGATATTTATTTTGAATGATGTGTTTGACCTTTTACCCTAATGGATTGAACAGTTAACAATTATCAGAAGATGAACTCTTGACTCTTTTATTATCCGGATCGAAAGCAACACACAGCTTCAATTTGTACAATGAACAGAAATTTTATAATTCGTTGGGTAAGTCAAATAGAATACTTGCATATTTACTTGTTGCTATATATAATTAAACAGTGAATAGGAAGGGTTTGTCAATTTACTTTTCATTTTTCTTTTATAGGTTGAATTAAACGCATGGATGGCAAGATGGGTAACAAAATGTGGGAAGTCTGTACTCAACTTGTGGAATGTCAAAGCTACCAAAATCGGACTAATCGTCCTACCCTTTATATTAATTGCTACAATGATTTTATTTTCGTGGTCAAAACAATCGAATAGTTTTGGTAAGTGATAACAATTTTCAATCATAATTTCATAATGATCATCATTAAATGATTTATGTATTGTACAAAACTTATTCCATTGTAACTGTATTCTGCATTAATATACTCTTGTATTTATTTTGATTGTCACAGCTATGAACGCATTTCTGTGCCTACTATTCTTCGACATTGTGGCGTAAGCAGAGACTTGTACATTTCATATTATTATTTATATCTCGATAAAGAGATAATTGACGTGACTATGATTAATTTATTTTCCTTTGTGTTATCATAGTCTTGTTGGAGATTTACTCACTCAGACGTACACATACGGAGGAAAACCGTCAATAGCATTAAGTTTTGGATACGCAAGAGTTGAAGTGCTCACTCATTTTTCTATTCTAAGTCTTGGATTATTCCTAAATCTTTGGAGCTTAAAAGTTTTTGTAACTTTGGCTTTGTTTACTAATGGCAATGAAGAAATTCACACGTGAGTTTGTCTATAGAGTTTCCAAATTTTATTATTTTTTCCAAAATTCGTATTCCTTAAATAAGGAAGTAAGTAAATACGAATTTGCTTGGCATAAAGAGAATATGGCTATGTTGTGTAAATCGGATTAAATGAAGTGTGTTTCATTTTTATTATTCAGGGGTAGATTTCTTCCGGCTGTGATTGTAGGGTCCGCGGCTCATTTCGCCGTCTGTCTGTGCAACAATAAATTAAACAAGTTGTCCCAAATGTTTTGTACTACAACAACTTTACAACGATTTGCATACAGAATATTCAATAGTTTCGGTCTATCGATTCCTTCCGTCAGTACGTCCCTTCTCACACCATTCACCACGCTTGGAGTTTTTTCAGGGACGATAATCATCATACTAAATTTTGCTCTTCAATCAGGGTATTTTTTCTAATCGAATACACTGTACGCATACTTTAAGCTATGAGAATGACAATATCAATAATTTATTGCAATGATGTTGTATGCTATATAGTTCTCGTTGGATTGATTTTCTTGGTGGAGTTTTCATTCTAACTGCTATTTTTGATGCAATTTGGCCATTATTTAAGCACACGGCACAGATTTTACTACAGGTAGATAATTATTTAATATAATAATATAATTTACGAAATTTACGAAAACAGAACAGTAAAATATACATGTACATCAACATTTTTTCTTTCGCAGACTGTGCCTCCTCATATATCAACCCAGTTGGAGAAGGCATTGAGGGAAGCGTTGACTATTGATGGTGTTCTTGAGTTTAGAAACGAATTTTTCTGGACTGTAACTTATGGACACATTGTATGTTATAACATATAAATATGTTGTACTCTTGAACATTTATTTATTTATATTTTATTTAGTTAATCATTCATGACATGGGTTAGCATGAGCTTGGAAATCTGATTTCTTATTTGTCATTTCAGGCTGGAACTTTACATGCTCGTATACGAAGAGATGCTTCTGAGCAACTAATTTTGGTGAAATTGCATGATAAACTTCAGACACTCGTACCTCATCTCACAATTCAAGTAATTATACGATGTATATTTGACAGTTACGGAAACATATGGAAAAGTATAATTTTCCCTAACAATAAGTCTTGTGCGTTCGTAAATAAGTATTCTATTCCCATTTTTACAGGTGACCAAAGATGATTTTACTCGTAATTTCGGGACTTTACAAATTCTATGTGATATTCCACGTCCAGTTCATATTATGAATACAAAACCGCCAACTGACTTATCAAATATATCGCCTATTACAAGACCAGATGGAAGTTTAACTATGAACAGAATGATATATTCTACATCGAGTAGTGTCCGGGATCCATCGGCTTATAATTCCATATCAAATTCATTCTCGATTGACTCCCCCGCATCATCCTCTTCTTCATCTGTACACCATGCAGCAAATGAGTCACTTGGAGCAAACAATAGTTTTACAAGTGTACTCGTTCCTGATGTTGGGAAATCCTCAGAAAGTTATTTTAAAAATCCTACAACTACATCCTCACATTCAAGGTCTGCATCTCTCGACGATTCATCATCATCCAGACGAAACCCATTTACCGGAAACGGAAATCACAATCAATCGAATATTCTAATTTCATCAGCAAACAGATTTGCAGAAGATTGAAAATCTTCTAAAAAAATGAACTACTATACTATATGTTTTGAACCTTTGTAACTATTTATTTATTAACATTTTTTATGAAACGAGGATAAAAAGATAAAAATATGAAAATATGAAACTGATAAACTATGCACTTTCTTATCATTCCTACGTGTATTTAAACTCGAATTTTACTTAAAACTTTATGCCTCTGTAATATATATGTAATGTATATGCGGAAGCCGTTAGGAAAACAATCCACATGCTCGTGTCGCGGTTTTTTGAACATTCAGGACAAGGATTTTGAATTTGCTTGTATCGTCGACTCAATTGACAATGTGAGATCCCTGTGGGCAGATTTTTCCAAGATGAGAATCAGAAACTGAATCCTTTTGGAATTGGGCGTGTGGATGGTGGACGGACAGGGCTAATAAATTCTTCCTCTTTTGAATTTCTTCCGAAGAATCAATTCTTGACGAAATCCGACAGTGGACTTCATTGAAGCTCGTATAGGGATAGAATTTTATGAAGGAATTCTCTCAACTGAAAATGCCGTCCGGCAATTTGTTCAGAGGGCGATTAAACGGACTGTGGGATTGGCTAAACTGACAGCATTTGATGAGGAAATTGTTCTACTCACGGAATCCGGCTCGGCTTGGTTCGATGTTGTGGCTGAGGAATTTTCTGGGACTCCAGAGCTGGTGTCTCAGTATAAAGTGGAAAGTTTACTCCTGCCGGGTTGTTATGTGACACACGGGCGGAGCATGTACGAAGAGATTGAGAATCGGTTGACTGTAAAATGTCTGATGGATGGAGTCGGTCCTGTGCCAGCTCTCACGATTTGGATGTACAGATATATACGTTCAATCCATTCCGGAATCGGAAATTGTAATAATCACAACGGGGAAGAGGGACGCTCTGAGTGACTGTGGATTCCCGGTAGTGAACTCCCATTTCCGTCCAGGCTGTCACGAGAAACCACAGAAGGTAAACGACAGGTATAGGAAATTAGTAAAATGATGGATCAACACACTTTCGTGCAAGTGCTAGTTGATGCGGATATTCAAGTCGGGGATTTGGTCATCCTTCAAATTTGTCATCCCTGTATTATTTTCGATAAATGGAAGACCATTCTTGCATGTGCGATGAAAATTATTGTGTTCGCCAAGTTTTATAGATACTTATTTCTGACATTTTTGAACTTTTCTATAGTCTCCGTATAGCTGTACACAATTACTTATCGTAATAATGTCTACGTATATGCTTATTATAACATGAAGATCCAAATTTTAGTACTCATCGTTAGTACTTTTGAATTGTCGAATAGACAGACGAGAAGCTTTTTCAAAGCTATAAGTACTTCCATGTAAACGACAGCATTCACAATATACCTATGTAGGCTATGTACAATAAATACACGCGTGTGGACAAATGTTTTGATCTATTTTCCCTGCAGTAGGTATATATAATATACGAATACTGTACACACACATATACATATATGTGTTATTTCATCCCGGTTTTATTTCATCTTTGGTAATTATTTACCTAATAATTTGTTGCAGTTAAGTTTTAACAAATTAGTTTCTTTTACTGTTAACCACATATTCAGCTACAGTTAGCAAAAAATATGCTCAATATTGAGTCTCACGATCAGAATAAAACCGTGTAATACGAGCAAGTATAAATATCGAGTAGATTTCGATTGCTTCCATATATATACGTAGCGTACCAGGTAGTTCTTTTTTATCGTGTCGACTATACTCACTTTCATTTGAATCCATTCCAGAAATCAAAATCGTTTTAAATCGGTTACAACCAAAAAAAATATATTCTTGAGCCCATGAAATGGAAAGCAAACTATAATAATGGAATTCCCGTAATTCAAAAAAGAAAAAAAAACAAAACTGCAAAATAAATATTTGTTGGGCTGTAGGATTTGAAGTCGCCCTCGAACCCCCAAAGAGAAACGTTCAATGTTTTGCTTGTTGCGCTAACAGCCCCGGATTGAATATGTTATGAAAAATGTCTCTATTTCTATTTACAAAGCGTAGGGAATCAGTACACTTGAATACATACGTAAAATTTATGACATACTCTCAAATTAAATAAAGTATATGGTTGAGAAGGAGGAGCTAGACTGCCCACTCTATGTATTTCAAATGGGCAAGGATTCCTAGGCCGATCCTTGGGACCACACACTTTATTTATTCCGAGAGTACCATAGCTCGGAGGAAACGATGACGCATACCACTTGCGTTTTTACTAGGAAATATGGTAAAACGTATTTATTAGATTTCCTAGTATTCTTTAAAGGATCAACACACTGATAATCTTGAGTCAAGCCAATATAATACAGTGCTTGTTATCATTCCCTATGCTAATCCTCCACTCATTTAACTAGATATTCATATTATTTTTGTAGTAATCTCGATTGTCCATATGCGTATACAGGAGTAGTTTTCTGTCATGCAATGCAGTGTATTTAAAAAACAATTTGTTTTCACGTATTATTAACTATTAAAATCAGGATAGAATTTAACTGTGGAATTTTAATTTGGAGTTCTGTAAATATATACTAGTATAGTATGCATAGAGAATATTCTCCTTGAATAAGGAGATAAAGTGGATGTGCATATCGTATAATGTATGACGTTGGAAACGTTTTCCCAATCGGCTATAGGTATACTCTTTGCGTCGTTTCACAAAATTAGAAAAAAGAGAAAACGTATTCGATTCACCGGCTGCACGCACTCGGCATTCTTGTTTCATTCGCATTGTAGTCGTTGGCTGAGACTGTTGTGGCTGCTCATCAAAGTGTCAAAGAGATTTAGTTATTTTTTCAAATTTTATTATTCACTGTGTGTGACCTCCCTGAATGTAAGTTACTTTACTCAATTTTTTCATATTTTTTAATAAAAATTGATAGTTCATACCAAGATTTTTTCCATATTTGCTAATAATTGTTGGAAAAAGTTCATTTGAAATTATAATTTACATATTGTTGTACAATTTTAAGTTCCATTGTGACAGGTAGATGTGGAGAGAAAAATATATAATAAAAAAATGAATAATAATAATAATAATTTAACTGATATTTCAGAATAATCTCATGATGGAGGAAGAAAAGTTGGCTTCATTAACATTGGAAGAGGGGGAACGAAAGGAGAAATCATCTGCCTCCGTCGTCCAAGGGAAACGAGCACCGCTGAAAAAGAAAATGTTCAAAGACTTCACATTAGATGAAAAACAACTCGTGACAGTTATTACGGAAGAAGAAAAACAGAAAGTATTTGGATCATCTTTGAAGAGAAAACAAGATGAAGAAGAAAGTTTCGAAATGGTTGAGTCAGAATCCCCATTTGTGACAGCGGCCGTTCAAGAATCTCAAAAATCCTTGACAGAGAATTCCGCTCCTACTTTTTCAACATCTGGTGATGCTCGTGTGGACTTTTTCTTTCATGTCATGGAACAATCGACTACAGAAAATACAAAATCTATGCTCAAAAAATCTTGGGATGAAAATCCTCTTGATACT
>JAIUND010000004.1:0-255038 GCA_034699125.1 Gisinianus flammeolus | reverse complement strand
TTAGACTACCTCCATGCCAATTTTCAGCCAAATCCCTCAGGAACCCAATTTCCCATATAATGCCTGCGATGTCCTTTTTATGGTAAGTACTTGGAAATTTTGCAAGAACACACACACAGTGGAGGATTTCTGGAGTTGAGAACTCCACTCAATGTTTCATGACTCCCTGCTGCATGTACTATACTCTGCTCTGCTCTGTTTTGTTTGTTCAGATGAAGAGAGAGTTGAATTTTTTGGCCAAGCTGCCAAACGCTATAAAATATAACGAGCTCATGAAAATGTCATTAGTCCGATTTGATATTCGGTTTTTTCAATATTGCCAACCACGTTTTTTTTTCTCTTGGTCTTCTTCTGTTTTGAGTCTCATTTTTTTTACAATCATTCACGCTTGAAAATTCATCCAAGGCTAATTGGTTATTCTTTCCATATGATTCTTCTCTCGATCTTCATCCACTAGTAAATGCATTATCCCTCGATTTGTATTTGTTCTCCTGCATCAAACCTTATTAACCAGCAGATCCTGTCCATAATAATATAAAAACAAACATTTGCTTTTTTTTGCATTGCAATAAGGGAAAGTAGATGACTGTACCATGCAAAATATTCATGCGAGCTATAATAATAGATTGAAATTCCAAACTTTTTGCTCAATTCTACACATATGAAAGTGGATGCAACGGCTTGCTTTAACATTTCTTATCCTTCTGTTTATTAGTGCAGGAAAAGAATAATTTTTTTGTGTAAACGCCTCACTGAAAAGTTGAGGCAAAAGTTGAGTCATTCAAATACATATGCATGAATGCATATTATATATATGATTCAAAACAGCTAGCAAGACGGAATGCATAGACATTCGAAATTGTCTGGAAAAATTGAAGAAAAATACACAGACACAGAGAGACTTCGTTTACATCCGAAAATATATAAAATTAGTTCTCCCAGAATTTTCCGTGAGTGTTTGAATGTAGAATTTCCCTGCAATTGAATAAGAGAATAGAGAGTTTAGTGTTTTTCGCTGTTCTTTTTTTGTACTATTATTGGTATCTGTGGAATTTAAAGGGATTTCATTGCTTTTCTTTACATATAATGAAAAAATAAGGATTTGGTGATTTAGTATTTAGTTATTCTTGGTCTATCCTTGCAACTAGGATAAATAGAATATGGAGATGAAGAATTTGACTAAAAAGGATAAAGAATAGAATGAAACGGAGACTGAGGCGGAGGCTGAGGGTGGTTCTCCAAGCCATGTTCTACAATTCTACTTACATCCTCTCATATACGATTCCATCTTAAATCATAACTTAAATACAGATGGGAATTCATATTTCATTCAATTAAATACTGTTTGTGTCTGCTCAGTCGGAGTCTGAGCTTCTGCACGTGAACCAGACCATCATAAAATTTCCCAAACTGTTATCTTACCAAAGAGGTTATGATTATAAATGTAAAAAATCGAGTTTCTTCTTTAAATTATGTGATACACAATACAGACTGACACACACACACACACAGACTTACAATCTGAGGATGAGTTTTGGCAAATCTCTTTGCATTTCCTGGATACAGAATGTACATACGATAGACGAGATAGTAGACACACAATCTCAAGAATCTACAACTACATTGTACAGTTTTGTTTGGACATGTTCTCCAGATGCACATGCATATCTTCTAAATAGATATATGCTTTTATACATAGAGATATGAATCAAACAAGTTTGTTCCGTATTTTGTATTTTACCAGTTGCTCATGCTGAATTTCATCCCATTTTCTACCGTTTGTGCGTCTTGTGTTTCGTTTCCTTGGGTAACTTTACACTTGTTTTTTCTCAGGAAAAGTAAAGAGCCGTTATTGTCAGGACTGCTGTTGACGATGAAAGCCTCCTTGCCGTACGTCACCATGTCACCATGTAATATCTCGTCTAATCAGTGCGTTCACATTTGATGGCATGTGAGAGAGAGAGAGAGTTCTCTCAACATTCCTAGTTGGATTCCAATGCCAACTAATAATCCAACACACTTTCATGTCACAGTTATCATTATGATTGTATTTCTTTTATCACCTCAAGTTCTCAACTCAAAATATTCAAAGCAGCTCTTTTTCGGCAAGATTTCCTTTATTTTTCTCTTTTACCGTTTTTCTCATTTTTGTTTTGTGTGAATTGTGTGAAATGAGAACGATCCATATTAAATATAATGGTTGACATGTGTGGCAAAACGGTGGATTTGTTTTCCAAAAATTGGTTATTTCCTCCAAAGGGTAGGGAGACAGGCAGAGATGGATATAGAATAGATTATTTATTATGGTATATTTTAAATCCGAACGAGTATTCCCATGTTTCCTCGCTCATGAATAATGAATGTTTGGACCATCCGTTTAGTTCTCACAGTTCATTCTAAACGTAGATACTTTTCCCCAATGCGGGTCTCTGTGTGTGAGGTTCGTTGTAGCAGAATTCCAACTAATTAACAGTTTATTACCTGGAAACTTTCTTGACTTTTGGGAAGCACTTGGAAATCGTTAGTAGTTAGTTAGTAAGTAGTTGATGCAGTCGTCTATAGTAATTTCGTTTCCAAATTCCCAACATCATACGAACATTTTCACCTTCTTCCTACAACATTTCCTGTCCTGTTTATAATTTCGTACACAATTTATAAGGCAATGTGAGAAGGAATGTTTGATATATGTGTACTATAGGTATTTACATGAGAAAAGTATATCAAAATCCATGATGTTTCAAAATGTCACACATGTCCTGGAAATCCTCCTTAATATTATGATTATTTCCTGGTAATTGATTTCTTGGTAAAAATGATCTGGATGTTAATTGACAACCCTTCGGATTTGAGCCCCTCCTTAATGTCAGACACACACACACACAGTGGAGATGGAGACTCAACATATGGAATAAATGACAATGGGTCAAATTGTATAGTTATCCGTCTGTTGTTTATAGGTCTGGAATCTATGGATCTGGAAGTATGAGAGTGAAGATTAAATTCAATGAGTGAAGGACCAAACTTGAGATTCCCATGCCATGTCTGGCCTCCAGCTCTATAGAGCTGGAGTTTATATACAAACTTATACGTTCCATATAAAAGTAGATCGAGTAGAATAAACATATAAAGATAGATGACTACACAATCATAATATTATCATTTCATTATCCCTCCCTCGAACTCTCCCAAAAGCCAACCGTCCCCCTTCTAAAAATGTTTAAACACATAATAATATCCTTATTTGCAATTGAGATGAAATTTTATCAAAGTTTCCCTCATTGACATTTACTTTAACGACTTTATCCCTTTTTTTTATCGGAATTCTAATCCGAGAAATTAAATTGATGTAAAAAAGAAAGTACGAAAAATCAGGCAAATATTTAGATAACGTTTTTGAAGTAAAATATATACATGCATGGAAAACGTTTTTCGAAGTAGAGAAGATTTCCTGGGAAAACGTGTCCTTCAAATTTGTGTATCGATTTGACTCCTATACAGAATGGTGAATCTGAATCTGAAAAGTTTATGAGTCCATGTGAATCAAGCCTTTTGTTCCTTCTCTCATCGTCTTCATACTATATAAAGAAAAGGCACTAATGTCTTTCGAGATTGCTAAACTAGAAATGGATCTGCCGCTTTAAAATATATTCCAAGAATTTCGGGGATGACTGAGAAAGTTGAAATACACAAGGAGAGAGAGAGAGAGAGAGAGAGAGAGAAATGTATTAACTCGAGCTGAATTGTAATTGGAATTGGAGAGCATGGAAATTGGAAGCCAGTGAAATATACGTAATTTAAGTTGATGATGATGACTGTCAAAACGTACATCTACAGATATATCTATATACTCTTTAGTTTCGTGTATAGTTTTCAATGGGGAGGTGACATTACAAGATGACGGAGAAGAAGAAGAAGATAGAAGAAGAAAGGAGAAAAGAGGGAGAAGAAGAAGTGGAAGCCTGTTGTGACATTACAGTGAAAGTGACATCATGGCTCTAGAACACTGTAAAAGATGTCATTCATTAAAACCACTTACGCGTAATGCTTTCAATCATCTTAAAAGGCCTGGCTTGGAGCTGAAAGCATAAGAGCACATAACACAGAGAAAGAGAGAGACGAGTCCTCATCTTCATTCTCCTAGCAATATCCCTCTACTGCTATTTCATATAGAGCTCTCATGGATCCTCTCCGTTTACATAAAATCTATCTATATATTGCTCACACTTTGTCTTTTTCTCCTCCTCGCTTCCCGCTTCATAAAATATATTTAATCACGAGTCAGAATTCTCGCATACTCTTATTTTATTCCAGAAAATACTGATATGTATACCATGCTTTTTTTCATTATGCTCTCGACCAACCTTCCAAAAATCCCAAAAATCCAAAAATCTTGTCAAAGCTTGAGTGAACTTGTTGAATAATTAAGGAATTAAATAAAAAATAGAGAACAATGAAGTCTGCACACTGTGTTTTTCAGGTTCAACCTTCAATCAAACATATTTATATGGAAATTAAATCTATTTTTTGTTATCATTCAATATTCAGTGCCAAGTACGAAGTTTAGGTATACACAAAATCAAAATCCATTTTAATTTTTTCAATAGTCAGGCAAAAGCTCAGTACAATAAAATGCCTACACACACACTGGAAATAAATACATTCACTTACTCTGACGATGAGATTTGGAGGAATTACACCAAGAGACATAAAACTCGATGAGGTTTTTGATCTCGAAATTGAATATAATCTATTTATTTTCCTTCAAGGTCAGCAGTCTATTTTCCCCATCAACATTTGATTGCTATGCATATAAACTTTTTTCTTTCAAATTCAAATTTAAAAATTCAAATCAAATATAGCCAGCCAAGTCATTTGTTGATACAGTAAAATGTTTCAGAACATTCGCCTATTTCTATTGATTGATGTCTGTATTTATACATGTCAAAAAATTACACCAAACAAAATTCATGTGAGGAATATGAGCTGTCCTTATTCCAAATGTACAACTCACAGTATGACATTTCCCAATTAACGTATAAAAAATGGATGATTTCACCAATTCCATGAATATTTCCCAATCATATGTACAGGGAAAAGCATTTATGGTGTTTGAACATGCAACAGGGGGACTCTTTATGTGTACATGTATTTGTATGTTTATAATGCTATGTCTGGAGCTGGGAAATCTGTGAATCTGTGTAGTTTGACTACATTTACATGACATATGTAATAACTTTGACTACAAAAATAAAAAACCCTAAGAAAACGAGAAAACCCGTGTGTGTGTGTGTGCATTCATTCATACGGTCTGTCTGACATTGACATGGAACGGGACAGCAGCCGTTTTTCCCAACACTCTTTCTTTACGGGTGGGTTATTTGACATTGAGGATTGAGAAGCAAATCTTTGACTTTGACTTTTCCCCTCCGTTTATATCTGTATAGATGACTTTATTTATACACCATAAGAGGAAACACAAAATTACATGGTTTACATGTGTTTGTGGCGGAGAGTTTTTTTCCTTTCAAGGCGAGGAATAAATTATTTGAGATTAGCGACAGGGATGAAGCATTCTTCTTTTCATATGTACCAGGGATATTAAAAAAAATTATACTAAAGAGAAAAAGAGAGAGAAAGAAAGAAAGAGAGAGAGAGAGAGAGAGTGGGAAAGCATCACAACTCTTCCAGTCAAACCCTCTTTCGGAACGTAAAGAAGGACATTCTTTGGGAAATGATATCAAGTTTCAACTGAAATCACAGACAAACACTGGTGGAAAAAAGGAATGTAATGAAACTGGAAATGCCAAAAGAGACTTCTGTTCTCTCGTCTCTTTCTTATTCGGAGTGTAAGAAGTTTTGTGTGTGTGGTGTAAGTGTGACAGAAGAATGAAAAGAGGGATCCTTTTTCTCTTCAAGGACTTGAGGGTATATTATTATGTAGAGGGAATCGAGAGAGGGAACATGCACAACTACAGATATATAGACAAATAGGAAATAGGAGAATCGGTCGGGATGAAATGAGAAAAAGTCTTCGTCTTTTTCTACTTTCTTCATTTTTTTTGCAAAGTATATATAAATGGACGGACGTTCATGGTCCATACAAGATTTTTTTGCGAATATGATGATGCAGGGAGAAGGCACTAGATAGGAACGAACAGATAGAGAATAGAGGGAGAGAAATGGAAAGAGAGGGAGAGAGAGAGAGTGGAGCTATATACAGAGGTTGGTGCCAGGCGCAGTTCCCTAGCCCGGGCAGATAAATAACGCAGCCTCCCTTTCACGGTCTGTGGTCGTCGGAATGTTCTCTCAAGATTTTGGGTCCGAAAGCTTTTGTTCATTGTGGAATTGTGGATGATCCACGTTTCAACCCTTGACTTTCCAAAAGTGAGCACCTGGCCCTTTTTCTTTTCCACTCGCAAAACTTTCATACAAACACACAATCATCCATACCTACATTCACATATATAATATATACCCATTGACAAGATCCACACACAATCACAAAATCACACAGAAGCCATGAGAAGCTAAAAGAAAAGTAGGAGGATAAAGTAGCAAATTTAGACGGTGTGTAAATGTAACTTGAAAATGAGAATCATCGTCGTCACCCTCTGATCACTCAAAATCTCTCTCTCGCTCTCTCTCTCTCTTTTCATCTCACTCCGACGACTCTTCGTTTCTTCATTTCTTCCACTTTCCTACTTCTTTCCTCTCTCGATCCCTCATTTCTCTCATCCACAACATTGTAAACGGGAAAACTTTTAATCTTCACGTGCGCTCGCTCCTCGGTTCATCAGCTTTGGGCTTGATCTTCAGATTTTCTCTCTTCTCCACCGCATTCATCAGTTCTCATTGGGATCGAGATGGTGTGCAAATAGTAAGAGGCAAAATATACTGTTTACGTTGTTTTATTGTGATTGTGGCGGAGGGAAGACATTAGAAAAAAGGAGTAAAGCGAGGAAAAAGAAAAGAAAAAAAAAGGGGAAGAAGAGAAAAGTGGAGTGTTTAGTGTGGATATAAATACGTATATATATATCTGTATATATATATATACATATCTCGGCCCTTCACAATGTGAATGTGGACAACTTTAGTGTATGTGAAGACCAAATAGCAAATATCAAATATACGACTGTCGTTTTCTCTCAATCTTTTTTATTGAGTTGAGTTGAGTTGTGTGTGTGCTGATCTGAACTGAGCCCATGGACGGCTGTAATCCATACTGGATAACTTGAAGAGGAGAGAGAGTCAATTCATTTGTATTCTAACTCGGTGAAAGGGATTGAATTCACAAAAGGTAAGAAAAAAAACTATTGGTGGCTCAACTGGCCGAACAAAATCCAACATTTTCTTTCTCCCCCCTCTCTTTTTCTACTTTTATTATTAGATCATCATCCATTGTCGAAAAGTTAGAGAGTTAGAGGTTCCATGGGCTCCACATAAAAGAATCTTATGTATTTTTATACTCGTGACTTTTTCTCGCATATCTCAATTTGACAAATCAAAATATTAATCACTCTCTCAACCGTTTCCTTTGTTTCATTGTTGCATTAAAGAAAAGGGGGCAATATGTCAGTCCACAAATGACTCATTGACTTTTCGAATATGAATATGAATTTGTCAAGAGTTTTGTATTTATAGAGGCAAAATTTTCATTTATTCTCTGAATTGAATTGAATAAACTTTATTAACGTGTTTATTAAAGTGCCCTCTGATCAACAAACGAGTCAGATTTCAGTCAATAAAGTTTATTCAATTCTGCACACACGGAATAAGAATAAGAGGAAGGAACGAAAAACGAGTCATCGTCATGCAGAGTTGGATGAAAACGAAATAGAGGAGAAAACATTGAGGAAGCTTGAGATTAAAGATTGTAAGTTTTATAGGATGGAAATGAAAACTCTTCATTTTCCCTCTAAGCACTTTTTTCCATCTGTTTTTCTCACTTTCCTCCAAAAAGTTTTGCTCACCACTCTCGACACTCCTGGAACATTCATGTAGATGTAATACATATTATGTACATATGAATTTTGAAATTCTCTGTAGATTGAAACAGAAAACAGATGACAGATAGTCGACAAATTTATATGCGCTTGTGCTCTTTTGCTACTCTTCCTGTTTTCATTGTTCCATTTCTGTTGGAATCAGTAAAGATTACAAAAATAGCGAGAGGTAGTAAAAAAAAAATGACGACACTTGTTTGGAAAAAAGTCATAGTTTATTGATGTGAGAGACTCGGAGGGAATAATTTACAGTTAAATTGGCTATTACTCGAGTCAACATGAGGAAATATGACCTCCAGTCGGATGACGAGGTATTCTATTTCCGTTTTACACCATTATTTGTCACTTTCCCATCGTCTCCATCATGTTTTTGTTGCTCTTGATATTGACATTTCCTAGTCGCCATGAGGAACGCTTCCCAAATAACCAATCCAAAAGGGGGAGAAGAATAGAGAAAAAAAAGTTTTTTTTAGGTAGGTGTTTGCAAATTTCCGAGTCGGGGATTTCCGATGGAATGCAAGAAAAAAGACGAAAAGAGAAAAGGAAGCTGGAAATCACCAAATTAAAGGTAATCCATTGGCTTGGTTGTGGAAAGTCATGGGAATGGAAAGAGATCATCATGGAAATAGCTTTTCTTCATTGTGTGTGTGTGTATGTGTGTGGACTTTCTTAACTCTATTAAACTTCCCTTTTCATTAAATTTCCTCAGACTTATCGTCTAATCTCCAAAAGCTTCTTCGTGTAATCTCCCCAGTCAATCGCTCATCTTTCTCTCTCTTTCCGGCCCCATCTTTCTCGCTTCATTCATTTCACAAATCTTGTAAAGACCTGGAAAAACTAGTCCCTCCTGATTTACCTCTCCTCATCATTTCCTGTGTAGGTATATTCCTTGTGTACATCGTACATATTCATATTCGTGTGTTGAGGTTCGTCATAATAATTTTATCTTCACGGAACTGTCTCATCATTCAAGTGTGTACTCTTCCCATCTTTTTTTATTTCTGCTGACTCGTTGGAATTCTGAAATCCGAAATCCGAAATTTGAGATTGGAGGAGTTCATCGTTTGCATAGAGTCAACATTTGAATGTCTTTAATCTTTAATAACTTGCCTAACCCAACGAAAACATTTTGAGGGATATTAAAAAGTGCTCAGACTCCACATTTCCCCATCAAAAAAATAGACCAAGAGAAAAATCTCTATTTTTCGCTTTAAAATGTCTGAACTCAAGTCTAGTGATGAGGAAGAAACGAGTTGGTGAAGAAACGAGATGCTCATTAGTGTTTTAATTTAAAATTTCAACATTTTACTACATAATTTATACTTCATTTGAAGATACCAAATTTCCAAATTTGTTTACTCCACTCCTGCACGCACGTAGTCACACACACACACATATTCAGTGCAAAATGGTCTAAATTTACACTCCCTTCGTTTTTTCTGTGCATTCCAGTCTTAATTTTATTAGGATCCAGATTCTATGGGAGGAAATGTAAGAGTTGATGTGATGACTCCACGTTGTGTATTATTTCCTACCAAACTCTATACGGTTTTCATTTTTATTTCCATGGGTATTTGTAATCTGATTGTCTTTGGTTTGAGCATGCGAGATGCTTTACAACTCCTGTCTTGCCTGTCTCTTATATTTCCTTCCATTACATTGAGTTATGTTATGGTATTTTGTGGAGGAACTTGTTACTTTCGGAAAAGGGAAACAGACGCTCAGTCACTTGCCAATTCAATTAAATTAACTCTGCCAATTTCCTCGTCAATTTCCAAAATGATTGCGTACTAACAAAAAAAGATCCCCTTGCTCGTGCGTGTGCGTGTGTGTATGTGAGTGTTTTATGGTATGAAGTCTGTCTTTAGTCTCTGGTCGGCCAACAGATAACTATATACTTTCCATCCACGATATTTTTCAATACAAAAATTACAGTTAGTGTTGTGTCCATCAAAATAATCTTTCTATTATTAGTTTGTATGCTCTCTCTCTTTCTCTCTCTCTCTGTACTTCCCTGGCTATATCAAGAGCCAGCAGCACTCATTGCCAGACTCGGAGAGAATCAAGGGAAGATTCTTCATTGTGTAACCAAAGACTAATAATAATAATAATAGTAGTAGTAGTAATAATAATAATGCTGTGCTTCAACTAATTCTAATTTTCTCATAAATAGAAGAGTTGATGTAGCGCGTAATAAGGATAAATAGAGAATTTTTAGTGACGGCGGGTCGTATAGAAAAAGAGTTTACATGAAAGACTCTCGAGACTATCTCTCATACATGATATCCGTATGGTACATGCAGCAAGGAAGAGAATTTGGGTGGGCTTTTTGTACGTAAACTAGGATTGTGTTTCATATTTATGGAAAGTCTCTCTCTCTCTCTCTCTCTCTCTCACTTATTCTCATACTTGTTCAAGTAATATGGAGCATTCTAGTTAATCCTCTGTACAAATTGTAGTTGTTTTCACTAGAGTCTCGATATAAGTTGAAGGAGAGTCATCATAATGATAAAATAACATTTCGCCATATCACATGTACATTCGGTCGTAGTCTGTACTTTGTTTCTAAATAGAAAATAGACTGAGCGCACTATACTCACAACTCACACTGTACAAGTATAAAGTGGCATGCGAATATTGGCATTTTAGTCGTTCCTCAACTTCTAACGCCATACTCTCTTCATCACTTGTGATTATTTTACGCCTGAAATATGTCTATTTGACTCCACTCTCTGTCTTTTCCCCTCTCACGTTCTCCCTCTTTCTCTCTCTTTGAAATATCAAACCGAGCTGTTGCTGACGTTGATATGGTTTGAGTTTGAAGAAAGAAAGGGAAAACTCGATATACGATGGTGATTACAGATATAACATCATCAACAACAACAACAAAAAGCACTGTTCCCACGAGCCTGACGCGCAATCCCAGGATATATTTTTGAAAGCTCAACACAACACAGCACAACACGATTGAGTCAACGAAAAGTCAGGAAAGTTGTGTGGACGAGACAGAGGAAGAGAGAGAGAGAGAGAGAGAAAGGAGAAAAGACAGAAAATACGTGCTGTACAAGGAGAAACACACACACACACACACACACACACATATATATACGCACATGGAGTCAGTCCACTTAGAGGCATTACAAAGAATTAAAATGAGTGAGCAAACTATGCGAGGATGTCACATTCTGCTCCATTTTCCTCCGGTTCAAAACTTTTGACATCTTCCCAGAGTTTATGACGACCTCGTTCGTTCGTTCGCTCTCTCTCGCTCTCTCTCTGTTTCTCTCTCCCTCCTTAAAAAAAAGTCAATGTACTCCTCTCACTTCTCTCAAATCACTTTGGTAAACGTAGTACTAATTGTACAGTTTGTGTCAAAAGTGCAGGAAAAAAGTTGCGTGTTCATCTTTATGGTGTAAAAGAGTCAATTGCTTGGATTTTTTTTTCTAGTCCGTATGCGTACACAGAATGTGGAAGTGGAATGCAGCAGTATCATGTAAAAAGGGGATGGAAAATGTGCACATGTGTCGAGATTTTATCCACGAGTACATTTATTAGCCGAGTCAAAAATCACTTGAACTACCCATCTTTGATAATGTACGAATAATATACGGGAAGCGAGGACACTGAACACTGAAATGATCTCATTTAAATTTCTCTCCATCTTCCTCAAAAGACGAGAGTGAGCGAGAGATAGAGAAAGAGAAAGAGAGAGAGAATGAGAGGGAATTCCTTCAACCTCAAGTATCTCTTCCCTCCAAACATGTTAAAGATGTTGAATTATGCACTTGCTTCCTTCCCATTCCATCCGCCATCGTAAATCTTACGGATTTAAAAGAGAGAGAGAGAGAACGAGTGAGTTTTCTCAATGATCAAATTTCCTTCACTGAGGTGTTCATTTAATTTTCCACTTTTTTTTATCATGATTCATGAATATACAGCAACCAAGTAAATAAAAGTGTAACAAAAGCTCATATACACATAAACGCCCAAACACGAGACTCAAAACTTCAAGTTGATTCATCTGTTTTTGGTGATGTGGAAAAAGGGAAGGAAAAGAGGGAGGGGAAAGAGGGAGGGAGGGAGGGAGGGAGAGAGAAATCGTTTGGTAAGATTACCGACAGTGTAAATGGCAAATTGGTGATTGTGAAAAGGAATTCTCTTGTCACAACTTCTTCTGGATTTAAATGTATCGTCTTCTTATACAGACACTCCACGTTTTTCCTCAAAAAAAAATTGTTCAAACATGAAGTTCCAAAGATTTATTCACTCTAATACAAAATTGAAATTGGAATTTCTCTTTTTGTTTCCCATTTAAATGGATGAGATTCAGTTTGGCTGGACTTGATTTCCAAGGAATAATGTGAACGACTTTGAATATAAAGAAACCGCATGAAAATTCTATTGTAGACAGTTGGTGTAGAATTTTACGAGTTGGTTGTTTGAGTTTGGGAATGGAGAATATGGGGGAAAGGAAGGGGACTTGACGGACATAGAAACTTTGAGTCATTTTCAGTTCAACTGGTAACAGTTTACAGCGTATGACTACTGACCTGGTTCTTGCGTGGCGTTGCGTTGCGTTTCAATGCATTGCTTTGCTTCGTGTTGGAGGAGAAATGGCAGGGCATGAAGATACACACACACACACACACACACACACAAGTACACAAGACTCAAGATGAAATGGAATGATATTATGAGCTTATCCAACAGCCAAAGAGTTTTGAGTTTCACAAAAATAAAACTGGAGGAGGATGAGGAAAAAAAAAACGTTTCAATATCCATGGCGATGCCAAAAAAACTATAAACTGCTTTCTCAAACAAGCTCAAAATAGACCCGAGTTCTCATCATAATATCATCTCGTTTTTTTTCTGAGTGAGAGTGTGTGTTCACAGTACACAAAATGACAGTAACAGCTTAAGGTTTCAAAAGATATTCGACTATTCGAGCTTGAAGCTATATCCCAACTATTTTTTTTTTCATATTGTACCAAGTCAACCATGACGGTACGGTTTCGTCCATATACACAGAAACGAGAGAGATCCTCATGAAATGGAATTGTAAACAGTGCAAGAGCACTCTGATACATGTCTGTGTGTGTGTGTAGACGATGTGTATGAGAGATCAAGGTTGTATCTTTAGACGATATTGCGAAATACTTTGAATTACCTCTTCTTCTTCTACTTCTCACTCCCCATTTGGAACCCAACAATATTAATATTTAGCCTGGTTCTGGTTTGTAGTTTCTCTCTGCGTGAATCCATCATTCCCGAAGGACAAACCGAAATAGTGACCTCAAAATAAATTCAATTTCTCTCAATATCCCAACTAAATTTCATTTCTCACAAAAAAAAAGTGTATAAAATAAACTTAACCTGCATCACATTTTCACGAGCTATGTACTATTTTTTTTCCTCATTTCACTTACCAAGAGAGGAAAACAACCCTGGTAACTTTATAGTAGCTTGTGGCTCTCGGCTTTCGGGTGACGTTTTTTTTCTTACAGATATGAAGAATGAGTTGAATAAAATATATAAATATATCGTATATTATAGAGGACGGTAAATAATGAAAATCTTGATTTATATTCATGGCTTGGAAAGAGCTGGAGCTCCAGGCTCCAGGCTCCATGCCATTTGGTCAGTTTCTCTTTCTACCTTACATGTAATGGAATGGAAAACTATATAATTGCATTTACTTGCACAAGGAAAAACTTTTAGAGCTATACTCGAGTGCGACCCCGACTTGTTTTAAGATAAATATTAAAAAATCCTTTAGACTTGAATCGTTTTAAGTCTCGACAATTCCGAGTACGAGGAGGAAAATGAAATTGAATTGGTGTGGGTTGAAAAATTCATGTATACTTAGGATTTATGGGAAGTGAAGAAGATGGAGATGGAAGAGAAGGAAGAAAGCGTGTAATATCTCAAGAGTACAAAATGACAACACAAATACAAATACAAATAGGCGTAATGACGCCATGAGTCTGCTGTCAAACTTAATTTGGCAAACTGTGAGTTTTAATTTCCTTATTTATGACTTGTTGAAAAGTTTTATGAATGAAAGGAACAACATACAAAGAAAATACCACTCATACAGATCGCATTGCATGGCATTTAACAATCCAGTTAAACTGTTTGCCTGTTCCCTTGGTCATAATAATATACACAAATTAAGAGATGGGATATGAAAGAGAAGGAGACGACTTTTTCATATTCTCCTATCGTTAGAAGTATGTGTTTCACAAGCAGATGTGCGCGAACGTATCTGTCTATCCACTATCCGACTGGAGATCTGGCAGAGTTCACATGGGACATGTGTCTGTGTGTGTGTGTGTGACTTGTTTTCTACTGGAAAGTGAATACAGATCCTAGATTGTTTTTATGCCCCATTTAAGTGAATTTTCAATTTAACGAGTCGACACAAAAAAACGTCTCGGGAAAAAAAGTCAAGCTACAAATATAAAAAGAAGTACTTTCTCTTTCTCCCCACCTTTTGTTTTGAAACGACACGAGTAATTTGTTTTGATTTGTATGTATCACGTGGATTTGTTGTTACTTTGATGATGATGATGGTGGTGGTCACTTAAAAATTCAAAGCCTATTTGGACTTTTGGGTGTTTCATCTTCCCAGCCAAACTAGAAACTAGTCGTAGATTTCATTTTGTACCCACTAAAAAAAATTTCATTGGTATTCTCGCCAGGCCCCGCCCCCTCCCATTTCCCATTTGTCTTCATTCATGGATAAATAATCACGACATTCTGTTCAAAGTAGAAAAGAAATTTCATAATTCATTTTCAGAGAAAAATACAAAACTCTTTCATGCTTTCTAATTCATAGTACAACCGAACAGAACCCGTAATTGGCTTTTACACACTGCAAACAGGGAGTATTTTAAGTGTGAAAATGTTTGTTTGTCTATCGTATGTCTGGTATGGAAGTAGTGATCTGTCCTTTGTCTTTCTCTGTCTCTTCATCCACAATCCTCCTCATATTCCTAGAGTAAATTGAACACAATTGTGCAATGTTTATTTGGGATGGCAATACAAGTCCCAGAATAAAAATGAAAAAAGATACAGATCTACCAGTGAATAAAAATGTGTAGAGTGAGGAGACGATTGATAAAAAGTGCATTCTGAATTGAATTGAATTGAATTCGTGTGTGTGTCTGTTTTTTTGTCATAGGGAGAAGATAGAAGAAGGAGTTCAAGATGAGTATTCGACGACTTCGTGGGTCCTTTCGTGGCTCGATGAGAAGATTCGGCTCGGCAGACTCGAGTAAGAAACCACCAGCCAATTCGTCTTGCTGGACTTACAAGAGAGATCAGTGGGTTTTACTGTACGGTAAGCATGTCAACTTTTTGTCCGTAGAAAAAAAATAGAATAGAAACGCTCCGGTTTCCCTTTTCACCCACAAACACATACGTATACGAACGAAGGACGGAAGGAGAAATCCACTCGTTGCTCAGTATATATCCTGAACAGCACACTCAATCTCAAGACTCCATCTCTCATCTTCTCATTATTATTCTTATTGAGTGTGTATTGTATCTGTAGGAGTTGCAAAGTACGAGATACATTCCAGTCTAAATGAGAAAGAGAGAGCGAGCGAGGAAGAGGATCTTTTCTTTCTTCCCTCTCATCATTCCTGATCGTCATTCAGATTCTTCCTAATTGAATTCAATTCCTTGGTAACAGATATTTTCTTGGAAAAAAATCACGAGAGCTACTCACAAAAATTCCTATTTTAGCATGGTGAAATAAAAATATAAGAAATGGAATTCCGTCCCATTATTCATATCAATTCAATAAAAAAATATTCATCGTAACGAGATTTATTTTTCCATTCGCTCTCTCTCTCTCTCTCCATTATGTTCATCACGTTATTGTACAATACAAAAGACAGAAATTATATGAATGCCTGAAAGGTTCACTTTGTTTTTTCCCCACTCCACTTTCCATTTTCAATGTACTCATTAAAATTGCTCACTAGTTATTCAATATGCCTTCAAAGTTGTCTCTGGGCAGACATTTTACATTCACCAAGCATCTGCACTATACGACTGTGTTTAGCATTTGCGAAAAACAATCATGCGTCAAGTCAAAATATTTGTAAAACGATTGACATTTCACATTTACAGCATCATGAATTTGATGGAGAGAGACTCAAACGATAAACAAAAGAAAGAAAAACACGAGATGCTTTGACTCTAGAAAATTTTAAGAGGATTATTATTATGGAGCATTTTGTGATTTTGACTTGTTTTTGCGTTAAGGAAATGGACGAAGATTTACTGTCGTTAACTTACCACTGTATTCCTGCAGATTACAGATACAGTACAGCTGGGAGGGAAAAGGATCGGTATAGACTTTCCATCCCCGGTTTTACGTTTCCATTTTCCATGTAATTCATTCATATCTATATCGTAGGTATAGTTAAAAACATTCTCTCTCCTCATGACATTTAATGGGCGACAGTCTGCAAAAAGAAACGTAAAAATAACGTCTCACTTACCCAACGTATGAAAACAAAACTTTTGGAACTGCTCAAAGTGCTTTCACATGTATGAGAGACGAATTTACAAACATCCATGTTGAAACGGAGCTGAAAACTGATAAAATTAAGCCCGGATTCCCAACTGAAACTGTGAGGTTAGAGAACTCTTATAAAGATAGAGCCAGAATGAAACTGGAATGGGTAGAGGAAAAAGAGGAGAAAAAAGTATATAGTGTCACCTGTTTTCACACAAGAGCAAGCATAAGGATGGGAAATCTCTGAGCCCTGAAATTTAACAACCCTCGAGTAGATATTGACATAGTTCAAGTCCCAAGTTCCAACAAGTTCCAAGTTCCAACCCAACGAAGAAAAAAGAACGGTAAGCACATTTGAATGTGTGGGGACGGGGGGAAGGAGGAGGGAGTTGAGTCAGTATATGTACTTTGAGAGGAATAAGCCGATATTTAGTTTTCAGTGGGTAAGTAGATCTCGTGGAATTTTAAGAAGACCATCGAGAGGAACCACAACCACCACCACCAACTCACATTCACATTCACATTCAGTCAGGGTTCCCATTTTCCATCTTCTTATTCCCCACCATGTTTGCATTGGCTTTTGCATTTAGGATTGTTCTCTTTCCTCTTCTCACCTTAGTTTTTTTATTCTTTCCCCGCAGAAAAAGAGTCAAGAGGGGAAAAAAACCAGTATGGGTTTTCATTGGACTGTCCTCATTGTTTGTTGTTTTTCTAGTGCTTCAACTCCTTTGTTCAACTCACAAAAGTACAAATGCAAATCGTGAAGTCCTTCAGTTTGCATGAAAAAACCTGCATTTGTTTCAACTTGAACTGAATGGGGAGGGAAAAAACTTTACCTAAGGATTTACAATTCCCATATAAAATCGTCCTCAGTTTATTTTAGAATCGTCTCCATTCTCTTAAGTATTCTCCGACTGGCAGCGAAAATAGAGTGAATATGGAAAGCATTTTCTTGGTTTTAGTTTTGGTTTTACTTTCTCTCTCTCTCTCTCTCTCATTCTCCATAGTCATAGATTTTGTTTGTGAATTTGACGTGGATTTTGGTGTGTGCTCTCGAACAAATTGTGGGTAGAATGTAGAATTTATTATCGTGTACATTGGGAAATCCCACCGCAATCGTCTTCCTTTTCTCCTGTCTCTCTATACCTCGACAAAATGTTCGGAATGAAATGATCATGGGACGAGAACTTTGGAGGTGAGAGCAACTTTGTTCTTTGTTTGTTGCATATTATGTTTTGTAGTATTCCTGGAAATCCTCAAACCTCAACTATTAACCTACACACAAAATCCTTTTCAATGTACAGATCTGTATCTATACAAAATGTAGATTGTCCATGGAGGATGAAGATGTGGATAGAAAATGGTCAAAGGTACTTCATTCATCGCTTGAACATGTTGGCTTCCCACATGCTTTCATACACATACATACGAGGTGGTTCAACATGGCACGAGAGTTATATAAGATATATTATATCTTTTAATTGGAATGAGATACGACGTACATAGTAGTCAAAGTATGTGAGAGAGACGCATGCATGATATTATGTCACATGAAAAATTACAGGCCATTCGGATTTTTGCATTTTTGACGCATCATATATATTTAATTTTTCCCCATTTCCTAACGTGACGGGAATCCCTTGAAACGTTGTATAGGTTTGTCGGTCGTCCAGTGAGGCTTCCAACTATACACCAATACCATTTCATTCCATCTCATTCCAACACAAAATAAAATAATCCTGTAACTCTCATGTCATGTCGAACACCCTACGTAAGTATATCTGTATATACAATCAGAATGACAATGACAATGACGAGACCACATTTCGATTTCCATTCAAATTGACAATAGTACGAACGACATGAACCTCAACATCCCCAATGACAACGACAATGACAACTCCCGGCCACAAAGTTTTACTATGTATCCCAATAGTTTCCAGTCTAGACTGAAGATTCTCCAATTCAAACTTCACTGTCCTTTCTATCGTTGACTGTTTTTGGGATACCAAAAAAGTCTCTTGACAAGCCACTTGAAATTGTACTCTGTGTGTCCTATACGTCATTCCATTATGTCGAGAATATACGATAGAAATCCTCCAGTTGAGTCAAGGAAACTTATCCCGGAAATCCTTGAATATTGACCTAGAAAATAAAATCACGGGATCCTAAATGAGGAAATTGATTCGAGTGTAGCAAAGTAATTAGCTATATATAAAAAAATATCTGTATTCAAATTACTGATCAAGTGCAGAGGAAGTGAGAGAGAGAGAGAGAGAGAGGAAAGAGAAAACGATTTGCAAATATACGTCCTCTAATCACCTTCCTAATCATTTAACAACCCATAAACCTCCCGTTCACTCTTTTCCATTCAACATTCTCCCATCCCTTGACTTTTGCTCTCTCTCTCGCTCCAAATTACTTTCCTTGCTTTCTCTTTACTCGCTCCAGCGTATAAAATCCGTCCAGCCTTCTTCCACTCATTACCATTTGACATTAAGTCTTTTCATTGAAATCCTTCCAGCGTCAAATCTTCTACGCAAATATCCCGTCTTTCCAAATGTAAGTGGAACCCCCAAAAGAATCAGTGTGAATGTGAGTTTTTCTCATATTGTATTGATTTTTTTATGCAGGGAATTGGGTGAGAACATAATGAAAAGGAATTTATTACAAATTACAATTTCAAAAGAATTTTACTACAGCATATCCATTTCACATTATGATTACGATTATGGAAGACACGGAAATTGAGGAGGAAAACAGTTTCAATTTGCAATTTGCAATTTGCCTGACGAGACGGAAGAGAGAGAGAAATCCTGGAATGAGATATTTGAAAACGATGTCAAATAAATACAGATACAGATATATCTTATATATTTGATTGGAGTGGTGGAAAAGTCCAAGGGGCAAGTTAAAAATTGAAATTGAAAAGGAAAATAAATGCTGAAAGCCTTCCAAGGAAATCCTTGATATGGATATTGAAAAGGAGAAGATGGAAATGGAAATACTTTGAATCTATGCTTCAAAGTATTGCCCCCCCTCGTTTTGACTGAGACACGAAAGAAGCTACTTGTGTAGGCAGTTGAAGCTCTCACTATTTTCCAACAGGTTTTACAAGGGAATAAGGAAGATGTGAGGAAGCGGCTGACGGCATCAAGATGAATCTCCATAATTCCGCCTTCAGGAAATATCTCTGCACGATATCTTGTTCCCTACAGATTCAGAATCAACATCAAAATCGGATTCTGAATTCAAAATCTTAAAGCCAGAATCCAGATTCTAAATTCTAAATTCTGAATCAAATGCGGAATCGTATCTGATCTGAACGTGATGATGGTAATGGCTAGAATGTGGAATTGTTGGCATAGGAGAAGAAGATTTTCTTAAGGAGAACACAATCTCTCAAGGCAAAAACTTGCTTTCTCCAACTCAAATGTTCAAATCTAACGTTCTCACTCTTTCTAGTCATCTCCCACATGGAAATAGTATATCGGAAGTATATACAGGAGCCAATGAGTAGGGGAGAGGTAGAGCGGCCATGTAACTTTCCTTTCTGTGCGTTGGACCACACACACACACACACACACACACACACACACACACACACACACACACAGAAATAGTACCACTACTCCAAGCTGTCTTGGTTATTGTGAATCTCCATGTGGCATACGCTTTCCCTCCATTCTTCTTCCCTTCCATTCTACTTCTATTGATACACACAAAATTCACCGCACTGTTATTCCTTCACTCTCTCTCTTTCCCTCACTCAATCCTTTTCCATTTATCATTAGAACTTGAGCGAGCTCCGTATGGCACCACACAAAATGCTCTCACTTTCACTTGACTGATCCTTTCACTCTCTCATTTCGTTTCCTTTCTTTTCTCTCTCCACTTACGGACGGACTTTCACATTTTGTTCTGTGCCTATAAAAAACAGACTAGACACAGGAAAGGAAAGGAAAGTCACTAAAGATATATGAAATTCCTTCCAATTGCACATCACAATCACTCAAACAATCATGTCGACTACAATTATTATTTGACCACCATTTTTCTCAATTCACTCTCTAATTTGAGCTGGATGCCGCAACTAATTTCATATCATCAGTTCAATCCAGAAAAATCCATGAGGATTTCTCTCTGAATTCATACAGAATTTCCCGAGGATTTTTACGCATTGAAAGAGAGTTGGAGGGAAAGTAAACATTTATTGCATGGGGATTTGCATATCCGTTTTTGTGTGTGTTGACTTAAAACAAATATTTAGTTTTCCCGAGCGAGTTAATATTTTAATATGTTGAATGTATCTTCCTGTCGTCAAGTGAGCTTAAAATCAAAGGGGATGAAAAGGATTCTGTTCTCGCTCCTCATTACTGATTATTCCTACAGGATTTTGGTAAAAAGATGAGAGATTATGCTTCCCTGTTTTCCTCTCGTCTTCTCCACCATATCGTTTTCGTTTCATACTTTAATGCACAAACTAATCCGGAGCTTCTCGAAAAATTCCACTTCTTCACTTACAGCTACAGCTGAGCTGTCTCTTTTCTCTTCATTCTTCACTCCTCTGGTAATCCCATTAAATGTCAAATATTAAAGAGTTAAATTATGAATGCAGGGAAGAACACTTGTGGAGTCGGAGATCCTATTGGTGTGTGCATGCAATAGAGAGGTTGTATTTTCACACGATTAATCTGCGTATGAAAAACCGTACGGAAGAAAGCTAGAGTGGGAATTAAAATTTTAATTGAGTTTCTACTTTCTTCTTTTGTAGCGCGATGATATCAGGCTGCGACTCCTATGCCAAAGAATGCGGGTTCGAACCTCAAGTGGAGCAAACATTTTCATTTTCCAAAATAATTTTGTTTTGATAAACTGCCATTCCAGGATGATGGATCTTGACATCCTTGTCAACTTTTACATCCGGGTTAGAGTTGACAAAAAGTCACTTTGGCCGTGAGAGAAATTTTTGGATTGCTTTGCAGTTTTCGGTCCTGCGACGAAATCAGAGGAGCTAAAAATCTGAAAAAATTCAGAGAGAGACAGAAATAGCTGCTTAACGAAGTTATATTTGGCAGTTTATGAAACTAATTGTAGACGAAACCTCAGAAGCGTGACCTTTTTTTGACAGGCTGCTCAGGTCAAGTCTACAATTATTTTCATAAACTGTCAAATATAACTTTGTTAAGCAACTATTTCTGTCTCTCTCTGAATTTTTTCAGATTTTTAGCTCCTCTGATTTCGTCGCAGGACCGAAAACTGCAAAGCAATCCAAAAATTTCTCTCACGGCCAAAGTGACTTTTTGTCAACTCTAACCCGGATGTAAAAGTTGACAAGGATGTCAAGATCCATCATCCTGGAATGGCAGTTTATCAAGACAAAATTATTTTGGAAGTTGAAAATTTTTGCTCCACTTGAGGTTCGAACCCGCATCCTTTGGCATAGGAGTCGCAGCCTGATATCATCGAGCTACAAAAAAAGAAAACAGAAATTCAATTAAAATTTAATTCCCACTCTAGCTGTCTTCCGTACGGTTTTTCATACGCAGATTAATCGTATGAAAATACAACCTCCCTAGTAAGGAATTCACCGTAGACCGGAAACGGACTGAAAAAGAGACGTTATTAAATTGACAAATGAATAGACAGATGAAGGAAATGAACTGCCAAGGTGAAAAATAGTGAAATGTATTAAACAAACGTTTGGGGGAAAAAGAGGGCAAACCGTCCGTCCATCTCTCTTTCTCATTTTCTCATGTTCTTTGTACAGTTTGTTGGAACATTTACTTGCGGCAAAAGGGAGGAAGAATCATCGAGTCAATTTGTACGTTTACAAATGTAAGGTGGATACTGAGGACTCGAAGTTTGACACTCTAGAAGAATTTTTCACAATCCCCCTCTGGAAAAGTTGTAATATGGCGAAGAGAAGGGAAAGTAGGAAGAGGAAGAAGAAGACGAAGGACAGCGTTATAAAAAAACACAAAAGGAAACGAGGGAAAGTGCACGTAGTCAGGGAAAAACTTCTTTCCTCTCTCTCTCTCTCTCTTTGTCTCTCTATTTCTCTTTCTCATTTCACGGTAAATGTCTCTTTGGTCTCGCACGCCGGAAATTGTACATACATGAATTAAATGTCATTTGTTAAAGGAAGAAAGCCTTTAAAAACTTTCTTGTTTTATTATTTCTACATCACAAATACAATGGTTAATTTTGAGGGTCCAGTTACATTAAGCTGAAGAAATGTGTCTGAAAATTGTCATATATTTTCCAACAAAAAACAAATGGCTAGAAATGTCGAAAATGTGCATGCTTTTATTGTACCTACATATTATATTCTATTATTAAAGTTAGGGATACTCGAATCGGTTTAATTCAGGATCCAAAACAAATTGCCACGTAGCTCAGATGCTTTTATTGGATTTTGCGAGTCGGCGTTGGGGTATTACAGATATGTACACAATTGGATATTTCCCGACGACTCGACTGTGAGCCGAATCCTTGTGAAAGAGAAATGGAAATTGCATGGCAGGGCAGGGCATGGCATTGAATTGAATTTAAATTGATCCAAAACAAACCTGGCATTGGCGTACTGACTGTCTATTTGGATATGACCAAAGGGAATTTCCATAAAGTTTCCATGCCATTCGATTATTACAATTGCATATGCAAATGCAGAATACAGAGAGAGAGAGACTGAGTGAGTGAGACGGAACTTGGACGAATTCTCTGTGAAATGCTTTGTATGGACTACTAGTAGTTCTCTTATTCGTTGGATTCCCGTTTGATGTATTACATTTAGAACAAAGAGATTACAAACGACAAAAGCTTCCACATGCTGCCCCATCGGCGTGGAACAGCATCAGCATTCGAATTCAAATCCGAATCGGCAGGGGAATCAGCCTGAAATCAAAAGTCCAGTCCAGTTCAATGTTCAACGAACAACGACTGACGACTGACGACCGACCATCGAAGTCAAGACACATCATTTCCAATAAATTTTAGAACAAGGCTCAACTCTAATTAAGTAGGTTTCCTCGCATTTCCTTTCCCTCTCACAGTTCTTTCATTCATCCAATTCCTCGTCGTCTCTCTCTTTCTCTCTCTCTCTCCTTCTCTATTTCTTCTCACTAGCTGATTGCCTATTTAGCTTTGTAAATACTTACTCCATACAAAATAATTAAAATTGAGATTGAAAATCAAATTTTCGCCCGAAAGCTGTAACGTAATTGTAACTGGATTTGGAAAAATATGATTAAAAAATAGAGTGAAAGTTGGATGAGATGGGGGAGGGGGGGCGACAAGGAAGTTTATTTAAAATTGTTTTCCTTTCAGACTTTTTCTTGTAGTGTTTGCGTACATTTTATTATTAAAACGGGAAAGATGATAATAAAATATGTGGGGAAAATGGTGTAGAGTGTATGAAAACATGAATCGATTCCTCGACAGCACAAAAACCCACATCCGCAAACTCATTCGTTGTTGCAAATAATAGAGTCTGTCGTAGATATTATATATATCTTGTATATCTTTTATATTGTATTCCTTGTACATGCTCGAAATGTGTGTGAAGGAATCTGGGGGAAAGCATTCGATTTGTTTGTATTATCTAGAATGAGGGAAAGGATTACGTGCCCATTCCCGCCGCGACTGCCTCCAAACTTTCTCTCTCTCTCTCTCTCTCTCTCTCTCTCTCTACAGATACAGAAAGAGTGAAGGAGGAAAACTGAAAACTGGGTTTCTGAGGATACAGAAAAAAAACAGAGAAATTGTTTTCTGACACATTCCAAATTCCAAATTCCAATTCACCTCTCTTACTCGGTCTGTCTGTCGGTCTGTCTGGTTATTCCATTGTCGATGGTGAACTATGCATGAATCACAAGGAGGAAATGTAAAGTCCTAAGTCTATAGAACAATTGAGAATTACATTTCAATCCCAGATCCCACCTACAGTGATAAAGTAACATTTATTGATTCCCTATGCACAAATAGAATTGTTTAATTTATTCTCGATATTTTAATTTACCCTGTAGTCAATTGACTTTTTTTTTCATAGGTTCTAATAAATTTTGGGATGATGGCACATATTTCAGATAGAAAAAAACTAGGTTTCAAGTCCTTACTCGTTCTCATTAAATAAAGATCCGGAGCAGGAAGATTAAAAATATTATGTAAAATGAGGGAATTTGGCCACAAAGCTGTAATTTGGAGGGTGCATGCATACATAAAATGAAAACGTAGGAGGAAAGAAAAATACTCAAGATATTCGACTTTTCATTACAAGAACTCCAAAATTTCTTTGAACTTTCTCCTTTCTCTTTGAGTAAAAGCTCCAAAGGAAAAGTCTTTCATTTTAAAGAAAGCTAAATGAAGTATGGAATTGGGGAAGAAAGCTTGGGAGTAAATGAAAACACACATAGTTTTTTCATACAGGTGAAATGGAAGACTAATTCTTGGATTTCCTCTCGTTTGATATCCTCAAGATTTCTTTTTAGTTTAATAAGGGATACTGTAATTGTATTTTCCCATTACATTTTCCATGTACTCATTTGATCTTCCTGCAAATGAAGCCTTCCCCCAAATCCTGGAAACTACGAAATCAGATTTCCGACACGAACAGACAGACTGCCTACGAGAGAGAGGACTTGAGAAAACTACTTACCTTTGAGCATTGTACATGTTGTTTCTGTCAAGTGATAGAAAATGAGACAGGATCTATCGCCAATGTTTGAAAATGTCAAGTTAACTCAACTTCATTTTAGTAGCATGTTCTACTAAATTTGTTTCGTGTGCATCCTGGATTTTCCACCAAGTCACACGTTAAACTCGTTTAAATATTGACACGTTTGTCATTTCAAAATTCGGAAAGTGAGATTGAGATTTAACACTGGGAGATTTTTTACAATGTTGTCCGCAACTCATTAACTACGCACCTTAAAAACAATTCTCCAAACTCTCTTCAACGACCTTTGTCGATCGATATTAGAAAATAGAGGAAATTTTTTTGGGAAAGTTTGTATAGTTATTCCCATTTTTTTTGTGTGTACGATATGTGGAGTGAAGAAAGGAGGGAGTGAAGTCGGAAGAGAAATGAAACGGTATATAAATCCATTACTCGTCTTTTTAGATAACTCTGGGGACGAACATAAAGTTTTCTTTAGTTTTTTTAGACATGGACATGGAGAAAACACACGAGTATTTGGGGTTTCTTCTTCTTCTTCTTCTCCACCGATCGTATCATTGAATGTCATTCCAATAGCAGTTCCTTCTCATGACTCAGGGATCCTTATTTTGTTTTGTCTTGCTCTTTTACTCTGTGCACAGACAAGTCTGATGTATCGTACCATCACATGGGGAATGGGATGCAATGCAACACATGTTTTCCTTGTTATAGCCATGCCATAGCGGAGAGGAAACCGTACGAAAGTACGCACTTGTTATTACCTACGTGGTTTTTATGTTTGGGAAATTGGACAATTCTCAATTCTCTCATCTGCACAATCGAACCACATAACTCAACCATAATTTCCATTTTCCTATCCTCCCTCTTCTCTATCTGAGTTCCGAACAACTATCTCTCTCCTTACTCTTTTACTACAATGAATTCTTCCCGAATTTATGTTTCTCCAAATGGAGAAATCCTCCTATTTTATGGACGAAAAAACAACTCGACAATTGTTATGCTCGCTCAAGCTTCTTGAAGGAAAAAGAGATGGAGAAAGGCAACATTTGATTTTGGTGTGTCAACGAACATTGAATAGAAATAAGCATAAAAAATATTCTTCAGTGAGACTTTGACTGCACTCAATTTAAATTGAGTGCAGTTTACATGTAATTTAAATGTAAACTTTCACGTACGAAATTGATGGCTATAAAACCTCAAACTCAACAGGATGCTCAAACTTAAATCTTTTTATTAGTCTGACCTAAAAAAAACGAGCTCTGTGTGTTGTTGGCTCAAGCTAAATCCGAAATAGTTCAGGAAATTCCGGGGAGATGCCTGACGTTGACGTTGGAAAACAAAGTCAAGGAGAACGGAGAAAGTAGAGAAATGTAGCTTTTCACTTACTCCTACTTTTCCTCCCTGTGTGAATTCCACACCGGCAGGCAGGCAGATGCTCCCTGGTGGTACAGACACCAAGTAAATTTTGCAAGAAATCTGTGCATCGATTTTCCTCCTCAATCTCCCACCACACAGAGACAAACACACACACACACACACTCAAAGCGAGGCAGAACGGTGCCTCGTAGTTAGAAGTCAATGCGTGAGGTAGCCACGGAAATATCCGCACTGTCTCCCACTCATAATCTCACTTCTCACTCTCACTCTCACTCTCTTTCCATCCGCCTGTCTCTCTCTCTCTCTCTCTCCTGTCTTTATATAATACCTACTTTCACCAGCCGTTAGGAATTCCATCCTCAAACATTCTTCTCGCCAAACGGTACTTTCCCCCACTTTCTCTCCCACTCACTTTTCCTCCATGCTACTAACTTCCAGTCCATACTTTCTTTGCTCGTGTTCCGGATGAAGGACAAGTTTTTTAATGACTCGAATGGACTAGATAAAAATATGGACGAATCAATTTATCCTAAACAAAATGTTGAATAGAAACCACCAACTTTAATTCCAAAATTTTCCTCTCTCACATTCTACAAAAGTTTAATACTTATGTAGTTTAAGGATATGAAAGAAAGGAAAATGAGGTTTGGAGGCGGATGATATAATTTAGCTATCAAAAATGATGGGAAGTGATTCATTGCAGGAAATTACAAAGTATGAAAATGGAAACTGCAGGAAAAGGACAGAGAGAGAGAGGGAGAGAGAGAAAAGGGGAAAGAGTTGCTTTGAAAAATGTCGTTTTGATTTGAAAGCATGTTGCGTTTATATCATATGATCTCAAGGACTGTGTGTACGCAATGCAATAGAAAGGGAAAGCGGATATGAAGACAAATTGTGATGATATGATTTTATGTATGGGGAATTGAACTATATGCTGTCTGTATCGTATCGTACATACAAACACACGCGTATCATCACATGACATTCAACTTGAGAGAGTTAATAGGCCATGAATGATGAGCTGCTTGGTAACCACTCAATTGTCTTTATCTCTTCACATCCCATGATCCGCATCGTATCGAATGTGACATTGCGGATTGCGGAGAGTGGAACATGCCTCACGCTCATACTCACTTGTAATTACTTTCCCTTATATTCTCCGGCTGTCTATATACATTTCCGAATGGGAATCCATGTATACAAAACAACTACGGACATCCAGGATTATTCATTTCCCGTACACACACACCCACACACCCACACAAGGGAAACATTTTGTTTACCTTTGAGTTTTGTGCACAGGAAGCATTTAATGGCGAACGTACACATAGGAAACGCAGATGACTCTTTCTTTCTACTTTCCCTTCACCCTTCATGAACCAAACCAGTCTCAGGTGAGAAGGGAATGAGAACGAGTTTGTATAGGCTCATTTTGTCTGGCCAAAAAAGACTGGTGGCAGGGTGAGGAGTGTTTTTATATTTACAAAGAGAAAATTTGCCATACCATACAAGTACAGATATTTTTCTTCATGATATGTTTTCCTGGTATATGTACATGTTCAGACTGTTGTCTCCACAGAATTCTGAGAGAAATGAAGAAATGAGAGGAGGAAAATAGAAAGCGAGATTTGAAGGTTGAGAATGCAATGGTGAGTCTACAAAAGGGAATCTTTGGAAGGTTTGTTCAAATGTCTTTATGGTTGGACATGTGGAAATGTTGTTCTTTGGCTTCTGTAGCATACATAGGATTTTCTTGTTGAATGTAACGTCGAGTTGATCATAAGGAAACATTTTGATATGGCGTTATGTAATGTAATGTGGCTTTCCTTTTCCCCTTTTCTCTCTCTTTCTCTCTCTCTCCCCATTCTGCTACTTTTTTCATCAAAGTTGTTTGTCTCGGAATCATTCATTGAGTGAGACGATGCGGAAACGCGAGTTCTGACTGAATCTCATTGCTTTCTCGATTTCTCTTCTTTTTTTACAGATGACGGGGAAGAAGTCAACCTGATGTATTTGAAGCATGAGGTAAGCTATTTTTATTTTATCCTCCTCGGATGTCTCCACATGATGTGAACCACATCACCCACCAACGTTTTCTTTCCCATTCACCTATTTTTCTATAATAATATAATATTAAATCGTCTCGTGTGTACTCCATTTCCCATTTCTCTCCATCAAAATGACTCCCAATCCTTTACCCTACACCTAAATAAATCTCTCATCCATTCTGAAGAAAAAAAAGAGGAAAACAAATGGAATCCTGGAGAAGAACACGTGGAAACTGGACCACACGCATATTTAATGATGAAATATTGCATAAAATGAGTGAGAAAATGGAAATACAAATCGCAAAGAAAAAGAAGAACAAGATTTCAAGTAAATTTTCAAGACACAATTCACGACAAGAAAATCCAGGAATACAGATATACAGAGAACAGATAAAAAGGATTTTACTCCCTCAAGAAAATTGAATAAATTTCATTAATGTCTCGTTCAGTTTTGTGTGTGTGTGTGTGATGTGATGGGAATGGAAATGTGTCATTGGAGGAGCATTGGAGAAAGTTTGGTCTTCATATTGAATTAAACTAAATTTCACAAGGGAAAGTAAAAGTACAAGAGTGAGAATCGAGAAGGAATGGGAGCGAGTTTAATCTGTGAGAATCCTTTCAAAGCTCATGCTCGCGTGTCGGCATATTCTATAGCAGTCATTGTAATTTATTTACTCCCAACTCCTCCAGACACCAGACTTCTTCTTCTTCTTCGTCTTCTCTCCTACACAATCTATTGAATTCCAAAATTCTAAACTCCAAATGTCTTCCCCTTTTCCTCTTTAATGTGTATATCTTAGTCTGTATACACTGTGACTCTCAAATGCAAATTCTCTGTCTTGTAGTGATAAAAACGAGGAGATAAAGTACAGAGTTTTCATTTAGACGGATTCACTTCACTCACTCTCTCATGTATTTGACTAACGTCATTCCATTCATTCCTTTCATCTCTTCCCTTTGTCAAATTCTCGTGGCAAATGGAAATAAACAATTCACAAATATTGCCAACCGTTACGTAGCACTTAACAGCTTTACACTCCCTCCCAAATCTATGCAAGGTTGACCAATTTGTTTTCCGTTTTTCACACATTCAAAAGGAATCCAAATGTTCTCAAGTTCCGTAACTTTTGAGTAAAACATTAGAAATATCAAATATGTTGGGATGTAGATCTTAGAATCTACAGATCGTAGAATTTAATTTAAAGGAATTGATTACAAATCCATGCCATTTTACCCGAATTCCGAATAGTGAGGAGGTGGAATAGACAAAGAGGACAAGGTTCAAGGTTTATTGATCGCTCAGAGTGTGACTTAACTGTTGCTTTTTATAAATTCCGTAATGAGTGTTTCCAATGGAGCGCTAGGAAAGTCCCAAGAATATCAAGTCCAAGTCCACAAACTACAGATATTTGACTAAATCGCTCAATTTCCATATTCCATTCAACTATACTCAACCACTTTCTCAATGTAAATGAACCGTGAGTCGTCCCCACCTTTTCTACATACCATTCTCATTCTTATTCAAATTAGATTGATTACATTCCAAGCAAGAATCCCTCCATTTTACACCCCCTCAAATACATATCTATAGCTCTAACAGTAAATCGATTCGGTCATTTGGAATTCGGAATTCAGAAAATGTATTAAATTTACTTAAAGCTCAAACTCACACCCTCAAAACACGTGCTCCTCCACCAGTCTTTAATGTAAAGAAATGTAAACAAAATTTCCTCAAATGTTTCTTACCATCATTTAAATTGTGTTAAGATCGCAGGGTAAAAAAAAAAAAAAAAAAGATTTTGTAAAGGATTTAAATTTCATAAGTTTTCTCGTCATTCGAGTGAAATGTAAAACCTCAAGTATTTCATGGATTTTATTCAGCCCAACCGAGAATTTTCCCGTGAAGATTTCTATGGAAAACAGAATTTTTTTTTGTAAAGGAAGGAAGATTTATCATTTGAATCACATAGAATTACGAGACAATTACGAGAATCGGAGAATCGTCTAACCTACGTAGCCCGGAAATATAAATGAGAAGTGTAGGTCCGCGTGGAGAGTCCACACACTCAGTCTCATCAGTGAAGCGTTGAATTGTGATTGTGAATGTAGAGTATATGTAGAAGAATATGGAGAAAGTAGAAGAGGAGTAGAAAGGAGGAGTGAGAAGAGACATATCTCCTATAAATTCCATTGTTCATCCATCAAATCAAGAGCAAAATGCTTGACAAACAAAAGCAGGAGGGAATAAAGACAGAAAGCGTTTCGGATCTGAAACTCATTGTGAGATGGAGATTGGGAGCAGTATACGAATTACGAAGTGAATATGTATGTATGTGTGTTGTGTTTGCATGTGTGTCATACGTTTAACATGGAGCAACAGCCAACGCTCTCCAAAGGCTATAAAGTAAATTCAAGCTCATTTGACAACCACAACTCACAATTCCCTACATTCTACATTCTACATTCTACATTCTACATTCTACATTCTACATTCTACATTCTACACGCACTACGTGTGTCCTCTGTAGATACTCCATTCACACACATATGAGGACAAGCCTGGACAATGTTGGTCTTCTTTATTATTCCAAATCAATGCCTCATCTCTAATTCATGAGATGAGCAGTAAATCCTTTTTTCAATCTCTTTGCAGATTCCTCCAGCTTTTCCTTGTATGATACGATGCATGTAGGATGTAGATGTAGGGACGCGGTGAGAAACAATTATCACTCTAAGTTTCTTCTCACGGAGCGAGAAAGTACACACAAAATGGGAGAAGTCTTCTCTCACAACGAATTTGACTATGCATACACAATTTAGTATTTCTTTTATTCGTGAAATTTAAAAAAATTACATTCAGACTTGTAATTGTTCCAATTTATAGTGAAAGTAGAAGTACCGTCTGGTTTCCATTTTGAATGGAAAGCGAATAAATGAGACAAATGGAATGAAAGACGGAACCAAAGTGGGCAGATGAAATTCCCATATTGTACATTCACAATTGTTGAGATGAGATGAGTTGAGCACAGTCACAATGTGGCTCATGAATGTAGAGAGGAGTCCGTCCCATTTCATCACGACTCTAAAACAGTGACACAGGGAGGAAATTTTCTAGTTTCTATGACAAATAATAAAATTGCCGATGGAATCATCTCATTTTCATCACGTTGGAAAACAAGATGTAGGATGTTTTGCGGGATGACCATAAAATATCGAGGATTGGGAAGACAAAACGTGTCCATTTATTGATTAATGATTATGAGGGAGGATGAAGATGTGGGGGAAATGTCGAGGTAAATTAAAAGGAGGAAGTGGAGCGAGTATAGGAACTAGTGGCGTTGGGTTTTTTTATGATATGTCGATGAGATTCGGTATAGGAGAATTGGCTGAGATGGCCCAATTGAGAATTAACGCAAAAGCAGGAGAAAGATTAAATTTGACTCCTCGAGTCAGTCGGATGGGGAAGTGTGGAAAGCGTGTGAATGTGTGTTTGTAATGTAATGTAATGTAATTTAATGTAAAGTGTGTTGGTATGTGTGTATTGGAAAAGGATGCAGCATCAGCATCAGCATGGAAAAAACTAGAGAGTGAGAGAAATTTTTGTGATAATACGCAGGGAAGCAAGCAGTATGGAAAGTCTATGCGCGATATTCTTTCCTCTCTCCTTCTCTCTCTCTCTCTGTCTCTCTCTGCCCATCGTGAAGAGTAGGAGAGAGAGAGAAGGAGAATCACACTGACTGCTTCTAGAAATTCTCTTCTCAGTTTCTCAGCTGATCTGATTCTGTTCCTATCGTTCATGCCCCTTAGTTTTCCATTAGTGACTCTCGCAACTATTTATTCTGTCTCTGTCTCCTCTTACAATTCTTCTTCGTTCATTCGTTCTTCTGGTTTGTTCCCCATTCATTTGCTCTCCTTCTTCAAACATATTTTTACTTGATTGCCTCACCATTCATTTTCTCTCATTTCAACATCGCTTGTCAATACTCTCGAGGGGAAACGACAAATCACACCATCAGTCGTCAGTATCCCAGTACATCTTCCCCATCATTTAGTTTACACCTTTGACCTTCCAAAATTGCATCCGAGTCGAGTTTTGTTTGTTCATTCGGACAGTTTATATTCGTCAGGTGCTCGTGAGTTCCCAAGTAAAATAAAAGAATTCTACACACATTTCTACCTGAGACTAAATGAAAATAATTGAACTTAACCTAAAGGACTGGAAGTACCGTAATCGTTGTATACAAAATATGAGCTGGAGTAAATTAAAAACAGTCGTCCATTACGTCACCCCGTCGTCCTTCCAAATAAGCTTCTAATTATAACAGTGTAAATATATATATATATAATGCTAAAAGATATTATCAAATAGAAATATATAATTTTAAATAAAATAGAGTGAGAAAATAATTTTACACCAACTATCAGTACAAATGTACGAAAACGGATAATTATTTTAAACGGGAAAATGGCGATTTGCAAAAGTCAGATAAGTACTGAATTTACACGATGCAATGACAATCAAGAGGAACATGATAGTAATTTTATACTCACATTGTGATGATACTCCTTTGTAAAAAAATAAATAAAGGATGAGCTTTGTAACGTGACGAGAAAGTATTCGAGTGATTCAGTGCTGGTTTCTGATCTCCTCGGCAAATCAAAATACATCTCAATAATGTCTTTTGATTTTTAATAAAGAAAAAACAACGGGATTGCATCAAAATGTTTGAAATGAAATTGTAGTGTTGGCGTTTGGTTGAGTTGAGTTCAAAAATTCAGGTTATGTGTGAATAAAAATTAAAGTAAAGTAAAAAAAAGATAACCCATTGAGACGGGAAGGTGAAAGGAATTGGAGAGAAGGTGAAAGGAAGATGCGGATGTGGAAATATTTGGTTTCCTCATTGAAATACTGGAAAGTGATGGGGGGCTGTTGTTGTTGTTGGGATGTTGTGATGTGATGAGGAGCTCCGGGCCAGAAACAGAACACTCGTCGGGTTGTTTTTGTTTTTCACCTTGAATATATCTGTAGTTTTGATATTTGAACAAGGAAAGTGATGATGAGCAGTCAAGAGCCCTCAGAGAAGGTGGCTGAGAGTGTCAGTGGAAAAGGAAATCCTAGCATCAACATTCCTCATGGAGCAACAGACTCCTCAAGATCAAGTGAATCAGAAAGATCCAGAATGGAGTCAAAACCACCAAGTACAATAGAACTGGAATCATTGAGAACAACAACAAGAACCCAACAACAACAACAGCAGCAGCAGCAAGAGAAGTTGCCTCTTCATTTCTCATCCACCTCCCTCCTCGCATCCCCACAAAGAGATTCCTCCTCTTCCTCATCATCCCACGCAATGGATTCATCCTCCAATTTAGTCTGCCCCAAAATGCTCCCTCGAAGTCCTTCCGGTTGCTCTGCCGTCGTCTCACCTGTTCGAAATCGGGCACTTCGTGTGGAACCGGTAGAAGAGGAGGATTGTGATGTGGGTGGGGAATTGATATTTGGGAGTAGTCGATCCACTGGTCAACGAAGTGGATCCGCTGGGACACTTTCTTCCGCTGCCGGCAGCGGACTTGCCACTGACTCAAGTCATGGTTATGGTTTTAGTGGGGGGACTGGTCCAGGGCACATCCCCGGTGGATTCCCAATTAAAAAACGATCCTCTCTTCACTATGCACATGGACGGAAATTATCCCGGCGATCCTCATTCCTCGTGGACACGGCATGTTCTCAAATGTCGCATATGAATGTTTTCCCCAAACCTCAAGAGCCCGTCCCACAGCCAGCAATCCCACAAACACGTCGTTGCTCTCTCACTCTCCCCTATCCTAATCTCTACGGCTCTTGGCAAGCAGCTCCTTCAGCCATGATTCAAGGAGCCGTGGTGAAAAGTGCGAGTAATGAATTGACCAGTAATGTTGGGGTTAGTTATTCAAGTAGCGGTGGTGGTGGTGGTGGGGGCAGTGGACACGCACCACTCTTCAAAAGAAGATCCGTGGCTCAATTTGATATGTCTGGTGTGGCGTCTCCATCTCGTTCCACTGATTTGTCTTCACTTCAATTGAATTTCCATCATCATCGTCCACCACCACCACGGCCACTCTCCAGTCAAGGCACCATCACGACCACGACCACGTCACTCCTCCTCACACCGACGTCATCCTCGTTCATCCTCATCCCACCTTCATCCATCACTCCCGAGAACTCAAATTCCCCACGACCTTCCCTCGCTCCTCCGTATGAAAGTCATGAGATGATTGAAATGCAAGTCATGGATGAGCCTTACTTATTAGCTATTCATTTGCAGAAAGTACCCATGAAAGATTTTGGATCTGAAGTCAGAGCCACGCTCGACATCGCTCATTTCCTCAACGAGGTAACACTTTCCTCAAATCCCTAAATTTCCATTAATATCATATTTATCTTTGTATATTTTTTTTTGATCCTTTTGATGTGCGTCGTGTGTGTGTTTGTGTTTTGAAGGCCGTCCTCCTTTTAGACATACATGAGATTTCGTTGGAAGGCGTCGTGGACGTGATGCTCGTACGGCTTTTCCGGGTGGCTGAAGAACCGATTTGTACGATGGCGGAAGCCAAATCATCCCTCTTTGCTCATGATTCAGGTCAGTCCGTCTCCCCCCCCACATTAAACAAAGATTTAAAGCTTTAAAATCCACAGATACTCAATATACAGATAGATACAAGAAAAAAAAACACTGTTGGACGTTCAAGCAATGTAAATAAATGTCCATGATATTTGGTCTGAAGATGAAGATAAAGATGAAGAAGTGTCGTGTGCATGAGTTAAGTAGATTTTGAGTTTGACTGTCCGGAAAACCGATACAGACAGAGTTGCTCATAACTCATAAATAATCATGGTGTAGACTTGTTGAGCGTGAATGTATTGTGTCAAGTGCCTTTCTTGCGCTCTGCTCGGAAAGTTTTGTCATGAAGATGATGAGACGAAATGAGCGTATTTATAGCGTGAGAGTGTAAAGTTTTTCTACCCCTTAAATTATCCTTTATTTTCGATTGTACATGCACAAGATTGTTGTGAATGTGTGCGTGCGTTGAGACACCCTGTACAAATGTTAGCAAGGTATTTGATTGAAATTGGAGCGGAAATTGGAAGAGATGCTGAGAAGGTTGAGGCTATTTATTCATGTGAGTATTTTGTCATGAGTTTGTATACAAGAGGAGTCAAAAGCAGGGTGAAGGTGGAAAAGCGACGAGAGAGAAGGACCAAACGAGATCTGTCAGAGGGAAGCGCAGATGAGAAAGAGAAATAGAGAGAGGAAGAGAGAGAGAGAAAGAGGAAATCGGGTGCTTTTGAATCCGATCTATAAAGTACACAACAGACACTGAATAAGCCAAACCTAGATTGTGAACCCACAATCAACTCTTTCATCATCAGACTCCTCCTCTCAAAACAAGATAAATAATCATGTAAAATTGCAAAAAAAACTCGAAGCCCTTTCATCTGGAGTTCAGGGACAAATGTGTCTGTATTCAAATGTCATGTCTTCATCCTCATCTTGATTTACCTACTTACTACAAACGGGAAAGGAAAGGGATTTTTTTATGAGGATGAAGATGCAGAATGCAGATGAGCATCTTGATTCTCTTTATTTATTTCTTAATTCCTCTGTTACCATCAATATCAATGTTTGACTGGAAAGTAGGAAAGTTGGTTTTAATTCCCAATGGATTCTGACTTTAAATCAAAATCGTGATATCGGTGGAGGTTTGACTCAATTTATGTATCAATGTGTATTTCACATGGGGATGCTAATGATAATGAGGATGGTTGCTTTTACGTGGTCTTCATCACGTCATCTGTACGAGAAAAAATATCATTTGTTTATGTGAGTTTGGTGAGATTGAGATGGTTTGTTTTCCTCTCTCTCTCTCTCTCTCTTTCTTTCTTTCTCTCTTTCTGTCTCTTTTACTTTTCCTATTTTCTCGTTTCATTTGTACAGACAGTTATAGGAGTCTGTACGAAGTCCGATCAGGAAAACAATGGAATGAAGTTGGAGAGGTGAAAAAGTTTTGGGATGGAAAATGATTCTAGATTCTGTAGTAGACTACGAACGGTCGGTCGGTCATTTGTTCGTTTGTTGTTGGTCTAACAAATGCCGTGAAACTAAAGCTGACGACATAATATAAAATGCATACACATGAACAACTAAGCCAGTCATTTGTAGAATGTGGATGAGAGAGAGACAGAGCGAGAGAGAGCAAGATATTGAAAAGCAGAGTAGTCAAAGAGTTTTCATAGAGACAGTGAGAGAGAGAGAAGTAAAAAAGAGCCATTCCAGGCTTGAACTAAGTAGGCCACGCGTTATGGTTCTGCTCCACAAATCATCCAACTTTGTACTTACATCTCTCTTAACCAACTTACACTTTTCCCCTGTGTGTGTGCGTTTGAATGCAACCACGTCCTGATAAAATTTGTCTCCCTCTCTCTCTCTCTCTTCATGAAATCTTCCTTCCTCTGTCAACTTTCACCCGTTTACCTACCTCTGCTTCTCCTTCTCTCATTCTCTCCTTCTTTTTATTCACAACGAGAGGACAAATCCTCAAATTCTCTCATTCACTCGATCCCTTTTCTCTTTCATATTCACGATGAGCGTTACACGGCCCTGTGAATATCTTGACGACGTCTTTCCAACATTGCCGTTATTTAAATATCCCTATGGATGCGAATTTTGAATGGTTAGAAGTTTTGTCTACTGTCTAAAATTGAAATCTACAGAAATGAGGTCTTGAGAAAGAGACAGAAAGAGAGAAAGAGAAAGAGAGAGAAAGAGAGGTAGAAAGAGACCACAAATATGTAGTTTACTTTATTACACTTGGAGCTTGCTTAGATAACTTCATAATTAACTGGCCTGTTTTCATAAGTTTACCACTCAATTCAGGAGTCGAACTAACAAGCAAATTTCGGAATGAAATCGATCCACACGGATGCTGTTTGGCCATCAAAATTAACAGCAAGCTGTTTTGCTCCTCCATTTCCTCCCAACTTGCCCCCAGTTTCCTCTCTCTTTCTCTCTCTCTCTTTCTTTCCCTCCTGGTCTTTCACACATCACTTCTGGATTTGTTCATACAAATTTTCACACAGAAACCTGCTTTTCCACTCTCTCTTTTTTGGATTTGTCTGCTTAGCCTTTTCCTTTCTCTCACCACTCTTTGTTTAAATTCCTACACATATTTTCCATGTAATTACGTAATTTTCACTTCCTCACATCTGCATTGACTTTGACTTGGAAACGGAGAGAGGGTTTCTCCTACATAATTTAATTGCATTCAACCTGGATATACCAAATGTCATGCAAAAGACCACCACTAAACTTTACTGTGGAAATGGTTTGTAAATCTATGTGAAACAAATGATTTTCTGAACAGTTCATTTATTGGCGAGGACGATTCAAGGGACGACGGGAAGTGAAGGAGTTTCCTTTGACTATGATCAATCCTGGATCTGTGCCATGTAACTACAGCTTTCCCTTTATTCCCATCCGTATTACAGTGTCAAAACAAAAGTTTTGTAATCGAGTTTACACAGGGAAATCATTTCATTTCATTTCATTTGATTGTAGCGGGAATTTGCCTTCGCTTCAACGAAGACATGTCGCCATTGCAAGGTGAACATTAACATTGAACTTGTGTTGCTCCTTTTAAATTTAATAATGTGAATGCAATGAAATATTTAATGCTAATTTTGAATGATAGGTTAAAACATCCTGCGAATTTCGGACGCACGAGTCATGAAGTGAGATTGTTTATTTTGGTTCTCTGTCCAAGTAAAGAGGTAACAACAATACAAATAAATATCCGTTGGAAACAATTCATAACTGATCATTGAAAAGCTGCATGAATAAATTAAGGCAAAGTAGACCGTTTGTATACGCTTTCATAGCATTTGAATTTTGTATTAAATGAAGAGAATGAAAAGTCTACATTGTTTTACCGAGTGTTAAATCGTAGCTCAAGTGTTTATACACTTAATTTTGATAGAGGAACGCCAACGTGGAATAGCTATTGAGAATGAGAGTTTTTATTTATTCCATTTCGAAGTGTGCACGTTTGGATCAAAGAAAACCCGTAAAAAACAAATGGCCATGTTGGATGAGTAAAGGAAGACAAAGAGGATGTAAAAAGAGGTATTTAAGTAGCCAGATGACGACCGTAAAGAATGACAGAGTCGATGGAAACTTGTCCAGCGGGAAAGTAATAGAAAAATGGAGGGATGGGGGGAAGAAAAATAGGAATGTGATATTTGAAACGGAAATACATATAGAGAGAATGAAGAATAGAGCACATATTTGGCAGTCTGACCACCCACAGTCACAGTGTTCCCAATATATAGCAAAAGAATATGCATATAAAGAGAGAAGGCCCAGAAATCAAACTGAAATAGGGGAGAAAAGAATGATGACAATCTTCTTTTCTCGGGGTCAATACAAATGTCTGTCTATTTTGTTATACCTATGTGTAACAAAATAAAACAGAAAACCAGGTTGATGGGACGCTCTGTTTATTATTTTATTATCTGTATTATTACTATATTTGTAGAAAGGAACAAAGAATGCTTTAGAAACGGGACGGACGTTCTCGACAATTTTTTCGGACATGGATTTCCGTCAAAACCTCCTTGAAGCGCACACAGAAGAGGAATTTAAAAGACTAATAATAAAACAAGCTCAAGATTTATCCCAACAACAAAGCAATCCTGAAAATCGTCTTATGGATAACCATGCTCACGGACCGAATTATGAATACGTAAGAGGATTCCCTCTCTCTCTTGCTTTCTCATGCATCGCTTTGTACCTAGTTACTAGTTACTAGTTACTAGTCAAATCCTTCCATTCATTCATTCATTCCTCCGTTGCTCAGAGGGAACGAGCAAGACGTGTAATGCAATTTACTTTCCCCTTTCCTTGTGTATCCTGCATTGTATTAAGACTAGGAAATTGTGTACGATATATTTTTATCGTGCATGGTGAGTAAACTCAATTGAAGCTGTATCTGCTCTGTATGATACAATATCGTATTATGTGTGTGTGTGTGTGTGTGTGTAGGCCAAGGAGAAATTTTGGAGATTTGGGACGGGAATCAAAGAGGACTTACAACGTCGACTCCCTCACTATACTTCCGACTACAGAGACGGTCTCGTTGGCTATCGTACCGTTCACAAAACCATCTCCACCACTCTTTTCCTCTATTTCGCCTGTATACTACCAGCAATTGCATTTGGCGTCCTCAATGATCATGCCACCAAAGGAATTATTGGTAAACTCAACAACCCGTTCATATCATATCGTAACATGTCACTTTCGGTAATAACTCAGCAGCCGCCCTCATGTCCATCCTAATATAGAATACAGATCCCGTCTCAGACATTCATCTTACTTCCCTTTTCAGCCACTGTCATCCCACACACAAAGCCCATCTGCCCTATTTCTTATTTTCATTTACTTCCTTCCTTTCCTCCGCCATATTTTTTTCATCATTTAGATGTTCATCCATCAATGGGTTTATTTATTATTATTATTATTATTATTATATATCTGTATTTCAGATGTGAAGAAAGTGATTGTGGGGCAAACACTCGGCGAATTATTCTACGTCATTCTAAGTGGTCAACCATTAAACATTTTACTCACTACCGCACCATTATGTCTCTTCGTAAAAAGTAAGTTATTTTTTTCCCTCTCCATCTACAGATATGTATACTTATGTACTATACGCACGAGTCAAATTCACAGCCCCCCGTTAAATCCTTTACAGTTTTACATTCTACATTCATTCAGTCTAGACTATAGATGAGAGAAAATCTCGTATGAGAACGGGTAAGTTGGAGAGGAGAGAGATAAACATGCTTTGAGTTTTTAGATCGCGACTCACTAAAGAAAAAAAAAAGATTTTGCTTTGTTAAAAGCTTTGGGAAAAAATCCCATTTCCGTGCATACGAAATTCCCAGTTGAATTCTTCATTTCTCTCAAGGTTACAACTCCGTCCAGGTTTCATTTCTATAGACCGACTTCGAACGTCTTTACATGGAAATCAAATTTCCTTCTCCTTCGTCCTCGTAATAAAATATCCCGAATTGGTACATTGACGCTCCTCCCCAGTCAATTTATAGGACGCCAGACCATTTTTTCTATTCCACTCAAGAATTTTAGTGAAGAATTAAAAGGACTGTACAAGAGGAAAAAGGAAAAGAGAAAATTGAGAGATGAAAGAGAGATGGAAAGAGAAAAGTTCTCTCGAGATTTTCTTTTGTTCAATTTTGCGTCTGTGCGGACGCTCATTAATGTTTTTTGTAACTTGATTTTTTCTCTCCATGCATTCAAGTGCATTGAACAGGAAATAAAATACATATATTTGCACTAAATGTTCGTCGTCTACATTTGTCGTCTCCATGTTTTTGAGCGTCTATCATGTCCATAAGCATATGTAAATAGAAGACAAAGAGTTCACTGAAAATTCAAACATTTGTGTACATTATTTTTAATGAAGAAAGAAAAATGAACTAATTCCCTTGTTCCTTTATGCTTTTTTATTTTGCTTAGTTTTATACGCTTTATCGGAGGATTTTCAAATAGACTTTGAAGCGCTCTATTGCTGTGTGGGATTGTGGAGTAGTTTTTTCACGATTCTCTATTCCCTATTCGACGTCTCCAGGATAATGAGATGGTCCACAAGATCCACAGAAGAAATTTTTGCTCTCTTCATTTCCATTGCATTCTGCGTTGATGCTTTCCGAGACACCGTCAAAAGTGAGTCATTTGTTTGTCTTATTCTATCATTCTAATGGAGTGATTCTTTTTTCTACGAAGGAAAAAAAATCCCCATTGTATTTGTTTTATTAAATTCGATTTTTTTGTTGACAGATTTTAAAGACAACTACAGCACAGTGCCCTGTCAAGGGGATGGAGAAAAGAATGCCTCCTTTTTAACACACATTGTGAATGGGACTGAAGTGGAATATGCAGCTCCAGGTAAAATAGCATGACCTTTCCGTAGATTCTTGTTCAAATAATTGAATACTACGATACTAATCAGGATCTTGCATATTCCCTTTTTTTCATCTACATTCTCATCTTTTGAGATTAGAATGACAGACAAGAAAAGGAAGACAAATTGAAATTTGAATTGAGAATCATGTTGAACTTTGACCTTTCATTCCAGACTGCCGTTAACGTAAATCTATAGGTCTCATATGAATGGGAAAACCATTTTCCCTAGCTATATATATATAGAGAGAGAGTTCCAATTATCCTCGGCCATCGTTTACATTCATGAAAGCATCCCAATCTTTCCCCAATGTAAACACCACTAAGCTGAATTTGATAGGATTATTCTCATAATATTTACAACAGGGCCTTTGTTTCCATCCACAAGTTAAAATACTCTCACTCATTCTCCCCCCTCTCTCTCTCTCTGTATTTTATTAGCAACAGATGCTACGTTGTGTAATGTGTTGGAATTGCGAGACATAAATAAATAGTCAAGTCTATTACGTAAAACAAAGGAAATGAAAAAAATGAGCAGGCTGCATATGCATGTTCATTACTCAACCCATTAATTACCCAGTTTTTCCCTTGTCCTGTATTGTTTCTAAAATCTGTATAATATATATCGTCTGTTAAGTTCACAAACGAACTATAATTATTTTCCTTAATTTCGTTGACCTGCTCCAAAGGTCAAACGGTTCAAGATAGAGCTTTGGGTCCTTCGACATTATTGTCTGCCATGACCTTTTCTGTCACCCTGAATTTTTTCAGAATTTTACCTACAAAGACGGACGCAGTAGTAGCATTTCCGCAAATTAAGGAAAATCGTTATAGTTCGTTTGTGAACTTAACAGGCGATATATATATATATGTGAACGACTGCATTCATATTTAAAATGTATCCTTTCCGTGCGGATTTTTTTAATAGATACTCTAATAACTACGTTCACGCTCTTAAGATTCGCCTAATGCTGCTGATACGCCATGTGAAATGACAATTTCCTGTTAGACAATCTTCAAATGAGTTGAGTACATAGTAAATTGACTTGATATCCACCTCAGTCATACACACACTTCTTGTGCCAATATGAACAAGTCCTCCATTTCTGTCGCTGTGCAATGAATCGAGATTCAGGGAGTCACCGAGTCATGAAACTTTAAACTGGATGAATGCTCACCCAAGACAAAGTCGTCAAATATGGTAAATGCAGGGGAAACACACAGGACATCACACTGTGCTTTCCTTTGTTTCACATTTCATGGGCATCAAGCTTTTGGATTGACTCCATTAAATAGTTTGAACTCCATCTCAAAATCTCGCATCTCCCAGAGAGAGAAAGAGAGAGAGAGTGAGTATTAAGAATTCATGACTTTTACTCAAGTGCCCTCGTTTTCTCTGTTTACTCGAGTCTCGTGTCTCATCAATAAAGATGGTTCTCTCACAAAGTAAGCAAATGAACAAATTCAAAATATAATTGAAAGGATAGACAAAGGAGAGAGAGAGAGAGAGCTTTTCAGTGTATCGTTGTCATCATAGACTATATGGATTTTAAAAACATATCTTTGTTTATTGACATTGGAGAAAGGATCAAGTTATTTGTGACAATAAAAAATTGCCATCGATCATCGAGTACAATATTTTTAGGGTAATTTCGTATGTACTATTTTATTTGCAGGGGTATGGGAAACGTTGAATTTGAGTGCAACAGTGCCGACGGCTCTTTCATTGGTAAACAATACAGCAGTGACGGCGTGCAATCGAGACAGCAGCATCTTGTTCTTACTCCTCATGCTCGGAACCCTCTGGCTTGGAGTCTCTTTGTACAATTTCAATAAAACGTATGTGTCACTCTCCAATATTATTCTCCATTGTAAAATACTCACTATGGATTTTGTTAGGAGAAAATGTTCTGAGTTCATGTAAATTGTAAATTGTATGTATACATGTGTGTTGAAAGTCAAACAAATGCAAATGTGCACATGTCACAATCACTGAATTTTGAGACAGCGACCGAGAACGAGAGAGAAATAGAGTTTCTCTTTTTGCCTGAGCACGTTCCAGGTTCAATGGTAGATATAAGATGTTTTTGTACGGTATGGTTCCCAGACAGTCTGAATAGACTCGTCTGGTCTGGAATTGAGAAAAACAGACCAGGCGAAAAAATATTTGAATTTGTCCTGGTCCCATTTTTGGCTTTTGGTCTGGTTGCCTTGAAACAAGACCAGGTGGAATAAAACAACGGCATTTACATTTTTTTGTATTTGGATTTAAAATCCAACTTGAAATCTTCATTGATGGAAAACCAAAGAATTTTGTAGGGAAGTTGGTGATTATAAAATTAAATATAAATAAAACCGGCATAAGGGCGCGTTCGTAAAAAGTCTTCTTTTTAGGGAGGGGGTCAGCAGTTTTATGAGCCTCGCAGATTTCAGGGGAGGGGGGCTCGGAAATAAGGGTCTTTTTTGGACGTGCCTGGATGGGGGAGGGGGGTCTTTCAAAATTTCCAAGGAAACAGAATGAAATAAAAGGAAAACAAATCAGAAATCATCATATTTTATCAAAATTTCTCATACATATATATGTATGAAATTCGAAACTTTTTTGAGTTCAAAGTTGATTTTGGAGGGGTTTTTCCGGTTTCGGATATTCAGTGGACATGGGGGAGGGGGTCGAGTCGTTTTAGGCTCGCGGACATGCGAAGACATGTCCGAGGGGGGCTAGGGGGTGTCCCGTTTTAGGACAGCGCCAGATTTCAGGGGAGGGGGAGTCGAAAAAAAGCCGATTTTTGAAGACTCTTTTTACGAACGCGCCCTTAGATCGACTCATGAGGTACCAATTAAAGTCAGTTGGCAAATTTCCTTGTTAAAGAGTGATCTGGACCCTGTGCATGTATATGTAGAGGTTGCGCAATTAGGACGGTTTTGTGTATGGTTGTTTTAAAAAATTACAGGGATGATTGACTGTTTTATTTTCTCACAGGCCGTACCTTCAAGCGAGTAAAAGAGAAGCACTGGCTGATTACTCACTACCCGTGGCCGTCGTCGTTCTCAGCTTTATCGGCTCATTTGTATTCCAGGATGTTCACTGTAAGTTCTCGGACGATTAGTGCTCACGACCATCTAAACTCTTTACTTTACGTAACCAACCGTATTATCTGTAGACTCTCTCTTCCTTCCCCATCAAAACTTACTTGTTAGCCCCCCCCCCCATCCACTTTCCCCTTTCGCTCCTTAGAATTTTCCCTATGTTTGGTTTTATCTGTTTCGTCGTCGTCGTCGTCGTCGTCGTCGTCGTGGACGACGTAGTTGTCACGTTACACGTTGAGCTTCATTCGAGAACTACTTGTGTTGTCTCGGATTGCATTGATTTTAAGTTGGTCTTTAAAAAGTTGAGAGATTGCTTTAAAGTGGAGGTGATGTCATTAACGGTCTCTTTTCTCTTGTATTTTATCGGATTTTCAGTGGATCGTTTTCGATATAATCAGGATAGCGATGTTTTCAAGCTGGCGGATATGAGTAAGATTTCATGGACGGCAATCTTTTGTTCCATTGGCCTCGGTTTCTCCTTGTCTCTCCTCATTTTTATGGATCAGAATATCACGAGCGCTATGGTGATTTTCCCCATCATAGTTTCACAATTTAGTAATTTAGGAGAAGTGCACGTCGTGGACGTAAAAGTTTGTTCAAATAATAATAGGAAATATTAAAATTCTTGTGTAGGTGAACAATCCGTGTAATAAATTAAAAAAAGGACCTGCCTACCACTGGGATCTCTTCATCGTTGGCATAATCAATGGATGTCTATCCATTTTCATAATGCCTTGGATGCATGCAACACTTCCCCATTCACCCCTTCACATGAGGAGCTTGGCGGACGTGGAAGAACGCGTAGATCAAGGCCACGTCTATGAAATGTATGGACTTTCCTTCTTCTTCTTCTTCTTCTTTCTAAATTTGAACCCCTCCAAACTTTCCTTTACATTCTTTACATTGAGTCTCATGGAGTTTTCCATTGTTTTCCAAAATGTCTACCTACAGAATCGTGAGGGTGAGAGAAACGCGGCTAACAGGGATATTTTCTCATGTACTCATTGGTCTGTCAATATTTCTACTTCCACACCCGCTGGATCATATTCCCATGTAATTTCATTACCCACATAATAAATATTCATAACTATTTAAAGTCACTGTGTGTGTGTGTATAAAAGATCCACAAGATGAAATTTCTCTCATATGAATATTCATAGAGCTGTTCTTGATGGACTTTTTCTGTACATGGCTGTCACTGCGCTGAATGGGAATCAAATGTTCGAGAGAATTACCCTACTTTTCATGGAACAGGTTTGTCATTTTTCTTGTATAGTTTTGTAGGATTATTTAAGAATTGTGCCACAACGTATATTGAATATTGAGATGTTTTTGATTATTTTTAGGCGGCGTATCCTCCCAATCATTACATACGAAGGGTACCTCAAAGGAAAATACATCAATTTACAGGTATGACAATTATTATTATCAGTAGCTATTTCATCTCATCGACAAAAACTAAAAGGTTGTATACTTATAGGGAGAGTCATTCGATTTTTTTTTTAGTAAATCTTGAAACGGATAAGGAAAAAAAAACTCTGTTTTGTTTTTTGTGCATTTGTAAACGAATGTAATATAGGGATGCAAGTTTTGCAGCTGAGCGTAATGTGCTTTGTGGGATTCGTGCCTTGGTCCTATGTGAAAATGGTGTTTCCAGTGACTCTCCTTTTGTTGCTCCCGATTCGACACAAAATCGTTCCCCTTGTGATTGAGCAAAAGTTTTTGGATGCTCTCGACGGAGAACACCAGTAAAAAAAGGGAAATCAACCCGGAGTCCAGTTGAAAGTTGTGAAATAAGCAGTCGGAACACAACAACATTTCAACATGTGGACAACATATTTTTTCAAAGCAATAATTTTCAAAGTCAAAGTCCTTTCGATCAACTGCCTTTCTCTCCTCAATCGTTTTTACTATTGTCAAAATGTGTGTGTGTAGTCTCGCTCTTTCTCTCAATCATTCCCTTTCCAGTTTAAAGACATCCCTCTTCATTCAAATTGACTTTTTATGATAGACATTTAAGAGTATAGATATTTCCCCAGTTATATATTTCGTGTACAAACACGTTCTTGTGAAATCGACTCGTTCCCCTTCGGCAGTAAAAAAAGGAAGTTTTAAAAGGATTACATGATGCTTCAGCAAGATCAAAAGGTAAGCTCACATCTTGAACAAAACTCTTGACTAGAAACCGGAAAAAAATCCCACTCAAAATTATCAAGTTTCCCGAATTTCTGTATGTAGAAAATTCCGCTTGGGATTACAAAAAGGTGATGATGACGACAGACAGCATGAGAAATGGGTAAAGTGTAAAGAAAAAGCCCAGAGTATTTTGTAAGCACGGCTTGAGTTCCTCATTAAAATGGCTTCGCCTCCATTTACAAGTGTTCCCCTTTGAGAATGAGAGAAAAGAAAAGAAAGAAAGAGCAAATTGAACTTTGTTCAAAGTGTAATTTAAATGTGGACTTTCTCGTTCATCTGAAATCAGCGGGGACGTTGAAACCACAGAAAACCAAAGGATAAAAAGCGAGGAAATGAGGGAGTGATGTGGAAATATCTATGATTCGACTGTCAACTGTCAGCCATTTCATCGAGGGTTTAGAAGAAGAAGAAGATTTAGAGCTTGTTGGATTACCCATAGAATTGGTTTTTACTACCTGCACATACATACACATGGAGAATATTCATATTGTGATATCGAAAACCTCACTCTCCAGGCTCACACACTTGGATGGAGAGAGAGAGAGCATCAAGTTCAACAAGAAAAGTGGGGGTGGGAGGAACCTTGACAGTAATTGTTATACGAAGAAAAACGAAGAAAGGAAGAAAACGGGATTGAAATTTAAATTGGAAGAAAGTGAAAAGTTGAAAATGAGAGCCGGCGTTTCACTCTCTCTCTCCCTCATTTTCATTAGATTTAACATCCCGAGAAAAGGAGCATTCCAAACATGGGAAAGTGATGCTTTGTAAAAGACATGTAGTGTTTTGAATTCAGAATATCAAGATCCACGTTTTTTTAAAGAGTGATTTTTAATTAAAGGAGCCACTTATTAACACCACGTTGATGGCGGGTGTGAAGTGAGGGGGAAAATCCAACGAAAAAACAAAATACTGTGGGTGAAGAATTAAGAAATAATTAAAGGAGGCATCCTCTGATCGCGCTCTTTGTTTAATTGATTCCGTGTGTGGTGATGGTGGTGTTTGCTGTGTGTGTGTATTTCTAAGTATTTGTATTTGTATGCGAATACTGAGAGAACATTAGGCAACTTCACAGTGTTCTTTCTCTCTCTCTCTGTCTCTCTTCTTTATTGGGGTTTTATTATGTGGGATTGAGCATCAAGTGTCATTGCTCTAAATGCCAACTCTACACTGGAATAATGTTTAACTCTCTGGATTCCCAAATTGCCACGTGCCGCCTAATTAGTTAATGAACTCATATAAACTGTGGTAGTGGAGAAGAACAAGTGGTGAAAACTTTAACTTTTGTTAGTGTATTTACTCAAATGTTCAAAGTTTCCTCTCTCCATCGATATATAAAACTGGAGTGAGTACAAAAGAAAAGAAAAACATATAAAGAAAACTAAAGACGGAGGAGGGGGGAAAAAGAGAGAGAGAAAAGTGTTGGCTGTCAAATGATTGATTGGATTGCTTTTGCTCTTTTTTTTTGCTTCCGATCTCTCTGCTGTGAATACAACTTGCAGAACAAACAAACGAACATCTAGACAAAACAACGACTTGAGAGTTTCGTTTCTCTGGTCAACGGAGAGAGAGTTTAATACAAAGTGTGGAAAGGAATATCAAAGCCGGAGAATTAAAGTTGATGTGTGTGGTGTGATGTACAGATATAAATAAACCCAGACTCCAAGCGAACATACAAGAGCAAAAAATAATTCCTTGAAAAATAGTTGATTCATGAAAAGAGTGTTGTTTTCTTTCCACTACTAATTGTTGATCACATGGGAAACTTTTATAACCGTAAGATTCACAATCTACATACTTTATTTACACTTCATTTGTGTAATGTACAGAATTTATTTCTGCATGGATATTTTAGATACTTCAACTGGTGGTCGGTCCCGTTTATTGAGATTTCATGTAGAGATTACACATGAGCAGCAGCCACTAATATTTACCATGTACGAATGGTAAATGATCCCATTTTGAGCTTATAGCATTGTCCAGTGATCGAGTGAAAAAAGAGAGAAAAAAGCCAGCTGTCAGTCATTCAGTCACACACATTACACTATTTTATTATGTAAGGGAATTTAACGGTACCTGCTCGCTCGGATCACGCAATGGGAAATTCTACACGTACCTTTAACATTTTACAAATCTTTAATTTATAATCATTTTACCATATATATACAGATATATATATATGCTCGACACACACGGATAGTGAGAGAGAGAGAATGTCCAGATATCTCTCATCTGCCTCCACAACTGCAATCTGCACTATAGCAATTGATCAAATGGAAAAAAATATGGTATATTTAAATTTTGTTGGCTCATTCTGTTATACTTTGACAAGATGAATTCAAATTGAAAAAAAAAAAAAATGGAGAGAAACAAAGCCGGAATGGAAACACGAACATTTACACGCCTTGCAATTTGAAATAGTTGGATAGAAGCAAATTGCAAACAACAACTACGAATGAACAATGACTCTTTTCATTCCAAAATGTGAATATCAACGGTAAATCCTCAATTCTCAATTTTCAATACAAATCTGGTAGAATTTGAAAATTCTGCTCAAACATTCAATTTAATAACGTTGGATATTCAGTATATATAAAAACCATTATTGGACACATACCCAGAGAATTGTGGGTAACTTGTCATTTATAAGCTGGCTAATATAATATAAAAATGAGGACTTGATGCTAGTGTGCTATAAAACAAAACTTGGATTTGTCAATGGAAATGAAAATTCATGTTTTTATAATTATTACAGATTTTTAAAAAAGTATGAGTATAAATAATTATTATTTACTATCCCACACGAATTGAGTCAGGCTTTTTAACTTTTTAAGTGACCAACAGTTGTCAACGTAAACAAGCAGAGAGGAATCCTTTTCATTTCTACACTCACATCTACATACAGAATCCTAAATGGAGTCAATTGTCTCCCCTAAAAGTCACAATCTAAAGACATTCCCATAAAAATCCCGTCCATTCGAGTATAAAAGCAACATGTCCCAAACTTTCCTCAGTTCAAGTCATAATATCTGTAAAAAAGTGGGACTACATAATTTGTGGTCATATTCAAAGAGCACAGGATTTGATAAAGTTGATCGATCAATGACGTGACAGCAGCTCGTCTTCGTCTTTATTCAACTCAGGTCCTTGTTTAGGGAAGATTTCTAACATGATCGCATCCAAATGGTGCTAAAACGCTATAAAAGTGAAATAACTCTTGACTACTCCTGAGGAAAGGATTTCCACGAGAGAGTTCTTACGAGTTGTGTGTGTGTGTAGGTGCTAACTGTATTTATAGATATTATTCACTATGTAATATGTACACTGAACACAAGGAGTGGAAGATTAATTTTATGTTTCAATCTCCTCCCCGAGTGAACCCCATAAATACTCCGTCGGTAACAACTTGCCAGGTTACCCTAAACTTTTCACTTTTGTTGAACTCACTCGTTCAAATTGAGAAAGTTAGTACAAAAGTTTTCTTTGACGACCATCACGAGGAGGACGAATTCGTGACCACGGACTTGAAAGGTAGAAAACTTTGGAGGAGGATTGGAATTGAGTGATGGAAAGGGAAAAACTACAGAAAGACGAGCCCGTATTGAAATTCCCAATGAACTATATTTAATTCGCTCTTTGAATTATTTTACTATTATGTCACATCCGAATAGACGTTCAGTTCAGACATATAAGATGGATATTTCATCATGATTTCTATTTCTAAAGTAATAAATGTGCCGTATATATATATATAAATATATATGTTTCGTATGAGAAAAATCTTGCTGCAGGTCAGTTCAATTAAAATATTATAGATTTTGGTATTTCATGATTTATTTTGCGTGTAGACAGAAATGCAAAAAAAAAACAACTATCATCGACAAGCGCTTCCATGAAAACGATATACATATATTACATATTGTGTATGCTTAACTAGTCAAAAGGGTAGAGATATAGGCGACGAATGTGTACCATTTAAACGGCTATTAAACTAAGGTTTTTTCCATGATAAAAATAGATTACGTAAATTCACATTGTATGTGTTTGCTTCGATGGAACTGAAGCAAATCAAATGGACAATCGAAACTTAAACAAAAGAACATTAAATTATTCACCATTTATTTTTCTGTTATAAATTATACAAAAGAAGGATGAGGGAAATGAGTAAAAAAAGGACCTTAGCACATTAGAATTAATTAATTAGAGCAATGTTGTGGCCGGCTACACGCTGTAGTAAATTATGTATATTATGTATACACACTGCTTTAATAAGGGTAGAAGACAGTTAGCAGTTTGTCACGTGTATGCATAATGATCTGTTCAGATATTGAAGCAACATTTATTCGGGAAGGGAAAATCAGTATTTTTTCAAAAATATACATCCATAATATTATTATTGTATTGGATGATTCTGGTTTTTATACATGGTTTCCAAAACAAACGAGCGTGTGCGTGAGGTACTGCGAATTGTTAAGAAAAACCAGTAGAAAAAATGTGATTATTTTGGGAAGTAATTAAATAACAACACCACATATTCTATATTTGTAATTGTACTGCTAAATCCTAATGCTTTAGGAAATCCGTTGAAAACGAACCCGAATTTCTTGTATTAACTAAATGGAAGGTGAGCTTTGTAGGATCGAGTACGAATAAAATGATAAAATAAAATAAAAAATGCAATTACAGATACGTTTGAAATCCCTCATTTTACACATAACTAGTTCAGACTATTTGCACTTGTTAATAGCTCCTTGGAATTCGAGTAATGAATGAGGAGAGATTAAAGAAGTGTAATTGGGGCAAGAGCAAGTGCACACTCATTTGTACAACAGAAGCTTTGTAATTGGCAACTTGTGTATATAAAAATTCATACGCTACACCCCTGTATGTATGTATGCATCTGTATTTATGTATGTAGGGTTGTCAAATTCAGTCAAAATTACGCTCAGATTCTGGTGAGGCTCTTTCCAATTTTCAATGAAAAATAGTAAATTTTTTGTGGATAGGTGTGTGTGATGTCGACATTGAGATATGATACATGATAAAATCTACAAAGAGAATCTGTGAGTATCCACATATAGAATACATACATTATTTGTTACACACATTCAGTCCTATACTTCTATCTCTAGTCTAATTGTAAGTGTACTTTTTACAACCCAAAACCTCTCTCTGTAAAGCAACTACACATTACACATTATGTATCGTATGTACAGAAGAGAATGGAAGGAGCCTACTGAAAGAGTGATAAATTACAAATTAAATGGCCGTGATATATTTAATCTAACCATGTAAGCTCGTCTACATCGTTCAACATTCAAGATTCGAAGCAGATAGTCGTTTTTTCAGGAAACCATATAAATTATAACATAACATATTGTGTGTGTTTGTAACTGCCAACCCAAACAAATATAAATATGTACGTGACAAAAGTCTCTATAAATAATAATAATAATAATAATAATAATTACACACAGTTTCGTACTTGTTCATAGTCATAGATAGGCTAGTTAGTGTTAAATACAAATACAAGTAGGTACCATATTACATATTACACCGTACAATTTTTTTCAGTTAACGATAAGGTGTGGACAGGCTTCTAATAGGCGCAAGGCCGTCTCTCTCCAAGTTATATTGAGTTATAGAGAGTAAATTATTACGAAAACACATAACACACACAACAAAATGAAATCAAAACAGATAAAAACGTTACTAAAAAAGCAGATACTCAAAATAAAATAAAATATATATATAGTTGTTTTCCAACTCAACATTGTACCTACATGAAAATACCTACAAAAAAATAAAATTTCTCCGTATATTCCTCAAAACAAAACTCAAAACGAAGTTAAAGTATATACTGATGAGAAAAACAAATGTCATCCGTCGTCAATTTATTCTCCAAAAGACTTTTCATTTTTAATAAGATAAATAATAAAATTATTGTAAACGTAGAGGAATTTAGTATATAAACGTCTTCTTTATGATTTTCTTTGTATCGTAAACATGTTTAAGTACAAGTTAAATACAATACAATAAACCCTTAAATACAATAATAACTATATTTAAATATTTATTAAATTCGAGAATATTGATAAGTGTGAAACTGTCCGTGACAGTGGATTTCAATTCAATAATAATAATAATAACAATTGTATGAGGACTTTTATGAAATGTTTTTATTCAATAAAGAGTAATTAATTATATATACTTACCTACATACATAGATAAATGGTAAAGGTTGTTATTTCAATCCCACGCACAAGATTGATTCTTGTTTCATATTATGTAATATATAGCAAAAGAAATGATTGTAAAAAATGATGATCTAGTCCTATTTAAAATACTAAAATTACGATTGAATGTAGATAGGTAAATAAGTCCTAAATTATTGTCGTCAGAAGGAAAATGCTGTGCAAAAAGCGCGTCTCAATTCACAGTGAAAAGTTAGTGTAGTTTTCCAGGTAACGAACATCAGCACAAACACACTTCATTTACCTAACAATAATAATTATTAAAATATGCATTCATTAATTATTGTTAAATGAATTGTTATACAATAACTAGCATGATACACTACTTACCACTTAAACACAATGTAAAGAAAAACAAGAAAATATGAACTATATGATTTGAACCTATTAAAAAAAATGATTACCTATTAATTGCTAAATATATTCCCTGTTCTCATTCTATACTCTATTTATTCATTAAAACATGAGCAAGGACCTTTTAATCGTATTAACATGCTCCCGGATCCTGTGAAACATTATCCGGAATATCTTTTAGTTTTTGGGTCATTGTGTGTGTAACGGAGTGAGCCAAAATCTCAAAATCCTCATTTCGGAAAAGAAATTTCGCATACGAGCATAGTTTTAGTTTCCAATTCCCGAGTCGACAACGCTATTAAAATGATGGTAAGTATCTATGTATGCCTGTTTCTCTCTCACTCTCCTCATGTTTAGTAAACATTGTTTACTACGCTGGATCCAGGAACCAGAACATAACACATTTATGAACAAGATACCTACTTGTAATAGGGAAATAATGATATGATATAACATAGCACTGATCTATAATTTATAACTCCTTTATTAGCGGACATTTTCATGGAGGGGGAAACAGAGAGAGAGAGAGAGAGAGAGAGAGATGGTATGTGTAATGCAGTAACAGAAAATGGATTGATGGTAATTAGCTTTTTGGGACCTCAACAATATATGTATAACATTTTATTAGGATGTGAAATGATGCTTGAAGTGATATCCTCTATCTAAATATGTACGCTCTACTCGTCTGTAGCCGTATTCAAGACTTTCACTCCATGTCCGTAACTTTAGCATGGCTCATTTGATTACGAGTCTAATAGGAAAATCCATTCTCTTCCTTTTTCCATTAAACTATTGTTTTTTTTCACTACTGTCATTCTACGTCAATTAAACTAATAATAATACACTATTATTTAGGTTTTTGGAGCCCACATCGATTTTCATTTGTACATTACTATTACCCGACATCAAAAGGGCGGAAATTCTTCTTGAGGAAACAAAATACTTACTGAAAAAACATGGTGTGGAACCATTTTTGTTGTGGAAAAAATAAACCAGAAATTCTTTCCTTTATTCAATATTGGTATCCCCCATATATTTATACAGATTAGACTTGAAATTTAACAAAGACCATGGATTACATACATATTACATGTAGGAAAATAAAAATGGTTGGATAAGAGTGTTGACCATGTTCCGCATAAAAATAAGTAATAAAATACAGTTGTGTAATGTGTATTTAAGTATCGCCGGTGGACTCTTTAATATTTCTTGAGATCAATGGAACAAGAATAGAAGCCATTTCTTTACTGCTCTTTACAACAAAGGCATGCTCAATCCCCTTTTCACAGACACGAAAATCCAGGTGAGGTATTTTTTGTTCCATTTCCTGAACATATGAGAGTGGACACCAGTCATCTGTGGTCCCGAAATAGAAGGAAATGAGACTTGTGTATTTGGTCAAAGTATCCACATCCAAATCTCTGACTTCTTTCAATTCACTATTTGCCAAAGCAACAACTCTCCGGTTGACATCCCCATGGAAAAGTTGAAGAGCAGCCTGGAAAATACACTCTGATGGAGTACGTAAGAAAAAGTAGCAAGTGAGAAGGAGTCTTTGTAGAGCCTTGGGCAACATCATGAGTGGTAAAAGTAAATAGTAGAGGTATCGATAGTATGGGAGGACAGGCCATAAAGCTTGCCCATTTGGCGTCTCCCTCATTCTCTCTATAGTTGGGAAGAGCATGTAACACTTGATGATGGGTATCTCTTGAGGAATCACTATCTTGAGCACGTCCAACAACATCTTGCAACCGATGCTGTGTCCAATTAATATCAATTTCACGTTCTTTGGCAAGGATTTGATGAATTCGACTTTGGCTTCTGTTTGACCCTTCAACTCATACAAGTTTGTATTTTCTAGAAAATATATATCAAATCCATATATACGTTTAAAATCTTTCATTATTTCACAAACAAAAACTCACTTTTTCTCCTCTCAAAGTCTGATGTTCTGCGGACTTTGTCTTTAAAAATAGACGAGAGGAAAGTGAAATGTACTGAACTTTGCGATGGCTTAAATAAACTTGGAATTTTCCCTACGAAAAAAAAAACTATCTTGGAAAAGTTTTAGAGACGACCAAAAGAAAAAGCCTTTTTCTCCCTTTCTTTTAGTGCTCGAGACGTTGGTTGATTCCACTCACAAAAGAGAAATGAAATGATTGCTCCATTTCCTCAATGTACTTACCATTCAATTTAGGGAACTTGACATCGACTCCATCGATTTGATGCCCTCCATGTGAAATCCCTAATACAGGGATATTCTCCAATGGGAATTGCTCACGTACACGTTCAAAAATCTCGAGCATAAAATCCCGATAAAATTCTATAACTCCCGGATTCCCTAAGTCAAATAGAACAAAGACATTTAGGTACAAGAATCTTTGATGGCATTCCCATTTTCACCTTTTATTTTGTTGTAATTAGTGTGTATAGAAAATAACATTGGGCAAAAGATCAAGGACTTTGCTGATGGGAAGTAAAGTATTGAGGGAGAGAGGAATAAAACGTGGATAACGGGATGAGACGCGAACAAATTGGAGTGGACAAGTGTAGACATGGTGAATGGACATGTACTGGACACTTGTAAGATACTTTATATATGTACATACCTGGAACAAGTATAATCAAATGCTCAGCTTTGGGTAAACTATCTTGAAGGGGGCTGTCAAAAGTTAGGCAACGACAGGCAAGTCCATTGAGAATTCGTGTAGATTCCATATTGTTCAACAGCTGAGGATGATATCACTTGAAGACTTGAAGCAATTCCACTGTCAATGGGAAAGTTTTCCTAGAAAAGTTCCAAGTACATACAAAAAAAAAGACATCCATTTAGTATAAATAGTAAATACAGCCCGTAGACAGCACATGAGCTCACTATGAGAACTGACATGTGAGAACAACCAAGAAACGGAGAGAGAGAGTTTTCACTTTTCACCACGCGCCCACCACATCAGATAGCGTTAGCACATTTTATATGGCTTTTCTTTACTTAAACATAAACCCAAACTACTTGTGTTTTTATTTATACTTTCTATCTTTAGTCAGAGCAACAGAAAGGCAAAACAACACAACCACCCTGTGTAAAGTTTATCCTATTTACTGATAAATGTGGGTAGAAATATAATTTAAGTTATTCCCTTTAAAATTACTCCACAATCTCCATACTTTCCTCATAACATCTTTTTTTTTTTTTGCATCAAACTCTCGACTTTTTCCTTGGTTGGAAAATAATTCATTTCCGTATCTGTGTATAACTTTGGCCCTTAGAAGTCTTCATACAAAATATATGATTTCCCAGTAGAGCAGCCATGGAAAAGAAGTAATAAACTCATAATGTTTATTTATCTTCCATTTTCTCTCAATATTGCCACTCAAATTTGATTTATTATATGAGATGGAAATGACTTTTTTTGAATAGGTGGTTCAACTAACTTTATGAGTCGAAAGCTCATGTAACTGAATTGAGTTGTAACGGCATATGATTCAAGTGCACACCTTTCAGTCGAGAGACACTTTTGTGGAAATAGACCACAAGTCCAGAATACAGTAGTGTTGTGACAATAATAATAATAATAATAATAGACAAAATCACTTTTTATGTGAGTGTCGGATTGAGGCTTTATTTGATTATCTTTATAGCAAAGTGTTGGAAAAGGTTTCAATGTGTGTGTATATGTGAGTCAAATCAAAGGAAAGCTAAACCAAAGTGGTCATTGCATTATATTATATCACTGGGCAGTCACACATAACATTTACTCTTATTCACACACACATGATGATTGTTACGTGAAGGGGGTTATGGTTTTACTTGCCATACCACCGGGGAGGATGCCAAAACTACAGGAAGTCTACACACACAGAGAACTCCCCCCACACACACACACACACAAACACATACTCAAACTCAAGTATGATGACCAGTGAAAGGAATGAAATTCGTCAGCTTCCGGCAGGGTCCAGCAGCAACAGCAGCCGTATTATATTCTTTTTTAAAGACCAATGACCTTTCAGATCCAATCCAATTACATTACACACGTATACATAATATTTATGTACAGTTTTTTTTCACCATCAGATATGAACGAATCTTTGTACGCTGTCCTCATGTCATGTACATATACATATAGTCAATCCTTACACATGTACGATATAGTCATATAGTCAATAGAAAACAAACACATGTATTTCATACTATTTTATACATAAATATGTGTAGGGATTTTTTTTTTTCATTTCATGTGTGTCTTGTCCAATATTTTTCTATTTCTATTTCTGCTCCTGTCACTGATCTCAGTTTTGAGGACCTCACTAACATTTGTGTAAATGCTATGCCACAAATTCGCTCGTATAAAAACCCCATTCCGCGTTCCTAATTTATGTAGAGAGATAAGTTCTTTTTTTATTTATATATTATGAATGTATATTTTTTCCTTGTTTCCCTTTTTTCTATGTACAAAAAAACGGGTTCACTACACTGGGAATTTAGGATGTGGATGTGACGATGCTATAACTGAATAAACTCAATTGCAATTGATTTGACAACTTGTGGAATTGAAAAAAACATACCTCCAAATTCACACACACACACACACACATGGATATATGGTACAAATAAACGACGTTCAGTTCAATGTATTTCGAATTGATGTACACAAAACGTTTCCCATTCAACGCTCATTTTTTTCGCATAACCATTACAATGAATTTCAATTATTTGCTCAAATGCAATTTTTAAGATGCCGTTATTTTTGGAGAATGGAACAACGTGTTGTTCCCCCTCTTGATCTCATAATTTCCTTTGAACAATCCCAATAAAATTGATAAAATATATATACAAATTAAAAATACGGTTCGGTGCATATGATCATGACAATGCACTTTTAATGAAAGCAACAACTCCCAGGAAAAATACTCTTAAAAGTCCATTTACATTCACAATTTTTTGTGTCATCATTTTCATCCTCATCACTCAAATCTATAAATGAAATTGAGGACAAATTCCAAATAATTGATATTTTATAATTCTATTCAATTTCATCTCAAAATTCCATACTCTGTGGGTAAGTCAATTAATTGAAGTTAAAACGGATAACACTGACCATTGAAACATTAAAAACTGGGGTTGATTTTAAATGCAGTACAATTATAAATAAAAGAAGAGAGAGAGAGAGAGAGAAGGATAAATAACTACGAGATAGTTTAAAAAAATATTATTGACTCTCCGTGTGTGTGTGTATGATTGATGAAACTAGTTTTGTGAACAAAGGTGAGTGTAAAAGGTTAAGGTGACGATGAAGCTTGGATAATTACCAGACTGCATGGAAGGTAAACATGGAAATCTGAGTATAGGGAATAATACAGAGAGACAGCATAGATTTCATAGTTAGTCAACAGTCAACATTTGGAATCCCAAAAATACGTTGGGAATGGAAAGAGAGAAAAACCCCAAACGACGTCCTCTTATTCAATTGAGAAATCAGTTGGATTTCAGTATACAGTGACAGACTAAAAGGGACGGAGATGAGATGAGACAGAAAGAGAGAGAGAGGGAGAGAATTGATTATGCATGTATAGTTCTACATATATGGATATGAGTGGTGGTCAGAGTATGTTCAAAATCATATAAATTGTTGGGGGGAGGGGGGGAAGAGGTAAAACTCTGAAGGCAAGTCATGGCCCTGTCCTGACGTTGTTTGTCATAATAATGGGCAAACTACCATCACCATCACCAAAAAATCGCATCAAACGTTCCCATCAATAAAACGAAGAAGACAGAGAGCACCGTGAGTACATACATGCAAAGCACAGGAAGTAAGCAGGGCCAGTACAAAAGGTTGATTCAATAGACCTGCAATCCAGAGCATGAAATGGTCACTTCCTCTATATCAGAATGCCAATGAATGACTCCAACCTCAAATTCACATTTTCCACGTAGATCAATTCTGATTACGAGCCAGGATTATTTGGATCCTCTCTATCTCTCTCCCTGTATACCTTTTTATTTAGTTTCCAAAGTTGAGTATTCAGTGAGTTACGTGCTCTGTTCAAATCCCATCTTTTCCCATTGTGTTCAACGAAAATTAAATTCAACAACACATTTTACAAGCGTATACATACTTTTCATTTTTTACCTCCATATTCTCACCAGTTTTATACATTTTTTCATGAAATCATTTTCTTGTAAGAAAAATTGTTAAAATCGTTTAATTCCCTCGTGTCTTTCATTTGTGAAGCAAGTAGTGATCACTCTCAATTGTTTTTGTTCTTGTTCCAATTACACATCTTTTTCAAGTGATTTATCATTCATTTTCTATTGTTTTTATATTTTTAGTGTTGGTGATTTACGAAAGAAAATTTTTGATTTGACGGAAAAAACGAAATATATACATTTATACAATTTCGTTGGATTTTTATCATTTGGATTTCATCACTGTTTGTGCCCAAGTTTTGTTCTCTCAAATTGAATATTTGGTGTCTCATTAATTCCTCTCTCATCTGAGGAAAAAAGGACGTGGAGAAAAAGGAAAAGAAGTAGTGTAGAGGGAAATTCGTGTAAACATTGCTCGGATTACATTTTACATTCCCTTCAAAATGAGACCGAGAAGAAAGGTGAGCACCATTCTTATACTTTTTAGCTTGTCTTCTCTTATACTTACAGCCAGACGACGACACGCCAACATGCACGCACAAATTTTTTTCGATTAGTGAAAGTGGATTGGGGGAGCTGAGAGTTGAGAACAAGTGACTTTCTTGAGGAGTGAATCCTTAGAAAAACTTTCCATCTCAAACACTCTCTACATTGTACTCCATCTCAAGCTCAAAGCAAAACATAATCCAATCCGTCCACATCTTCAAGTGAATTACACACAAAAGACACAAGCACGGACACATTAAGTCTAGCTCTAGCTCTATTCATGTCATCAAAAAATCTCTCCTTCACTTTTTTTTTATTTATTTTTAACTTTTCTACATCTCTTTTGAATTTGCACACATTTCCATTTAAGTGTAGTGACATGGTGACAGGAGATTCCAATTAAAACACTATGACTAATGGCAATTATGAAATCTAGACGACCTCATTGGGAATCACGGTCTGGCTAATTTTAATCCCCATTGGTCATTCACACATTCGTCAACTCGAGGAGCACAATAGGAGAAATTTAGCATTCACATTTCCATTGTGAGTGGAAAAAATAAAAATAAAACAAAATTTGAAATGGATCAGGTTTCTCACTCGTTTCTAATTATGTGCTAATTTTTTTCCATGGTATTACTGACAATTTTCACTTATCATTTCCCCTCCAAGTTTACCTAAAACAAAAAGGAATTTAACCTTGCCAGCTACACAGGGAACCATTCTCCATTATTATTATTATACTTTTCCCAGTCCGTCTATCCTTGATTCCCTTTTCTCTCTCTCTCATTTTATTTTTCTATTGTATAATTAATTTCATTCTTGGGCCACTTGAGTATAATTTCAAAGAGTAATTAGTGCAAACTGAAACTGAAACTGAAACCAATTCAAAAATGGTTTAGCTAAGGACTGGATATTTTTCCATATCACTTCACGTGCATTATATTTTCGAAAAAAAAGAAGAAAAGAACCACAAAGGCCAGCAACAGGTCAATAATATCTAAACAATGAATGTTAGAAAAATCTTTGACGATGAGTCCTCAATATGCACAAGGACCATCAAACGGGTTTCAATTCCTTTAGTAATCTAAGGCTCCCTTTCGAATCTTTAACTGATTTTTCACGACTATAATAATTAATCAGAGAAAGGTGTTGACCATCAGCGTAGAGACATGTTTAATTCTGCATAATTTACACTGATTTGCATTGATTTAAAGTAAAGAATAAATTAGGATTTCTTAATATAAAAACATGATAGTAAAAATGTACATGAATTTACATGGTCGTTGAGGTTTCATTTGATTGGGATATGGAAAAGTTGGGAAAAGCCTCGTTCCACATGGCCGAACAATAAAAAAAAAAGTTGAAATATTTCGAAATCTCAACTTAATGCGTAACTGCGTATTAACTGTTTACAACTTATACACAAATTATAATACCTAAGCAATAGAATGTGGACATGAGGGGAGAGAGAGAGAGCAATCAAAATATGCACAATGCAAAGTATTCCAACTTGTATATAAACTACAAGTTATAATAAATAATGCTATTTTTATATTACGAGATACTTGAAAACTCTGGGGGTATATAGCTGTAGCTGTACTTCTACAATAGTTGTCATCATCACACTTTACATCAAGTCCCTGTAACTTCCCTGAGTATAGGCAAACTACATGTATATATAGAGAGTACAATGGAGTATCCACAGTCCATTATCATGGCATCATACTCTGTCCTACTTTTCCCATCTCTCTTTCTCTCTCTCCCTCTGTCCACCAACCAATATGAATCCACTTCAATTTTAAAACGTATCACACACATTCATTAGGAATGGGACGGAAGTGAACATTCTCATCATGACCTTATTAGCTAAGTTTTGAGCTTTTACGGAAACTCCACAAGCGCACATGAGAATTGAGACAGGGCAGGTCTACTTTACAACGTTTTACAAAGTACCTCATCAAATCAAATCAAAACTATAACACATGATAAAATTTGACTACTCAAAATTAAAGTTGAAAAGAGTCCTTGAGATTGAAAAAGTTTAACTTTTTACCATATGCATTTCACGTCCTTTCAAATATAAGGCATAAATCCATCAGTTTTGTGTGAAGCCTTCAAAAATTTAACCCCAATGCATTTTGTCAACTTGCCTAAAGAAATTCCTTTACTTACAAACAAATAGAAATGAAGGGCTCTCATTTATCATTTCATGCCATGCTGGGAAAGGTGTATTTGACTACATAGCTTTCGAGTATACTGGAAAAGTAAATAAAGTCGGGGACATAGTTAGTTGAAAGTTGTCATTCCCAACTTCCTACTCATAGTCAAGGAGGAGTACTGTGAAAAAAAAATCAAATTGTATTCGGATGCAATGAGTAGCTGTCGGAGTCGCATCTGTAATTGTCGTAGTTTGGCTAACTGCTCTCTTGCTCCTCGTAGTAGTAGTACTTGAGCTTGATTCAGACAATTTAGAAGGGAAATGTATATAGGAGTTGAGTTGGAGTAAATACATTGGATTGCATACTCTGAAAAACTCATGAACATAAAAAAGAAAAAAGTAAAAACGGGTTGTTCAATGACTATATACAAGAGAGAGAGAGAGAGAGAGAGAGAGAGAGAGAGAGAGAGAGAGAGACAGACAAGCATTGACATATCTAGAACGAACGACGTACATATATAAATACTCACATTAACCAAATAGTTTGAAATGATTTGGGCTGAAAAAGGGAATGCAAAAATAAAATATTCAACAAGGTTTGACACCGGAAGTCCACCAGTCAGATGCGAGCATTATTGTATAGGCATGGACAGAGGGAGAGAAGAGAGAAGTGTAGTTTGAAATGAGTACTCACTCACACTCACCCACCTGTACACATTCACATTCAAATTCACATTCAACAACCAGAAACAGAAACAGAAACACTGTATCATAGCGTACGAGAAGTCACGCCCAACATACACAAAAAAGAAGCCCACACATTTGCATACCTATAGATACTATTTAAACAGAACAGACTATACGGACGACATGAGGGACGAGAACGTTTCAGCTATTCATAGATGAATCCTCAACTCATCCCTTTATTTTTAGAACCTGTACAAAACCAAAGGTCTATTACTCCAAAAATATTCAAAATAATAATACTATGTATCATGAAAATGGTCAATTCCAAGTGCAATGCTCTTCCACAATGCTCAATGCTGTGTATGAATCATACTAACTCTGGCTAGTCAACTATACAGCTACAGCTACAACTACTACAACCACTCCAATCTTCTCTTCCTTTGTTCCTACTTTTTTTCCAGGAACTTTTTTATTTTTTTTGATGGCAATGACTGAACTTGCATGTATTATATGTTTTCTCGTGAGCAGAACGTTCTCGTTCGACACGTTCAACTCCATTCCATTCAGTAAATGACATAGTTTAATCATCCCAAACTTGCATCAATTTGATCCCCCTTTGCTCAACCAATCGTCTTCAAACCTCCTTTTTTTAACCAGTGTAAAATATTATGTCCAATCTCACATGATCATGATCCATAGTAAATTTGGCATCTCTAGGCAAAACGAAACACACGAACACAAACATTTGAACATTCTGGATTTACTTTCAAAATTCTCTCACCAATACATTAAAATTTGAAATTCAACAATTAACCTTTTCTTTTCTTTGTGTGTGTGTGTGTGTGAATTGGAAATGCAGGGACGACCAAATGGCCGCCCTCCTATTAAAGAATTGGGATATTTTCTACTACTAGTCTGCATAATTCTTCCAAGTAGTGTCCAAGGTAAGTTGGAAATCAAGTCAAATCAAATAAACTCCATTCAATTCCGTCAGTGTAATACAAAAAAGGAAATGAATGAATAAATGAATATATACATATTGTGTGTGATTTCCTGTTAAAGGACAATGTTTTGGTGGGCAAGAGACGTACGAGAAGACGACGGGGATGGGAATGGCTGAGAGTGATTCACAAGGTCTCCTTCATCAACCAAATGCAGCCGTGACACGGGATTGCACCGCAGTTTGCCGACAAAGTACAACGTGTAAAGCCTTCACTGTTGGTGAGTCGTCCTGACCTACTTCCATACATAATAAACTCACACGTGTTCAATTTTCATCATCCCATCTCTCAAGTTCTACCACAAAGAGGAGGAGAAAGAGAGAGAGGGAGAACGAGAGATTGAACCGAAAAACAGAAAGAGGGAGAGAGGAAAAGAAAAGTTTCTCGCGTTCAACTCGATCCTTTCCCTTTTCCAAAAAAAAAAAAAGAGAAAAAAATATAGGGAAAGGGAATTTCCTCCGTTTTCTGTTTGATTTACTTGCTGTACAACATGTCATCGTATGTGTTTCTTGGTTTTTGGTTGTTGTAGATTACGTCAAATCGAGGTGTGACTCAAATGAACGTGACTCTGTGGGACGACGACAGAAACTACGGGAAGACCCTACAACAAATTACTTTGAGAAAGTTTGCTTTCGTGGAGGTAAAGGAAATACACTGTACTTTATGTATCTAAGCATCAGACTCCATCATTTCCCTCTGGTTTATTCCATTTTGTATACACGGTTGAAAATTCTCAGTCTATGTAGTTTAGTCTCATCCCGTTCCCTTCATGTTCTCTCCCTATACTGTGTATAAAAAACCCACTACATATCTTCCTTTTCGTTTGGATACATCACAGACGACGTTCTTTTTTATTCCTTCACAATTCAACTGAAAGGGGGAAATGAATTTTATTCATATAATTTGAAGACTAAAAAATTAGTTGATTTCTTCACGTACTTATATGTATGCACACATTATTTTCAGTTCCCAACTTCTCTCAAATATGCGGGGATCGACTTTGGTCTTTCGAACGAGTTGTGGGCGCCTTTTTGGATGGTTTTGATGACAAACAAGAAAGCGGTGTCCAGACTAAAATGGATTGTGAAAAAATGTGTCTCATCGAAACAGAATTCACTTGCAGGTATGTATACCCGATAAAAAAAAACCTTTTTATTTGAAACCCTTTTGGTTGATCTCACGTCCAACATTCCAACAAACACAAACGTGGACATTTTCTCCATATACATAGAACTCTAAGAAAAATGTTTCTTATATATCGTCTGGATTCTCGAGTTCTTGAGGATGAAACGAATCCAAGAGTAATTACACAACGATTCCAACTTCCTCAAAAGACTTTGAATGTGTGTGCTCAAATGGGATTGTGATTTGAATTATAGATCAGCAGAGTATGACGAGTCCACCAAAATATGTCGTTTGAGTCGTGAGGACAGAAGAACTCAGCCGAGTGCATTCCGACGTCAGCCTGGACTCACTGTTGACTACTTGGAAAATCAATGCGTCAAACGTAAGAGACACTCCGAGTTTTTTTCTTTCTCTTTCTTGTCGCCTTATTCTCATATCCAATTTTTTAAAGGCTGGTTTGTTCAAGAAACTTGAGCTTCCATATGGAATTTCTATACCATCCCCATATACATGCACATGCACACGCACACACGAGTCTATACATACATATAAGACTTGATCGTGTGGTAAAATACAAGTCAGCACTCAATTTCCCTTAGAAAACAAGTCAAAGTCTGTATTCTGTATTCTGTATTCTGTATATGTGCAATGATACATTTTCAGAACTTCCGGACTGCCGATACACTTCCCGACAGGACGTTTCCGTGATCTCAATGGACGACTTACAGTATGCTGCCACAAGGGAAGATTGTGAATCCTTGTGTGATCATGTGAGTTTCCAATTTACCATACAAAATCTCAACAGATATCCCATTTACAAGCTCCTTGGTTGGTTGGTTGTCTTTGTAATTCCGTTTTACCTTTCTCCATGTTCCGTTACTTTTATTTGCATGGGGAGATTCGAATCCAGTATGATTTAGATTCCCTATTCCAAGAATTTAATTAACTAGCTCAACTGAGCTAGTTGCTAGTTGTTACTGACTGGAACACATGGGAAGGGAGACGAAGGAAAGGGAAACCCAAATGATTAATCGTTTGTTGATTATTTAGACTCGAGGATTTACGTGCAGATCCACCTCTTTTGCTGCTGATAAGAATTTCTGTTATCTCAGTGCGGACGACTCGGTGAGTCTCATGGGAGCTCCACTACCTCACAAGAAGGGTGCTGTCTTCTCGGAAAAACAATGCTCCATCAGTAAATACTTGTTTTGTTTTTTATACTCTCGAATAATCCTACGTCTAATCCTCATCCATGTATCATAATTTCCCAGGATATACCTGCAACTACAAATCAAATACTTGTAACACACTACACACATTGCATGCATACCTATCCTATTTTATTACTCTGATTTTTTAATTTACTTTTTCCCTCCTCTCCCGACTTTCACTTTATTTTCTAGATCACTGTGAAGGTGGACTTTTCACATTTGAAAAAGTGACGGGACATTTCCTTCGGACAGCTAAACAAGAAGCTTTGGCCTTGTCTGCCTCCGCACCCGGCGTTACACTCGAGTGTGTTGAAAGATGTAGAGATGCAGGAGCGGACTGTCCATCTTTCATGGTGGATCACTCTGCAATGAGATGCTTCAAATTGGATCGAAATACTCAAGGGAGAGGCGAAGAGCTCACACGACGAGACGGACAAAACTATTTTGAAAAAATATGTCTTCGTGGTAAACTCATTTTTTTTAAAAATACCATTTTCTACTAGCGGAAGACATTAGATCTGTAATCTGTACATTCGTCAAGGATTATAATGGAATTTGATAAAAAAAAATAAAAAAAAATAGGGAATACACGTGGATGTCGAGGAAGAGCGTGGGCGTTTGAGCGAAGACCAGCTCGAGAGTTACGAGGACACGATGACTTTGTTCTCCGGAATGTTCCCAGTCGAAGGGATTGTGAGGAGAGATGTTTGGCTGAGACTCGATTCGTATGTAGATCCGCAGAGTATCACACTCAGGTAAATACATACATTTACATGACACCCATTTCTAAAAGGCCAACTTAAATTACTCCATGTGCAGTTTAAGACTCGCTATTCCATTTCATTTTTTTTTTTTATGTACATATATATTCACAGACAACCGAGTGCCGTTTGAGTAGAGAAGATCGACGAACTCGACCGAATGATTTCGTGGAGGCTCCAATGCACATTGAATATCTAGAAAATCAATGCATAGAACGTAAGACGAACACTCCTATCGCAAAATTTTGAAACAACATCTCTGATAGAAAATTCAATTGTGTACAAATGAAAATGAGCCTGATTAAAATGAATATGATTGGATTTATTATTTCCATGTTGCACACACTGAAGCGGACAAAAGATGTGCCTTTGACAACGTCCCCGATTCTCATCCTCGCTACCTGGACACGGTCGTCAACAGTGTGCCCACGGAAAAGGAATGTGAACAAAGATGTAATTCACACCGAGACTTTGTCTGCCGATCATTCTCATTCTACGCATCTGCTTCCCAATGTTTCATTTCAGGCGACGACAAAGGTACGAAAAGAGAGAGAGAGAGAAGAAAGTGGGTAAACTGTAAAGACACAAATTGTGACATTGATGGATTTGTATTTTGTGTTTGTAATCTCATTCTGCTTCTCAATCCCCGGATAATTTCTCCATAGTCTTATAAGTTTTATTTATATCCATAGTCGGATTTCTCACAAAGTTTATTTTATCATGCCCAAGCAATTTAGGTTGAACATTATTCTCTTTCTTTTCTTGAGGGCTCAGAATAAATAAAGGAGGATTTTGTAGTTGTTTTTTTCTGCTCAAACTGCTAAATGTGTTTTACTGACAGTTTTACTGACAGTCAACAAATTTGATGGGCATTCGTTTTGAACTTCTTTCGAGAGTATACAAGATTGAGCGAGAGGAATCATAAGGGACAATGTTAAATCATGCCCTGACAGTTGCTCTACTTGTACAATATAGAAGAAAACTATATCCTTATTTAATATGATGCTGTGTTGTTTTAGCATCTGGAGGAGATGAAGCCATTCAAAAACGACCAGGAACAACATACTTTGAGAGGAATTGTAAAGGTGGACTGGCACCAGACACTGGACCGATTTCTAACACGATTGTGGACAGACCGCTCCCCAGTTTATTTGGCAATGGAATCTCAGATAGAAATATCGGACCGGGCAGTACAGACACACAAAGTACGTCTTTTAACCTTGTAATTTTTCCAAAACTTTAAACTAGCATTTAAAATATTGATAATTAATATTTATTGATTGAATCGATTTTAGTTGGTCGATGTGCGTTCGGTCGAATGACATACGAGAAAGTCTCTGGTTACGAATTGGATCGTGGACACAGTTACCTACTGTATCGAGACTCTGGGAGAGGGATTTCAGACAAATGTTCCAAAAGATGCCAGAGTGACGTCAAATGTCATGCTTTCAATTTGGACTACAATCGAAATGAGTGCTCCGCTCTGGAATTTGCAAATGATGAAGTCCGCTATGATCTCCGACGCTCATCCGGTGTTGCTTACTTTGAAGGGATTTGTCTACGAGGTTCAATACTTTCAATCAGTTTCCCTCATTCTATACTTGTATTCTAGCAGTGAGACGACATGCAAGACATTGTCGTCAAATGTGGAAAAGAATTGTTGTAATCATGCAATGTTGTGATTTGTAATTATACAGGTGGTGGTTGCGGGTTATTATGGACATTTGAGAGGATTCCCAGTTTCGAATTACGTGGTTTTGACAAGGAAGTTTACCGAGACGTGGGGAAAACTCAATGTGAAGATCGATGTTTGGAAGAGAGGAGATTCATTTGCAGATCAGCTTCATATGATTGGAAAAAACGTGAATGTCGACTGAGTAGAGAAGATCGATTTACTCAACCGCGTGGATTCGTCCCATCCCCAGACTCTGATTATTTGGAAAATCAATGCGCTCTCCGTAAGTTCTCTCTCGAAATTTTCATATTGAAATTTCAAACATTGACCAAAAGTCAAAGAAAAAATACTCGCAATAGTTCCCTATACTTGCCTTTAATCAACCACACTCAAGAATGTCAAATGTACTTTCATGTACTTTTACTTCCCTTTTTTACAATATAACATTTTATTTTCATTGCTTTTTTTCTCTTCATTTCACAGAATCCACGAAATGTACGTACAAAAACCTCCAGAGGGATCGTTACCTGATTTATGTGGATAAAGCAGAAACAGCACTAAATGACGGAAGCTGTCAACGAGCGTGTGACAAAGAACGTGACTTTAACTGCAGATCCTTCTCATTCCTCAGCCCAGTAAGAACCAACGACTCAGAATTTTTCTTCTCTCTCCTCACTTTTCCACGTTGACACTCTACAAATAAATTTTTTTATTTGCTTTCCCAGTACTTAGAACTTACAACCATAATAATAAATCACTCACTTACTCTCTCTATATATATATATGTATATGTATATGTCTGCATGTCACCCAACTTTTCTTTTTTATCTTACTCTATATATAAGCCATATAAAAAAGAGGGGAGAATGATGTTTGATTTGTTTTATAGGTTAGTAGTCCAGCTCCAGCAAGTACAAGTTTGTGTCTGCTGAGTGGTGACACGGCCGAGAATGCGGGTCCAAATGCTTTCCAATCTCAAGTTGGAGCTGTATATTCGGAGCGTGAATGTGATCCACGAGGTATTGTCGGTGCTGGAGTAGGAGGTGGAGGTGGTGGAGGAGGAGGAGGAGAAAGTAGGCCATATCCACCAGTTGGCCCTGACCCTTATCCATCCGATCCGCGTCCATATCCACCAACAAGTCGGGATCCATTCCCACCGACAAGTCGAGACCCTTTCCCACCTGTCATCCGTGATCCTTATCCCACGAGCAATAGAGATCGAGACCGTGATCAAATCCGAGATAGATATCCAGCAACAAGTCGGGATCCTTATCCCAATCGAGACCGAGACTACTATCCAGCACGTGATTATCCATTCTCGAGGGATCCTTTCCCAAGTCGAGATCCATATCATCGAGATCCACCATATCCAACGTCTATTCGTGAGCCATACCCCCCTACACGTGGAGATGTCTATGTACCAAATGGTGTGAGAGATAGAGATCGAGATCGAGATAGAGACCGGGATGCACCATCTACATTCCCGGGGAATCAAGATCCCGGAAATTATTTGGATCCTGACTTATCCCCGTACAGATGCCGCTACACTGTCACTTATGAGAAAGTCATGGGCCACACTTACAATGGAGCGAGAAAGTAAATTATTATTATTATTATGTCCCCCTCACCCATTACTTTCTCTTTGTCTTTGTCTTTGTCTTTGAACTCTCATTCTAATTTTTTCACGATGGAAAATGAGAAAATCTCACAAAGTCCACACATTCCCATGCTGTGTTTTTTTTTGTCTCACATCATTTCATTTGTTTTGTACATTTTTTTCACAGGGAAACGATTCCCACGCGAACGGAAGTGGGAATCACTGGAGAGTGCTTGAAAGAATGTGATCATTTGAGAGATCGTTGCTTGGCTGTTAGTATTGAGCCCCTTAGGAGTAGTGGTCAAAGATGTTACTCCCTGGATAGATCCTCCGAGGCCGACTCTTCCCTTTTACATCCATCCGCTGACTTGATTCATTTTGAAAAAATATGTCTCCGAGGTACAACAGACAAAAAACATAATCTCATCATTTTATTTATCCAACATTTAAATCCTCCCATCCTCAGTTTTTTTTGTTGTGGTGATAAAGATAAAACTAACAATAAAAATAAAAATGAATGTGTATCATTTAAATGACAGAACGACATTGTGGAAAATTGTGGACTTTCACTCGAGTACCAGAGCATGAGTTGGTTGGCCCAGGGGACTTGGAAATCCGAAACATTTACAATCGTCGACAATGTCAGGATGAATGTTTGAGAGCACCCCGCGGCCCTTGCAGGTAAATTTATTCACAAATTAATTTTTTCATAATAGTTTTTTTATTGTGTGCTTGAAATTGAAGTTGGTAAGATATGCAATCTCTTTCTCTCTCTCTCTCGAGTTGTTGTACCATGAATTATAATAAATGCGTAAGCGCGTAAGGAGGAGAGAGAGAGAGAGAAGAGATTACGCGTTTGTGTGTTTTTATTGTGGCTTTCTAATAATTATCCACGCTCATCTAGATCCATCACATACTACGCTCGGGAGAGACTTTGTAAATTGAGTAGTGAGACGAGGAGAACTCGACCTGAAAGTTTCCGGAAGGCTGGTCCCGAAATTGACTACATGGAGAATGAATGTGCACCAGGTACGTACGAGATAACAGCTTGACTGGGAGATTCAACACTATATTCACACATTAGAAACATCAAATCTGTCGAGTGTGCAGACAGTCAACTACGTTAATCTCCATTTAATGCTCATGATGATGATGATGATTGTTTAATGAAATGATTCAAGCTCCTCCACATTGTGAGTACACGGACTCTCCAGGACGATATCTACCTGTCGCAGACAAATTCATGCCCCGAATGTACAGTGTAGAAGACTGTCGACGAGCTTGTGACACCGAACAGGAATTCCAATGTAAAGCTTTCAGTTTTCATTCGTATCGACGGGAGTGTCTTCTGAGCTCAGATGACACGCACTCCACCGGTCAAGCCCTCATTCCCGACCCTGACTTTTTCTATGGGGAACGAGGCTCTTGCAATAATGGTAACCAAAACGACGACTATACGTATACATAATAATGTCAATCATATCGTATATATGGAAATAAACTCCAGTTAATATAATCCATGACCCCTTTCATTTACATTAGTTCGTGTGGATTGTACCCCGTCGGATATGATGGTCACCATCAATTTCGGAACACCGTTTGCCGGCCGAGTTTTTGCCACGGGGAATCCTCAGTCATGTTTTGAAATGGGTGGAGACAGGAGTCAAATTGTTTTGAGGATTTCTCTCGGGACGCAATGCGGAACTCTTCAGCAGGTACTCAAGAAGGATTCAATTATATTCATAATAAACCTTGCTGTTCCTCAAATAGCTCAAAGCGAAATGTCAACTACATACATACTAGCTTTTGTGAAAAGAGAAAGTATGGCTGGCTGGCTGGGCGTATTTAATTTTATTTGAGGAAAAACCCATTTTACATTATGTACAGTTAATTGTGGAACTAAAAGATTTTGACAAGTCCTCTCAATTTCAAACTCTTGACTTGACTTGACATGACATGAAAATTCCCATTTGTTTATTTTGTTGTGCTAATATGTACATATTTTTGTTTTACATTACTAAAAGGGCCGAGGGCGGTATGTCAATCATGTGGTCATCCAGCAAAATCCGGTGATCATGCAAGAGTCGGACAAGACGGTCAGGGTTGAATGCTCCTTTGATGCCAACGACCAGACAGTCTCGTATGCACCTAACGGAGGTCCTGGGGGAACCTCTCGAGATCACGAGGGTGGTGGAATTTCAGTAACGTGAGTTTATTTCTCTCTCTCTCTCTCTTCATTTAAAATAATTTTGCTTCCCTGTAATCACAACGGAAGGACATTGTCCCTGGTCGAACAATAGATTTCTACTTTTGAATAGAGAGACTACACACATGTGTGTATTCCTGTGTGTTTGTGCACATTTTTGGATTTATCAACCATAGCAATTGTCTCATCACCAAATTAACTTCCGGTGACGGTCATAAAAAAAATACTCTTTATGACTTTTTCGAGTTTCAAAAAAACATACTTGGCTTTTGTGTAGGCATGCACTATTTTGTCGATTACATCTCTCTCTCTCTCTCTCTCTTTCTACACCTCTATGTTTTTCAACGTCCTATGCACTAAAGTGGACTATAATAGAAATTCACAAGGCTATTTTCAATGTATTTGATTTGAATTTTTATTTCCAGCCGTTCACTTTATACATACAGACTCACCATAAAAAAACATTTCAAACATTTTGAGGTATCGACAATCAACATTATATTATAAACAAAAGAAAGAGAGAGATGATTTCACATAATTTCATGTATTATTTACTTCAACTAGGAGATCAATGATCGACCTTCCATTCTACATTAAATATCATAATATGTACAGCTTCGTTTGACAGACATTACCTTCTATGTATTCATTATACATATTGTACATACATAAGTACTTGATTCAAATGTGTTTATCCCCACCGATTCCTGTCATTAAATCAAGGCTACCAAAATTATCTTCGAAGGACTCGATGAGTCAATTAATTGTATTTTTTTTTTTTGTACAGTAATTAAAAAAAATGTAGCCACATTTAAATCCTATAGACAATCTTCAAAAATTCTAAAATGAAATACTAAAATGGAATACAGTTATGACTATACTTATGACAGTAGTTTTTGTTTTCAATGTTGAGACTTTCCATGACATATATATGGGAAACGGGACTTGCAATAAATTATCGTAATCAAGTCACCGAATTATAATTTTGTCAATGAACCAATAGAAATTTAAGCCAAGTAAACTAGGAAACTCGGTGTCTACATTTTTTTCTGAACGGGTTGTAACCAAGATAAATTGAAAAACATTTGGAGAATAAGACGGAAACGCTTTATTATTCTGCAGATGGGAGAGATAAGAAAAGGAAATGAGATGTAGTTACAAAATGGACAGAACTATTTATTAGCCCCTCTATAGAACGATATTCCATTTCCCACTACGTATACCTACATAGAATAAAATAGTGTCGTACATTTGTTTAAAAGAAACTAATTGGACATGTATTAATTTTTTCCTTGCCTTGTGTATTTATGTTTGTTCCTCTTTGGAACATTTAGAGTTCCATTCCGGCCGACTGGAACGAATATCGTCACAAATACAGCCCCCACACCTAATGTAAGAATGCGGATAGTAATGCGGAATGGGCAAGATGCGTCTGTGGTGGGACTGGGAGAAGAATTACAACTCCGTATCGAAATTGATCCGTCCAGTGCGTTTGGAATATTTGCAAGGAATCTAGAAGCCAGAACGGAGTACGGAGAACTTTTAACACTCATCGATAACATTGGGTATGTACGCATCATCACTTTCTCTTTTCCTTTTTGTTCTACTCTCCCCTTCCTGTCCTACTTATTTTCCTGTGTATTTACAGTTCTACTATGAAATGATTCGAGTGTACCCACTACATAAACTTAAGAATGTAGTCAAAATGGGACAAATGAAAATGAAAATGAAATAGTTGAAAGAAAAGTACTCTCGTGTTCATCCTTAATAGTTGTGCAGTCTTCAAGATGCAATTTAAATGCGTAGACTCTTAATCTTTACCATCATGTGGCAACTTAAAAACGAGGGACTTTCTCATGTGTAACAAGAGTTTACGTCGTTTCTCGGTATTTTTATCTATAGAGTTTCTCTGTGAATCCACATATATATACAAACACACTCAAAAAATGAACGGACTCCTCTCCACATGCCGCTCTTTTCCTTCTTCTTCCACATGGAGAAGCAGTTGAGAGTTTGTACATTTGTACAGATATGAGAAAGAGAGTGAGAGGAAGAAAGAAGGGGAGAAATTCCGACCTCAGCTGTAATTTTAAGAGCTTCAACATATTTTATACAAACTTTTTGTGTAAACTTTTACACAAAGTGAAAGGCTGAGGCGTAACTATGTAAGTGCGAACGCCAACCAGTTCTCTCTCTCTCTCTCTCTTTCTCTCTCTCTTCCGTTCTCTCTCTCTCTGAGAACGTAATTTATTTTGACGAGCTCACAACTGGATTTATCTATCCATGTAACCAACTTGCTTTCCTTTTCTTTCCACATCGTCAAGGTAGGAAATAGGGGAAAGTCAGATATTTTCTTCCCCTGCTTCTTCTTCTTCTTCGTCTTCTGTTTAGTGTGTTTGTGGGTGGGCCAAACCGACACGGGAATGGGCTAGTAAAAGGATTTTCTATTGTTTTTAATAAACGCTAAAGAGTTATGTGTGTGTACTCAGATACAAATCCCTCGTCTTATGTCTTTTCCCTTCATTCCCACTAGTTTTTACACTAGTTGTTGTAGACATGTAATACTTTTACAGATATATTTTGAATGTTTCCCTTAATGAAAATTACATATATATATATATATGTGTGTATATATACAATAAGCGAGTCCCTCATTTCAAAATTCAAATGTCAGCAGGAAAAAAAGTGCTGTGATGAGCATAACAAGCTTATCGAATCATATCACACATCAGTTATTATATGATATTATATTATGAGAGACGACAGGATAAACGGACAACTATTTGCTATGATAAACAAGTTTAGTATGGACTCGTTCCAAATTCCCGAGTTTCCAAACAACTATACACTGTGAATGAGATAGGAAAGAGGAAGACACACGAAAAGGAGAAAAGGACAAGCTGTCACTCCCTGTAAAAAAAATATTGAGTGAAGACGACGAAGGAGAAGGGAGAAAAAAATGGAGAAGAGTATGTCAAGGCTTGAAGGCAGATAGAAAAATTGTATGTACATAGTCTATACAATCATTTCAGATCAATGAGTCTGAATGAATCAACACGATCTGTTTGTGAGGCTCATCCGTTCGTCTAGCTATACATACTTTAGGGTTACGAATACTTTTTTTTACCCCATTTCTCTCCTTCCTCGAGGCTTTTCAAGACTTTATAGATTATTATTTTCACTTCAACTCCCGCGTTTCCGAAAAATATGAAAAGTAAACAACATGGAATGCTAGTGATACTCATCTCTATAGAGATACCCATTCAAGTGTCACATTTTTATATGTACATTTGTACGCTTCAATTCCTGATGATTAAAGTCATTGGAGGATAACATAGCTGCAAGATTTTTATTCAATCTTCTCGGGTGATTACATCAGATGATGAAGATGGAGGGTAGTTAATCTAAAAAAGTTCAAACTGAGAAATTGAAATATTAAATGTATACTTATTTTTTGTGTTTCATTTTCTGTACGATTTAGATGTCCACGAGATCCAAATGTGTTCCCTGGTTTGGAGTCGGAGAGAGGTGGGACGAGGAATCTTTTTGCTGACTTTAAAGCTTTCCGTTTCCCATCAACAGCCACCGTCAACTTTGTGGCCACTGTTCAATTTTGTCAAGACGTGTGTCAACCGGTAAGAGTGAAAGTTTATCACAGTCATTTCCTTTCCTTTTTATTTGCTCTTACTATTTTTATGCATTTGGCTACGAGCCCCTGTCAACATTCTCTCTCTTATTTCCCACATGCTCTGAGTTTTGGCTCATGTGTAAATACATACATTGCTGTAGTCTGTGCATAGTGTGTAGTCTCATTCATGACGTGAGACGACACACTCTCGTAGAAAATATTGCACTTGCACAGTGAAAGACTTTGAGGGATTGAGGATGGAGAGACAGAAACAGTGACAATTCGAAGAGAAACCCTGATCCGCGACGACTCTTGGGTTTTACGATGAAAATAAATTACATAATATTCCATGTAAAAGAAGAAGAGAAAGGCACAACCCGTCGTCTCGCTATGTATCACCTTCGTTTAATAGCTAACACATTTTCTCTCCTTTCTCTCTCATATTCTCTGTAAATCTTGAATCTGGTTCTTGGTTTCCTCTCGCTTTCTCAACACGAAGAATTGTGCGCATTCCTTCCTCTAAAATGCATGAAGCTTTTCCCCGTAGCTGAAACGCAAAAGTAAATTTGCTTACACATATGAAACCCGAAATGGATTTTCATTGCGAGAAAATTGGATGAGAGGGAGCATCATAATTGCTGAGTCACACCACCTTAATTGGTCGTCAACCGTCAATATTTTAAAATGAAAGGGGAAACGAGGGAGAAGATAGAGAGAGAGGCAACAGCGAGGAGGATAATAAAACACAAGAGCCAAACTCCTGTGATACACCTGTTTTGATGCTTATTCAAGTTAACGAGAGACACGGAAATTTCTCTCTCTCTCTCTCTCTCTCGCTCTCCATCTTTCCCCCTATGAAATCGTTATCGCTATCTTGTTTGAAATTCAAGTGTGAGCACGTAATCTGCACGCTCTTCACGATAGTTTTATAGTCACGATAAAACACTGAGAGTTGACTTTGTAGCTCATACTCTTCAAGGTATGAGATAGAGAGAGGAATCCTCAACGTCCGTCCATCTTGGTCTTGTGGGTCCTTTGCATGAGAATGAGATCAAGAGACAAGAGATGAAGACGAGACGAGAGGGAGAAAAATTGTATTGTTGTGAGTCTATTGAAAAGAGCATGAATTTGTTTATAGGTACGATGCCAAGGAGGGTTGGAGTCATTTGGTCGAAAGAGAAGATCTCTGGAAAGTAATGAGACGAGAGAGCATCGTGTGGAAGAGATAACAGTCACGGCCGTCGTCCCACCATCAACATACAACACCCATTCCAATGCCAACGTCACACTCTACACACCACCCAGCAGTTCAAATAGTGAAGACTACAAGTACAACATTTTCCAGTTTGGTAAATCCGAGAGTAAACCGGAGCGGATGAATCCTCAAAGCCCAAGTAAATAAATTCAAATATATATCACTCTGCACAACTATGCACACACAGACCATACAGATACATAATACGAATCTCTCTTTCCACTCATTGTTAAGTATTCTATTTTCCATGTTCAAAAACGATTTCTTTTTTCATACTATACAATACACGAAGGTACATTACATGCTTCCATCATCCGCGTTTATGTATATTTCTATTAAATACAAGAGAAGAGAACAACAACAAGCAATCTCATCCATTCACTCGTTGAACACAAAATGAAATTATCATAATTAAAATCTCCATCTTCTCCAGTCGCAAATACATATATTTTCGAGCACCAAGACACGACTTTAATGAAGTATCGATATTTCTCTCAATGTTCCTCAGGACCAACAATTTTATTGAACGCAACAAACACACACACACACACCGAGACGAGGACTCTTTAAAAGGTCATTATTAAAAGTAAAAGTGCTCCAAGGCACAATTTACAGTTTACGATTATTGCAAAAGTCCTCAATGCAAAATGACTTGCGATTAGAGCGGGAAACAGAGTGGAATTTTGCGTAACTGGTGCAGGTTTTAATACTCAAACGACACGCATTGACTATATTCTAAAGAACTTAGCGAGTAGACAGAGTGTCGATTATCGACACCATCTTAGAAAATATGAGCAACTCCGTTGTGTGTGTGTGTGGATTGTGTGGAATATGAAAACGATACAGAATTTGATGAGTTTTCTGTGTGAAATTGTGCAGTCAACGGGAAAATAACTTTCCACACGATTGAAATACATTTTTTTGTCTTCCTACATACAGTTCCTTGTAGTACTTTGTTCTTTTCCCCTCCGCATATTCCCCATAGTTTGTTTTGTCTTCACGACTGAGGGCTTTCCTCAGAGACACCAGGGAATTTATCCTCAATAATGGTACAGACAGACACGCCAAAAAAGGTTCATCTGACACAATGAGAGAATGAAGATCCAAAGAAAGGAAAAAGAGAAGAGAAAAAAAGTTCTCGTTTGAATTTTCCAATTTCCAATCATGCACGATGAACGCATATTAACATACGTGTCTCTCTCTCTCTTTCCTTACCCTTCCCACCATCTGTATAGTACTTTTTTTTCTTGAGAAATGGTAATCGTCGTCGGAATATTTTACTTTATTCATTTCGTTACTTTTTCTTCATTTTATATGGATATGAACGACAGAAGCTCTGCACTCTTTTTTGTAGTTTTTTCATATTTAAACGAGTGTCAATTATCCAATCTCGGTTATTGAATCTCTGAGCCCTTTGTAATTCGTTTCAAGACTTTTAACTTGAGCATATGAAGTCGAGCGTGGAGCCCTTTTCATTTCCCTTTTGCCCTCAGTCGTGTTCTTGTCCTCAGTCGTTGACTGTCAGCGAGAGTGGAAATTCCTTTCCTTATGTAGCATTCACAATTAAGCAAAGGACCAATTACGACAAATTCTTTTGTCCTTCAAACATCTTTTCCTTTGGAAACTTTTTTATAGTTTGAACTGTTGAACTGTGACAAAGTGCCACAATTACCATTTATTAGACTTATAAAACTAGAGCAGCGTCTACTTAAAATTCCAGAATCTTACAAACAAGATTATGATTAGTTCAGCCCCAAAGTCCAAATCCAACAGGAAATCAAAGGACCAGCTCTACTCCAAAAAAAAAAAACTTTATACGTACAATTTCCAACTTTTCCATAATGAATGAGAATTTCAAGAGGGGAAAAGAAAGAGAGATTTTTTTCATTTCGTTATTAAAGTATTTGCTGTAGATTTCAAAGAGTAAGCAAAAGGCTTCATTCCCATTGAAGGAATGGGAATGTAAAGAGTCTCAAGTTTTTGAATAATCCAAGAAACATTCCAGAAATTAGCTCAGTTCTTTCTTTTTGTACATTTTTTCCTTTTCCTCATTTTACAATTTGCACATAAAAAAAAATCCTTTAAATTGGAATTAACTATAAACGACAACAGGACATAAAATGGAGATTACACTTGATTGTAATTATTACTAGTTGGAGGAGGAAGAAGAGGCAGAATTACAAACGAACAAACTTTATATATAAATCTAAATGGGAGGGTAAAAATGAGGGGACAACGCATCTGGCTGTGTGGCTAAGTAGATTTGAAGATTAAGTGAGGAAAATCCAAAAAGCATACTTTAACGGGATTAAAGGAAAGATGAAGTTTCCGTTTCTTCTTACTCCTTCTTCCTTTAAGAGTTCTCTAATTCTAATTCTAATTGTATTTCTACACCAGTTGAACATGGTGAAATCAGTGTGTGTGTGTGTGTGTGGGAGAAAAGAAGAAAACTGAGAGGAAGAGGCAAGGAAGTCGAGGCGGAAAATCTGATTAGTGTGAGAAGAGAAGATGATTCCTCTCGCTCTCCTCCTTGTTACAACCACCAAACAACTTTCTTGCTCAAAGCCCAATTCAAAATAAATATATTTCTTTAGTTCTATATTACCCAGAAGTGTGGTTGACAATAGTGTTCTTCCTTCCTTCCTTCTCTAAATAAAATACAGGGAAAGAGAGAAAGAGTGAGAGAAAGTGGAGTGGAAATATTAAGAAGAAGATGAATACAAAATACGAGACAGAGAATCAGATTGGAATTGAGTGTATGTATGGGGGATAGTCAAAATACAAGAAGGAAACTGTCAAGTATGCGTTATCCCATTCTTTTTGAGCGACATACTGCGTCCTTGTATGAACATGGCACAAATGTGTGTTTCAAATTATGAGGAGAGAAGGAGAAAAGGAAAGAATTACTGATAGAAGCTCCACTAGATTTCCCACTTTTATACTGATATGATGGAAAGCCAGGAATGTAGCAATGTACCATCTTTGAGATGAGTCTCCTCGTTGTTGTATTGTATTGTACAATCCTTTTCCGCTTTGTCGGAACTCTCTCTCATTCTTTACACATATGAGCGTGTACTAAATTTCGTACTGTTACTGTTTTTCTGTATTGGGAGGATAGGAATATCTTTAAGAGGACGGAACTCTCTATTTTTTTCATTTCTTCATTTCTTCCTCCTATTCACCATCGTCAATGTATCATCTGCTTTCACTTCCGAGTAACAGTAACAACTATAGATAACAACTTTCCTTTCTCCACTCTGTTGTTGTTGTTGCACTCTGTTGTTATGTGTGGAGGACACGCCAAGGCAGAAGTGCGTTCCTTTGAATAAAGTGTCAAATTCATAAAAAAGGAAATTTGTAGATGCTTCCTATTCTCAGATAAGAAGAGACCTGTCGAAATTGTTTATCATAAAAAAAATGTGAATATCCATATAAAACGAGAGCGGATGGAGTAGTAAAAAAAAGAAGGAAATCTTATTTTGCATCATACTAAATCTATTTATGCATGGGGAAAATCCTACTGGAATTGTCGACCAGTGTACAGAGTACGGAGAAATACCTCCACAGCAATGATTGATTGTTGTGTAGGAAAAAAATCATAAAAGTATAGCTCTGCCCAATGTAGATGTAAATAATGAAATCGTATTGGAATATCCAAATCCACTCGGAGACAAAGTTGGCAAAAAGAAATTACTAGAGAGTGGAACAAAGTAATTTTTCATATTTTGTAATGGAATGCAAATACGCTACACACAATGTGTAGTGTAGATTTTTTTCATGGAGCGTAAATTTCCTTACAAAATATTCGCTCTCTCTCTGCCTCTGCCTCTGTCTTCGTCTCTATGGAAAGTCGACAGGGAGTCAAAGGTTCCACACTCGTTATTCCGCTACTTATGTTTGTTACACCCTCGTGTGCCAAAGATATCAGTAGTGAGAGAAAAATAGAAAAATTCGAGTCATATTTCCCCACCAACGGAATACGTACAATTTATTTCAGTGCAAATTTAACAATTTTTTAATAATTCATCCTTTTTTTTGTTGTTGCCTTTCTTCCTCCCTCACATGTGCATCCTTCCAGGCACGGATGATAGAATACACAAGAGACTACGAAAAAAATACATAAAACTGGCTGTACAGATAGTGTGCACCTCGAAGAAGGAGCAAAACAAGAACAAGGAATTCGGCGGATGATACTTTTTCCTTTCCCTTCTTCTCCTTCTTGTCTTTTTTTTTGTGGTGTTGTACCATGAAAAAAAAGTTGCCATATGTCTTTTGTAGATATGTCGGTCCTATAAATCTACAGTAAATAATGGATTCTAAAGCCATAATATTGTGTGAAAATCGTACACAGTTCACAGTTCCCTTCCTCTCCTCTCCTCCTCACCACTTGCAACCTCACATTACGACACCATTGTCATCATCCGTATATGCATTGTATGCAAATAGATAGAGACTTTGTGGTGAGTCTTCGTGGGACTTGCATGGTGACCAAAAAAAAATCCCCGTCTTTTGTCATTCCATCACACCTTTTTCTTCCTTTTTCTTATCCTTGTCATTCGTGAATCATTTACATGATATTTCAGTCCGTCTATTCTCTTCATGACAAGCACCCACACAAATGCACACACATTTCTTATATATCGTACATGTATATACTATACATAAGAAGACTGGGGATCGCTGTCTCAAAGTCATCATGTCCATGTGTCATTCATGTTTTCTATTTTCAGTTGGTGGAGATAAGGCGCCTCCCAGCTCGAGTGGTTCGAGTTCCAGTCAAAAAGTTGAAAATCCGTCAGGATCCCACATTAGCGGGGACTATCCAACGATGATAACCATCACGAGTACAATGACTCCACTTGCAACCACCAAAAAGTCACATCCTCATTTCGTACAGTCAGAATCTCATCCATCCCTCAATTCCGTATATTCAGCCACTACGACTCCCAAGCCGGTTCAAGATTTACCAGGAGCTTTACCCATACATTCCAAGGTAGATTTTTTAAATCCCAACTTAAGACTTCCTTTCTCTTTCTCTCTTTCCCTTTCTTCCTATCTCTTTTCCGTTTCACAGTTTTTTTTCTTTCTTCTACTATACACATCTTATACTACTTGTTCTTGTGATGAAAACTAAATTTCTCCATTGTTTGGAAATTTTTGTAAAAGGTTTATTGCTCATTCATGCTTGGAATTCTCTTGTTTGCAGTTGGTTGTTATTCCTAGAAATGATGACGGGAACCTCCCTTTGAACAATGAAGAATTATTTGGACCAGACATACGACGAGGTGGAATTAGTAACAGCAGTCGACCCTTTGGATCCGGCCCATCCATCATAACACCCGGTAAGGAAGACAATCCTCATTTAATCTATACAAAACATCCACATATGTATTTATATGTATATATACCATACAAAAAAAAAGTTTCCAACTTCTCCAGATAATAAAGTCTTCCGAGAAAATCAGTAGTTGAGTAGTAAGCAGAAACTGACGATTTGTGAATTAGATAAATGAGTACCTTCTCTAGAAAACAATCCACATGCTACTTTCTAGATTCTGAGATACAACTGAGGTACACTTTATTATTGTCGACTGTTTGGCGCGTAACAAAGTAGCTCAATGATTTGAATTGCATAGCATTGCACAAATCATCGGTGCAAATCATAATTCATAGGACATTTTAACGACGATTTTAAACTACTTTTTAGCAGTAAAAATGGTTTAAACTTGTCTTTAAAAGATTCTCCATATTCTTTTGTCCACCAACATGAAACAAAGTTGAAAAAAAGTGATTTTCTGCAAGTGGATTGTTTTCTGAAAATGGTACTCAAATGAAAATGGACGAAGGCCCAAATCGTCTGCCGCCAATTTCCCATGTTCCAGTCAAACTCGACTTTGACGAGGATTTGTAAGAGAAGGATGATTTGAAATAGAGTTGAGGATGAGAGGAAGAGAGACCTTTTTACGCTTGATTAGATCACTTGAGGAACTATCACACGGACTGAAGGCTGAACACACAAAGTTTGCCAGAGAGAGAGAGAGAGAGAGAGAGACAGAGAGAGAAAAGAAGAGAGCGACTATGTAGACAAAGGATAACTTTATACATGGTTTATTTAGATCCCTGTACTTTTTTTTAGTGGAACAAATCTAAGCATTGGTTTTAGTTTCTTTCTTTTGTCCATCTCTTTCTCTTCCGTCTTGGGTTGTAATCCCTTAACGCGCGTAAAATGAAGTGAATGTAAATCAAGAGGATGATAATAATAAACTGCGTGCCTAGTCAAATATCCGCACTCGATTGGCCTCTGGTAGTTAAAATCTGTCAATGTTTGACAGGGAAAAATAGAAAAAAGGTGAGAAAGGAAAAGAAATTGTATCATGTAGTTGGGAATTGTACCCGCGAGGAAATTCAATATGCATCATATTTTATATAGCTTCAAGGTGTGAGTGAAGTGTGAATACACTGAGAAAGAGGAAGATTTAGATTTTTTGGATTTTTTGGAAACGGAATCAAAACCAGGACCAAATGAAAGACGAAAGTGCAGAACGACTGACATTTGATTGGAGTCACGGAGATTCGAAGGGGGAAAGTAGAGACGGAAATTCACACTGAAAGAAATTTCTAGGGTGGAAAAATTGAATGTGACTTGTCTGACTCATGTCTTTTGAGTTTGAGTGTTGAGTGAGACCTGACGAGAGCTAATCTTTTTTTCCGTTACTAAAGAGTTCCCATCATCCTCCTTTTTTTTGCCTTCATTTTTCGAAACTTTTTCCCAAGACAAGAAAGTTTAATGCGGAGTGATGTCCCGTGGTTAATTCTATTCGTTCAGTTCATTCAATACTATAGTCAATAAAAATAAACAAGACGGCAAGGAATAGAAAATAAAAGGGAAAAGGACATGGTGGAAGAGAATAGGACAAAGGAAATTACGTCCGTTATTGATTACGATAGCTCAGACTAAGCAAGTCGGACAGTGTTTAAGGAAAGCATTCGGGTGTCAAAGATTTCTTTGCTCTGTCCTTTCTCTTTCCCCAACACTCGCATATTCCATGGAATTCTCAGTCAAAGATATCACAAGAGAATGAGAGTAGGCAAATTTATACGAGTTCCATTGAATATTTTTATTTTGTACAGTGCAAAAAAAAAAAAAACTCCCAGTAGTCAGCCAAACGGTTTTTTATCGCATATTCTATTCGTAGTCGCCCTAAAGTTTTTTCCCTTTCACCTTGTATGTGGAGAGTCGCCGGGAGCCAGTGGTGAGTTAAACAAAATCAATACGAATGCCAAAGTTAGCACCAAGTACGCGATGAGAATATTTAATATTGTTTAGTATCAGTAGAAGAATCCTAGAAAACTCTCTCTCTCTCTCCCATCTCTCTTTCTCCCTTCAGCTCACTCAACTCAAACCGAAAGTAAACTCGAGTGAGTTGTACATTAGAGAAAGTGGGAACTGTTGATTGAATGATTATAAACGAGTGAAAGGGGAGGGAAAAGAAGGGAGAAAATGGATTCTCAGAATATTTTTTTCTGTGTATTTGTGTGTGTTGTTTTTTTTGAATCCTCACTCACTTTTTTGGTTATTTCATTACTGATATTTGATTATTTCATCTCAAGTTTCCATGTTGTTATTGTTGTTATTTTTTTTTGTGGTACGTGAGTAGGTATGGGGAATCCTCAAGGGTACGTGTGTAGTTCGAAAGGGAGTGTGGTGGGAGCCATCATCACTGTACTCTTACTTCAAATGGGCCTGGCGGCTAGTTTTTGGTTTTTCTACCAAACAAAACAACGGCAATGGGCGAAATCATCGGGATTTCAGGATCCTCACTTACATTCTCATCCGCACTCAGCCTCTTCTACAGCCAACTTCTCAACGTCTCCTGAAGTGATTTTCCGAAGTGTTTACGATAGATTATCCGCTGGAGGAAGACGTCCGTTCCTCATTCCTTTCCCTAATACACAAACGACTTCAACACACAGACATGGCTCCTCGGACGATTGATGTCCACTATATCCACTATCCATCCACACTAACGCTTCCTAACTCTACATATATATATATACAAATATACAAATATACCTACTACTACCTACATACTTTAACCATTCCTCCAACCCCAAACAATTACTCTAAATATTTTTGTTCCACCGCCCATATCGTATATACATACATACATATATATATATATATCAAAAAAAAAACCTTCAACGTATTCAATAGCTTCAATTTCAATATCTCCGAAACTCCACGCAATTTTGTATATATACCTATTTATATACGCATCTCGATAGTACTTAAATGAAATGTGAGTAGACACATTGGAATTAAATTATTACTTGTTCATATGCGACAGATTTTTTTTTTCTCGGAAATCGGATAGTTTAGTTCCTCATCCAAAGCCCCCACTTTCTCCGTTACAATATAGAAAAAAGGAATGAGTACGTGTCCAACATACAATTTGTGTCTGCGAGTGAAAGTGAGATAGAGAGAGTGTGTGTGTTTGTGTGTATGTGTGTTTGCGCGTGTGGGAGTGTACATGTCTGCCTGTATGTGAGAGAGAGTATTAGATATTTCCCACACTGACAAGAACAGTCCAAATCCTCTTGATTCCACAATTTCTCTCTCTCTCTCTCTCTCTGTACCATTGTGCTCTCAATCGGTCAGCGCAACCAGGGGGTCTCTGAAGTCCAGCCGAGCTTGTCTCTCATGAACTTTATTGTGTCTTTGTTTGGTTGTCGAAAAGCCCTTGTAATATAAAACTCCCGTCAATCAATGTCCTGTAGTTACATAGTACAGATGATGCTCCCTTTGACACCCCGCCGAATACAACAAAACTAAGTCCATTCCGTATTCCGCATTCAATAGCTGTAACAGTGATTTACTTTAAAGTCCCTATACTATTTTTCATTAAATAACTGTATTACTTTAAGATATTAAATATTGTAAATGTTTTATAGTTAAATATAGTTTAATAGTGTTTCTGCCATTCTGTTCTACATATATTCCGAATACTGCACTTTCTACCAGTTTATTATCCTTTGTATTTTGATAAACTAATTATATATAGATAGATAGGATAATTAACTTACAAATACTTAACATTTTTTTTTTTTATATAAGACTCGTATTTTCTGGAATGGAGAAGGTCAGTGACAAACAGGAAGGGAATAGTACTGTATACAACAATTATTATTACTAATTAATAACTAAATATTACCTATGTATTATTATTTTATAGAATTAAATATTACTAATACAATTATTATTATTATTATATAACTATACAAGTAAGTAGAATGTAGTTATTCAAAAAATTCGAAACCAAATTTACTAGTTAGTAATCTATTCTTGATATGAGTCTGTAGTAGTACATTACATTTCTTTAATTGCATGGGATTATGCACGAAATAAACAATTTTGTACAGCACACATAGATTTTGTTTTGAGTTAAACCATATATATATTATACAAAAAAACAATAAGATAATATTAATTTAGTATAGAGGTGAAATATACAAAGATTTAAGTGATGATTGCACTGGTCATAACATAACAAACAAACATACATACTTTTTTTTTTGTAAAACATGTGGTTCCATATGAGATCAGTAAATTAAAATGAATAAATTATCTGTGGATATTTCCGCCCATGAAATTAACAATAATAATGACATGTATAGAGATATCGTACAGTTTAATTATTATTAACTATCATCAAATTCCGTACTCTCAAAATCCTATCCAAGCTCCGAATCCTATTAGACCCGTATCAAGAATTATATCCAACTCAAATTCCGCCTTCTCAAAAGTCTCAAATTCACCAACCCACCCACCCACCAACTAAAACTAAATGTAAATGTATACCTAACTACTCGAGCGCCTCTTTTCATACTCACTCTCACTGTGTGCACGAGAACTATCGACTATCTATCTATCTGTACAAGGAAATGCAGTAGAACTTAATTAGTGAAGAGAGATTAACGGTAATGGTAAATTGATTTGAGTTTGTCCGTAGCTGTTTGATAATAAGTGCGATTCCAGCAAAGAGGCATTTAGTCAGTTAATCCTGTGGATTGCTCCGCTCTTGAATTTCTCTCACTCGACGCACCCTCCAAACCCACATAAACACACATACAGAATACAGATCCACACACACCCACACTCTCAACATTTTGTCCATCCGCTCTCAACAACATCAAATTCAAAAGGGTAAATCTCGACAACTTCTAGAATTACACTTATTCTTATTACCTTTTACCACAGACAAACACTTACATGTACCATACACATGAGATAGTATAGAACGTTTTAGTTGCGAAATACTTTGAGCTTGCTCTCCCGTTAAATTAAAATAACCGCTATAGAAACCAGTGAGAGACCATTTGAAAGTCCATATATTATGCTAATACAATCACATTGATTCGTAAATACAATGCCTTTTTCATCTGTCGTACACAGTGTGTACATACATTGTTCTTGTGGCTACTCACACTCAACTTACTCGCATTTTCATGGAGATAAATATAAAAATTATAGGTTTACCAATGCATTCAAGTGTGTACACTCAAACAACTCTTCAGTCGAGGAATGTGTGATTGGCCTTTGTCTTTGTTTTTTCATTCGCATTGCTTGTCTACTGCGTGTAGCGGAGAAAGAGAAAGAGAGAGACAGACAGAGAGAGAGAGAGACAGGCAGAAAGAGAGATTGAAGTAAACTCACGCATTAAAAGCTATTCTATTTTAAGTGAAAGACGTTCCTTGGTGTTGGGTGTGTACTGATCTGCTAGTAACCAACTTGACTATATCCCTAAGAACACGGTACATGGAGGGAGAAAGTAGAGAGCAAGAAAGCGAGAAATCAAATGAAAAGAATGTAGGAGATAGATAAAAGGAAGAATAATATAAGAAGACGGGGAAGAGAGACAAATGGAGCAGGCTAAATTAACGATATTTTAAAGTAGCCGAGTTACTTCCAAGTCCATGAACCATAGTCTTTTTTTTATTGAGAGCCATGTACGATATGTAGTCTAGACTTGGCGGATTTGAGAGTCATATAGTCATGTTGGGATTATGATTCAATATGGTGGTGAAATGTGGATCACATCTGAGGTCATTATGCAGCTGTAGCTCCATCCATCAATTCATAGATAATTTTCCCTGGCAAGATATGCTACATATACGAGAGATGTTAGTGAGTCCATGTGGACAGATTTTGAAAGCCACAATGCACAATGCCAACCAAAATTCTCCTGGGACCGGGAGAGAAACAAAGGAAATAAGTTAAGTAGATTCTCTAGAGTTGTTGCTCGTACTGACAAGTCACTTTCTCTCTTCCTCTTTTTTTTTTTTTTTTGGCCAGAGACAAGAAAAATAAAAGGAAGAAGACGACGAGGAGTAAGTTGGAGTGAAAGTGGTAAAAAGGGTAAGAAGAAGATGGACGAGAAGGAAAACTGAAGAGGGAAAAAAGGAAGAGGGAAAAGAAGAAAGAGAAACAAGTTCTCCAGGAAGAACGGGAATGAAAAACCTGCGCGGCTCTCTGCATCCATCTCCCTCGCATCCTATCCTGACTATGATCCCTAATTTTGCAAATGCCTCACCGGTCTTTGCATGGTCTAAATCCTTCTCCACTAACTTGTAGCTTGCTCAGTTTCCATGAAGCCCTCTCCAGCAATCCAACTTGACAAACTTTCTTCCCTCTTTCAGTCTTCTTTTCACTTTCTATCTATCTCTACTTCTCTCTCTGTCTCTCTCTTTTACCCCCATTCTTTTTTGTGCCATGCACCACGTCAACTTACAACTCACCGGCCTCAACCGTTGCATTGTTCACTCACCCAAAGCCAAGTACTGAACAAGTTCTAAGTCTTCGTTCTAGTTTAACACATCTCATCCTTCACTCACTACAATTACATTCAAGACGTGTCAGCTCGACCAAACTTTTATACCCATTTATCCTGCCATTAGTGTTTCCAACGGATAGCATACAAACCCCGTCAATATCCCTCCCCAATTTCTTTTCCCAAACCCTCACATAAAATATTCCCGATTTGTTTTTGGAAAATAAAAATTGAGAACAAAACTTGGAAACTGGAACTTTTCAGCGTGTTGGCTTCCCTTGAATCCTTCCGTAATTCAAATGATTACGTCACCGTAATAAAATAATTACAAGAATAACTTTGTTGCAAAAGTTTTCTCTCTTTTTTCCTGATCTTGTACAAGTTCTCCAGTGAAAAGTTAAATCCGTAATCAAATCAGCCTACTCCATCTTCTATACAAGTACGAAATACTCCAAAAATAAGCAAAATAATAATCAAGTACAATCTGTGATAAAGGAAAAAAATCATTCCGTAAAAGCAAGGGAATTTCAACGTTCAACTAGGAAATTTAGTCATTTTTCTATCAAAAAGGAAATTCTAAATTCCGAAGTTTGATGATTGATAACTCTTTTAATCTCATGATTAATGACAGTACGCGGGATTTCCTGTTTGTCATTCAGCGAATTTATCCCCGTTTTGATTGATAGACCGATTTCTCAGCTGTTGAGAGAAGATCCGAGACTTGAATTAACCACAGTTATCTACACACCAAACCAGGAATTATAATATACATTTATCCAGCCACTACTTGTAGAATAAAATAATTCGCATCTTCTTCTCCCTCTCTCTCTCTCGATTTCTCTTTACTGTACCCACCACCACTACCACCACCATTGGGTAATAAATATTTTAAACGTGTGAATTCACATGGACAGGAGAGTGGCGTAAATCGTCAAGTTGGACCAGGAAACCATGCCATGAGGTTCTCAAGAGGTCTACAAGTAATTCATCCACTTATTCTTGGATCATTTCTCATCGTCATCCTTTCAGTCAAGTAAGTACTTTTTTTATGAAACTCTTATCACTTGTATATCTTTTATACATGAAATATATGCTCTTTCACTTCATTTCCTCTATCTCACTCTCACCCAGCTGAATAGTAAAAGAAAAAAGTTTAAAGAAAAAATGTTACTCTATGAAACTAATACCTACATACTACGAAAAAGGTCTGCACATGTTTCTGTCAAAGGTGAGTTCTTTCAAAGAGAAAACGAGTCCACAGTATCTAATCCTTTCATTCAATTTCCGTTTTCATCTTGTATGAAGCTTTTAAAGAGTAAAGTATTTTTGGTCTCAAGTGTACATGCTTTTTCTCTGTACATATTTTGTGCATCCTGAACGAGTTTACCGAAAATACCAAGTGCATCTCGGGAAACTGTCTTTTTTAGAGTTAAAAGTTGAGAGTTTGAGAGTTTTTCAAATTTCCGAATTTTAAATTTACTAAAACCAGCAGTAGGTAGATAGAAAAAACAGAGCAAATAACTCAAAAATAAAATAGAGCTGTGACTTTTGTCGGAATTTACTTTGTGATCAAACAAAATATTAAAAACTTTCCAGCAAAAGGCACAGAATTTCTCCCCACATATTTCCAGGAACTCTTCATAGATAAATTCACGTGACTCCTTTGATTCTTTTAATATTTGTTTATTATATTTGGTTTTTTGTTTTCCTACAACTAAAACGTGCTTTTATAGATACTACAGATTTACAGTCTGATTTACATTCGAGGGAAACTGCTCAAGGTTAAAAAGAACGATCTCATTGAAATGTGTACTCAGGCACTCAGCTTGCACCACTATCTTACATCACAAATGCAATTCGAGCACAAACTAAAGAAATGTTTGACAAAAAAAATAGAGTTCAACAGGGTTGAATGTCATTCGAATCGGATGGCAAACACCGAATTAATGCACGAGAGACTTTCTGATAGGACTTTCAATGCACTACTAGCAGCAACCTTAACCCAAGGTGACTCTCCACTTTGACTTTAGAATTTCCACTGTCAACTATTGAAAATAACAGTCAGCTCTCCCAATTCAATTTAAATGGATATTTTCAAGCATTGAGTGTCAAATGTAAACTCAAAGGGCAAAAGAAACGTGCACTTGCCCTGAGTTCATTCACCATCTACAGACACATTGACTGGCTTACTTACAAATATAAAATATGACTGTCCTCGTTGTTGAATTCCGAGCATTTTGGAGCTTGTTTTAACTGAAAACCCCTTCATAGAGCCGGACTGTAATATCACAAGGAAGTAGAAGGCGTCAGAAATTGTAGGAAGCAGGAAGAACACGTACAAAATATACGGACAACGTTCGCTCTGTCCCTTCTTCTTTCTCTCGTATACTCTCTCTTTCTCTCTCTCACAAAAATAAAAAATACTACCGAAAAATCTAACTCCTTGAGTTTATGTTACAATGTTCGTTTTATTAGATAAAAATATTTTGGAAATGATTTGAACACTTGAAAGGGAAAGGGAAACCACCAGAGGATATTTTGAGAGCATATGTTTGAAATGAGAGGAGAGGCTAAGAGGAATATAAAAAAGTATGCGGGAGTGAATGGTTGGAAAACATGATGAAGTTGTGGTGTATAACTTGTGGCCAACGTTGGCTCGAAATAGTCGGAGAGACAGACGGAGAAATATAAAGAAATGTTCTTAAAATGGATGACTCTGTGTCCATCATTTAATCGTATAAGCGTGGCGTATAAACCACCAAAGACTTTTTCTTCCTCTTGTCCCCCCTTTAGACATCAAACAAAACTCTTCTCTATCTGTGGACCACCCTAAAGTAGTTTCAAAAGACTCGTAAATAGTGTGAGTGGATTGAGTGAAACTGATGGCCAAGATATTTTTTCCCCTCTCATCTCCTTCTCTCTCGTTCCTTGTGTGTCCCCATTGAGAAGATGGATGGATGGATGGATAGCTGTATGGATGGGAGAAAGGAATGAGGAGAGGAATGAATGGGAAGGAAGGAGCGAAGAGTTCCAACTTGAGTCACAGGAGCTTTTGAAGCCAAGGACGCAGAGTTAAAAGATTTCTTTATTCTTCCTCTGGTTCATTTACCAGAAGACCTTTTCCAAAGATAAGTGTCAAAAGTCTATCTCTCTGTATGAAGGAGTGAGAGTGAGAGAGAGAGAAAGAGAGAGAGCAAGCTAAAGTCAAATTCTCTTGACTTCTTCCCTATTCTCCCCCGCCATTTTCAATTGGCATCTGCCAAGAACCAAGAAGAAATCACACAAGAGCAAGGTTTCCTCAGAGAAATTTGCTGAGTGCAAAAAAAAAAGGAAGAAGAAGAAGAGGGAGGCGAAGAGGAAGAAAAAAACTTTGTGAAATCCGAGTACAATTCCAGCTAATAACGTCAATAGTAAATTTTTCCCTTCTCTCCCATTCTTCTATCTATTCAGTCGTCATATTATATGCGCGAACCTGATGCTCAGAGTAAAATGTAACCGGTGGAGACTTTTATCAATCCTTTTTCTATTTTCTAGTTCATTCCACATGCACAATCATTCTTCATTTGAAATTCTGATCCTCATTCCTTCAGAATAATATGTGCCGGCACGCTCAATAATATCACTTTTTTACACTTTGAGAATGCAAACATAAAACGCTGGGTGGTGGACCTTAAGAAATGAATATAAACTCAAGGAGTCAAGGACTATTTGCTTCTAGCCTAAAATTTTTATTCGTAATTATCAGTTTAGTGCTTGGTTGGTTTGGGATTCTAGATACAGAGAGAGAGAGACAGAGAGAGAATGTTCCTCCTCGGCATTGGCTTGGTAAAATACATTGAAAATCACTACTACTTGTTAAAATTTATTGCAGTACTGTCGTAAATATGAGTTGTTGTTGGTCGTGGGTTGTTTGTTGTTGTTTTCATTACATTTCATACAGACTACACTTGGAGATTTGCAACTTGGCACAGATTCCTCTAAAAGCATTACGAGGGCGTACACTGTACACAATTCCGTACATGACCCTTATGTACATTCTTCCCTCAATGCTATTCCCATTGCTGTTCCAGCAATTCGAGACAAATTCACTTGAGTAGACACAATGATACAGCTTCCAAAACGTAAACTCACTGATATACCGACACATTTCGTAGTACAGCCCATGCATCAAAGGAATTGAGAGAGAAGAGAACCCCTTATAAAAAGTACACTAACAATAAGAGCACACACATACACACACACACACGCACATAGTACGATATAATATCGTATAATATGCAAACATGCAAGCTCAAACTTTACTTGTTCAATTACATGTCTGAACAGATTTCATCTCTATTCCTTTACAGTACGTCATTTGCAATGTAGAAAGTAGTGGGTCGGATTGTACAACTACTCAGAAATGTACGAGTCCATAACTCAAATGGAACAATACCCACGGAGCTCCGATAAAATTCTGACAGTATGAGAAATTCCGCCATCACTACCCTCACCGACAAACCAATAAATTCAAAAAAACATTGAAATCTCTTATCTCCCACAGTTATATGACATAAAACTATGTATTTCACATACCTAAATACACTCACATCTCCCATATTACAGCTCAGCCCTTGATTATTCAAATGTATAGGTTCTTATCTGGTCAATTTTGAAGTGGGCACATTCTCCATATTTTTTCAAAGTATTACTACCACATACTTGAACATTTGACATTAGTCACAGGCAGATCCCCAGTTTTTTTTACAAACACACACACACACATGTATACATTTATCTGTAACTTGGACATTCATCTAGAATATTTTATCATTACTCCACCATAAATCCGACTCTGTTCATTGAGGGGAGATAACGCGGTGTTATCAAGGGAATAATGGACACGGTTCACATTATTCAAAATCAATATGCAATTTCATCTACAATCGTACAGATGGGTCCTTGATCCTTGATCAATATTTTGTTCATGGTGAGCTCTTCCAGTTTGATGGTACAGATATGGATTTTATAATCAAGCCAAGCAATGGAGTAACCAACCCCTTGTGAAAATTGGTATGATTTACACTGGGACACCAAGTTTATATTGGGGACGTCCAACAAGTTTTATTTTGATTCTGTTGTCTTGATTTGATTTTCCTTATTGCAGTTGTAGCTGTATGCTTGAGCGGAGTTCGATTCAGACCGTTTCCACAAGAAACTCACAACTTTCTCTCAAATAGAATTGAAAACAAGAAAGAAACTCGATTTCATCTTGAATGTTCAGGCTGTTCAACCGAATGGGATTGAAAGACGAAGGAGAGAGAGAGGAACGGAATTCCCAGTATTTTGGACTCAGTACCAAAGGAAAGTTACTCGTCAATTTTATTTTGATGAAAAATGCAATTGTCTTTAACTGTAACTACTCCTCATAAACCTATATGTATGTACGTGTATACGTGTGCACACTGTACACGCTTTCCGCAATTGGGCATTGAGACGGACAGTCGCACTTGTTCAGTTGGAAAAAACTTGAGAGAGATAACAGATAGAGATGGATGAGATGCTGCGTATATTTGTATACATATGTGTCCACTATGGAGAGAAAGAACACTTCGTCAATTTGATAGATCAAACTCAATTTTGAATACGAGGAATTTCAAAGGCTATTCAGTGGCACGAACGCAGTTGGAGTAGTCACATATCACATATACACATATGTACATACGATAGTTAAAGTACGTTGGAATCCATGCAGACAGGCTCACAATCAGACTGGCCTTGCTATTCTCTTTCGAGTTGGCCAACTCTATACAAAAAATCGCCCAAGTAAAAAGAGACTCTATGAATAAATAAATCAATGAAGTCCCGGATTTTAAAGTGATGACATGGACATATAGAGTACGCGACTATTTTTATCTGTATAAAATTCTATAAAACGTCTATCACTGTCATGCTCACAAATTTCTTCTCATAGTATATTTACAAAAACAAACGTCGGAGACAGTTCCAGTCATATACAAAATCAAATATGAAATACTTCATCCCATGAATTTAATGTCAACGCTTGTATTGTTCAAAATATTATTCTTTTCGTTTAAGACTCGACAAAGTGAATGTTTTTAAGAGGAAAAAAACTATCAGACGATAAAAGTTACTGGTTTTTCTTTCTCTCTCTCACTTTCTTCGTCTTGTTGGTTTTCCTTTTCGTCTTCTTTGCTCTGTTACCATTTTCTTTTGATTTCTTTGAAGAGGATATTAGCCAGAGAGGATTTGAAGAAAGAGATACTTTCCCTTTGACTTTACCACGTGTACTCGCTCCGTTCATGTGAAGAGAGGAGAGCAGTGGTTGGGAATAATAGGAGATGACACACAGTTCATATTCCAGCATTTATTACCATAAACAGAGAAACTTGGGTACACAGCACGAGAGTTCATGCTGAGGAACCAACTTACAAACCGTAGAGACAATTCCATTGAAATTCTAAGGACATTCTATATGCATACGCTTTAGCTATCTGCATTTCCCTTTACACATATATATATACATGTAGATAAACAGATACAACTTTCCTTGTTCCTTGTACCCAAAAAGTTCTGTTTTTCACAATAAAAAAAAGAGAGGAAATCCAACAGTATTTTCCCACCAAGACTTTAACTTCTGGTTTCTCATACAAGACTTATAGTAGATATAACAAAAACTTACTCGTACATTTCAAGAGGGAAACTTTCAAAGAGGCTTTTTGAAATAAGAAGATGCTCGAGAAAGAAAAAAAATTGTTTGCACGTTTAAAAAGCCACACACACTTACACATAACACACATGACATAATGTTTGTTCACGCACTTCACCTTACATAATACATGTACACATTTATAATCTATATGACCTCCGAGTCGTAAATAGACCTAAGGACATTTTAAAATACTTGAAGAAAATAGCGTGTAGTAAATTCAAGGGATATAAAAATAACTATGGCTTAGTTGACAGTCCCATTACACTGAACATAATGTTTAGTACTATATTGTTTTGTACGTGGACAAACGTTTTCCCTCGGGAGGAAGTCAAGTAATTTAAGCTTTGTTTACGCCAGAGTACCATCACAAGTGTTTCATTCCTTATGAACTCTTTCATGTCCTCTTCCTTTCTCTCTCCATCTTCGTGTTTGCACATGCATGCACACATCATTCACTATAAACATGATAGTAAAAAAAACAGAGGAATTCCAACAACCTAACACACACAAGATAAAAAAAACAGGACTTTTATAAGTTTTATAACTATTTGATGTGTGAAATGGATTGAATCATGTACAAGCGACTGAGCACGAGACATTTTTGTACAGTCTCTACAAACTATGTACAAGATAAATTGAATCTTGTCACTTTGAATCATTTTCATTTGTCATCTCGATTGTAGTTGTAGTTCCATAACTCTCCCTCTCTTTTTCTCGTCAGTGACAAGATTCGGTCATTGAATGAGTTTTTCAAAATAATAATAAGCTCACTTATCTATCAGACTTGATAGTCTACACACACAGTCTGTATTATTGTTATTATCATGTTTAATGGAATAAAACACATTTTCTCCGGGTACTAAAGAAAGAAAGAAATTCTCTCACATTATCCTCACATTGATATATCAATATCGCTAACAATCACATCAACTCACTTGAGCACACATAAGATTTCCAATTACTCTCCTCTTCCTTGGAAAAGGCACCCAGAATGTGCGAGAGACACGGAAGTACAGATTTCCAATCATTGAACTTTGAACGAATGAAAATACGTATAGGGGAAGCTGGGGAAATGAAACGTGTAACATGGGAAATTCAATAAACATGTCGATCCAAATGGCATTTGAAATCCGAGACGCCCCTCGGAAAATAAGTCATTTGTTTCACAATTGAAACATGAGGATGGGGAAAGGGAAATGGAAGGTGAAAGTAGAAAACTCAAAGTGAAAGCGGGGAGGTAAAACATTCACCGGATCGGATAAATATCACATAACAAGAGATAAGAGATTACGGCTTGAGAACATCATTCCATTTCATTTATTTCTATAATCTAATCTTCTTTGGAATAGAAATACATAATACGATAGATAGATGATACGATACAAAACTGAAAACGGAAAATAATAATATAAATATCTCATCTCACTACTATGAGTCTCCTCTTCATCCACTCTATTTCTATCAATTATTTAAATGTACCTACAACAAAATTTCCCGAGTACAGATTGTATATTATTTATATGTTTTGACATTGTAAATGATCCGCCTTGTTTACTGTTTGCATCCCTCCCGATTTCCATTTCACATGGAACGGAGCTTCCTATCATCTTCAAATATCTCAGAGCCAGAAAATGACCATAACATTATCATTTTGAGTTGCATGTTCAAAAATACATGTACAGTCTTACTATGTAGCTAACGTGTGATTACTAATTATAACTTGAAACAACATTGACGAGAGAAAGTCTGTTACACTTTATATCGTCATCATCATCACATATTAAATTATTCGTTTGCATTTTCTACTACGGAACTCTCTCCTATTGTCATTAGAAATTCCTCCCATATCCTGTACCCTGCAATTTTATACTTGGCATAATCCCGATCAGTGCATGTTCGTTCGCGAGTTTGTCATATGACGAAGTCGTTAACCGAAACCCACCGTTCGTAAATAAGTTGCTCAAGGATTTTAAATTCAAGAGCAAAAACACAAATCATGGGTTTACTGTAATTTCGAATTTTTTAAGAAGTTTAACGACGATTTTAAACTATTTTTGATCTGTAAAAATGGTTTAAACTTGTCCTAAGAGATTCTGCATGTTTTGCTCTCCATACATATGGAAAAAAGTCATTTTCCGAAAATGGTGGGTTTTCTGGTAGAGGAGCTCATATGCAAGGAGGAATTTATCCATAACAATTTTTTCCACGGCTCTAATTAGTTGCGACTCTCTCTCTCTCTCCCTCTCTCTTTACTCATGTAATCTGACGGCTCCAACAAATTTCGAATGAATGTTGATAAAGAAAATAAAAGAGCTCATTTTTTTGATATCTTGATCCTTCAAAAATCTGACACTGCAAACTTTCCCTACAAAAAAGATTGATGATTTTTTTTACTTGAGCTGAACTTTCAATTACACGGGCTATATTGTCTACCCCAATACAATTCAAACGTATGCAGATTCCACATACAATAGACTTTTTCAAATACGTCCGCATAATATTTTTATAATTTATAAACTTTGACGCGTATCAACGGAGGGAAAGTGGAGTTCAAATGAAAAAACCTGACTTTCAATCACTCTTTCAAAGACTAATATAACGAGGAGACATGGTCATGGATGAATCAGTATAAGATGAAATGACCTTAAAAAACTTGCCAATAACACACGATAGAAACTAATCATGGAACATAAAAAGCTCTTGGAACTTTTTGATATTGTGTCAGAAAGATACCTTCCTCTCAACTTTACGCCCGTCTCGTCTCCCACCACGCACACAGTTAAAATTCAATTAGTTTTTAAGAAAATTAACATTCTCTAGAATATAATGAAAACTTTTACGACTTTCTCCTTCTTCACTTAATACAATTTCCATTTTCCTATTTCCTCCCAGTGCGCCACTGCCAAAAAAAAAAACTATTCCTTGTATATTCGCTCTCTCCCTTCGTAGGTTCCACCGTGAACCAGAAAAAGATTCTTCCTTGAGGAATTCCCGTTGACTTTGTCATTAAGATCTCGGAATTCTTGTATATCTTGAAAAAATTAATTTACATAAGTTCAAAGTTAGAAATGAATTTCAAAGATTTCATAATAATACTTGAAAGAATTTTTAACTCTACCAACTCTCGGAATCTCCTGTGAGACAGTTTTTTATAATGAAATAAATAGTCAGTGAAGGAGAAGTAAAAAATGAGATAATTCAGTACGGACTATTAAGTTCATCCAGCATAAAAAAAACTTCTATTAATTATGAGTTCTAAGAAAAAATTTCACAACAAAGGTTCCAAATCCTATTAGAATTTAGAAACGAATTGGCGACAAGGTAGAAATGAATAATTCAAAAGAATTTCCTTTGCATCAAGCACAAGTCGTCGAGTTTCAATTCCGTGTTTTTTTTTCTATTTATTCCTTCTCTTTTTTTTTCTCTTTTCCCCATTCAAATCACGTTACACAGGAAGACGAAAGCCCAAGAGCATCGAAGTGACAACGGTCCAGGTCCCGAGATAGTACGTCAGAAGCCACTGAGACTTGAAGATATCCTTCCACATCCAGAGAACATCTACTACGACAAAATGCTCCCCCCCAAAGAAAATGGTATGGTGTCTCCAGTTGTTTTTCTTCACATTAAATGTACTTACACACATGTGCACACTTTACACTTGCACCCAAAACTTTATTACCCAATAACAATTACAGAATCCTTCCGTACTCACTCTTCATTACAACCCATAAAATAAAGTAACAACAAACGGACACGGATTTTTGTCTCCTTTCCAATTACTTTCTTTAACCTCCTCGTAAAAAACAAATCCTCCACAACCTTTTCTCTCAAAATAAAAAGAAACTTTTTTTTAAAAAAAAAACAATACGTCCATTAAATAACTCTCCACACTTAATGGAAATGACAAGAGATAAAATTTCATGACAATTGTACAAATGACAACTGACAGTTTGCAAAACTTCAAACTCGGAAGTAATTTTGAGTTTGAGTTTGAATCTTCACAAACTAATATTTATTTTCTTGTGTGTAATTTCAGGGAATCCAACTGTCGTTTTCTTCCATGTTACGGTAATGTCGTTGGACTCCATCGATGAGAGCAGTATGGTAAGTTCAAAGTTCAAACTCAGTGAATAAATCACAAAACGTATCCATCATTCCACTAAGCATGATGAGACATATAAAAAAGGGAAAGAATCAGTTTGCCAAGTTCCTCAAATTCAAATATGAAATGTCTAAAACACGAACATTGTTAATTGAATTTGTCTTGGGGAAATCGTTACGGGGAGACTAGGCGAGACTACTGTATTGTACGCAGTATCGACCAAGACTTAATTACCGTAGGGAATGAGTCGTCTGCTTGGAAACGAGCTACTGATATAATAACGTCATGACTCAACATGCCATCGGCTTTGAGACTCTACGAAAAACTAAATGGTTACTACATATACAAGGCGGCAGCGGCACACTTTATCTCATAACTATAAAAGTAACCTCAATTTCCTAGTGAGTACACTCCAACACACATTCAGGTCTCGAATAGGTGAGCGAGCATTCATATTCAGCCACTGTGAAAGCCGGTTCCCTTTTCCTTACCCTCATTTTAACAAAGGTGGTATGTATATGTTGAGTAGGAGTCGAGGGGTAGTAGTGAATGTTGCAAGGAGGGACAAATTTAGCATTTCGCAGTACTCTTTGACATGAAACGCATTGCGTAGGAAGTTCCTAGCAGCAGGAAGTCATTCATATCCAGGAATTTCCTTTCGCACATTCTATATCTACTCCGCATTTATACTCCGAATTCCACTCTTTCCTGTAAAACATTATCCACGCTGTCTGCTTTCCCTGTCTAGATTCCCTGTATGAACTCTCTCTCTCTCTCTCTTTCCCTGCCACAGTCAAAAATGATTTTTGAATTTTTAAATAATATAAAACGTGAGCATAAATTTTAATAAGAGATGCATTGTTAGAAAAAGAAGTAAGGATGAAGTCAGGGTGAATACACCTGTAGACAGGAAATATGGGAGGATTTTTCGAGGGCGGACAATAAAACCTAATTTTCGTAAGAGTCAGACAGGTCTCAAGGGATCCTCTCGGAGCATAAATATATGCATGTGTGCTTTTCTATCTGTATGTACAATATCCTTTCAAAATTGGACCTGTGGAGATCCTTATACATAACTGATTACACACACATAAGATCAGTTGCCATTAGTTCCTGCCCGTGTTACAAGTAGGAACGAGAAAAAGCGTGAAAGAGGAATCTCAATGTAGGTACATACATACACAAACACACACACACACACACACACATGGACTGGTTAACACATCATTGGTAATTTCTGTTTGAACTTCCCCTCGGTTTCAAATCTCTAGACCACAGCAGGGGAAAGAACTCAATAAAATCTGAGAGCTTGGATAGTGAAAGTGGAGAAAGTACAGAGAGAGAGAGAGAGAGAGAGAGAGAGAGAGAGAGAAAGTGAGAAAGTGAGAGAAAGTGAGCAAAGGAAATAGAAGAGAGGAGTCTTTAATGTACCAAAACCAGGCAAGTTTCCGAAACAATAACCCTGTACACTGTATACAGAGAGATTTGATACCAAGAACGAAAGTTTAGTTTTCACTGTTTTACTAGAACTAAAACTGCCTCGGCATGTGTGTTTCTCTGGATGTATGGGTGTACGTGGAAATTATTTTCTGTCTAGCCCGTGAAAGTCTGTACATTGATGCACAAGGTGAAAACTTTGTTGCTCTTCACAAATCCTTCCCTGTGTGTTGTATAGAATGACGCTCTAATAATCTTTGACTGAATAAACGAAATCCAAAATCCGAAATATATTTGAATGGAGCAAAAAGGGATAGAGAAAGAAAGAAATAGAGAACGAGAGACTGGCAAAAGGCAGAACGATAGAAAATTGAAGGTAGTTTATGTATGTATGTATGTGTAGGAGCAGGGATCAAGATTGGAAATAACATTTGAAAAGCTTATAAACAGTTTACATGCACTCGTTTTCCATCCTCCTCTTTCTCTGCTCCCGAGCAATAATTTGACACGCACACATACATATATACAGACAGGATGATCCCTTTGTATTATTTTCTCTTAGAATTATTTTCAAATCTGATAAGTACAACATGACACTGCGCTCGTTCATGCCCCTACCGCTTATTAGTACTCATTTGAGTTTTAGACTTTCCTTTCAAATGGTACCTATATGTATCGTAAACTATATACGAGGTACAGGTTAAATATCATATGATCACGATAATGAGAGCTGAATTGCACACACATGGAGAAACGAGTAATCGGATCACCTATAAACTTATATTATATTGGGAGCACTCCTAACCTTTATTTAGTATATAAAAAGCTCATCTTGACAGCCAGGCAGAGAGAGGGAGAGGAAGAGAGGGAAACGAGAGAAATGAGAGACTCTATGATGTACATAAATTTTCCAGGTCTCTGAGTATGTTCAATCTAAATTCTCTCTTTAGCCATTTGTACAGTTTGCAGTTAGATTACGATCAAGGTTTCCCGGAGAGAGAGAGAGAGAGTGCGATTTCTAATACAACCCAACGAAAGAGCGAACGAGTGAAGGGAAAGATTATCCTCAAGACTACCGATGAGCGGCTATCTCACTCTCCTTTTCTCTCTCATATTGAATGTAAATGCTTTCTGATTGAATCCAAGCAGGAGCAAAATGCAATATAATAACCTTAGGTTAAAGTGAAACATCTTGCATCCAACATTCTACTTACCCATCCATTCCCTACGCTTCCACACTTTATTTTATTTGCACACACACACACACACAAACAAACATACACGCACAGAGCACGCTCCATAATCTCTCCAGAATAAGATATAATCTCTAAATGAGCAGCTCAAAGGGTACGTTCCAACATTAATTTTCATTCCACTAACATAAATGATTTTTCTTATATTCTCTCCACGTACCGGTCAAAGCTTCCATACATCTATGAACGCTATGAAGAAACTTGGATTCAAAACTAAACAGCAATAAGTAAACCAAGTTGAGAAACGCGTTAAATTGAGGATTTGCGCCACAGTCACCAACTGCAACAACCATAAGCTTTGAGAAATCATGATATGTAATCAATAAGAACAAGTTATAATTCATAATACGTTTTCCAGATTCTGCCCTTTTGTTTTTTGTTGAAAAATCCCAATAACATTGAGCACATGGTCCACTTGCTTCCTCCAGACGACTAAATTCCACGTAGGCTCTCTCTCTCTCGCTCTCGTAAACTCTACGGTCAGTTACATAAAGGATAAGAGTATCATGCTGTGCTTCGCAAAAAAAATGTGCTGTAGTTGCACGAGCAATATTCCTGTTCAAATGTAGAAGAGGGTAAGTAGTAGGAAGTAGGAATGGAGGACTTTATATATCCAGTTTGATATTTTTCTCTCGAGTTCCTTTGGAACACATATGGTTTTTTTGTGCATCAAGGATTTTTTGTGATCAAGACGCATGTGAGATGGGAATGCTTGTACCTTGTACCTTTTTCTTTGTGTGTGTGTGTGTACGGCACTGTACGGACGGACTACAAGGACTCTTCATGAACAAAATAGAGAAAAAACCAAGCAATGGAATCCACAATGGACCAAATAGTAGAAAGCAGTATATATGAACATGCATACATACATGTATAAAACATAAAGGTAGACGGTCAATTGTAAAACGGTGCTAGATGTCCAAATTAAACTTGTTAAAGTCCCATGTATTTCATTTCCATACAATAAAATACTCTCAACAACAATAGACAAGATTTTATTGCTTCTTAAGCCAAGTAGGAGTTGAAGGTACAATGAAATAAAATTGGTCAAGAGTCTTTTAAGAGTTTCTGGGTTTTTTTGGGGCTAGTTATAAAGCTTTTATAAATTTCGTAGCCATCTTAGAAATGGTCATAAGTAAGGAAATACTCAATTTAAGTTTTTTCTTAGCCCACTTACACTGAAGTCCAATCACAAACCAAAATTTCTTTCTCTCTCTCTCTCTCTCTCACACAAATCGCTCTTTTTTTCTTTGATACAATGATCAGGATTTTGCAGTCAATGTGAATACAAAATAAAAATTGTACTGGTTCACTCGTTAACTGATGATTCCGCAACGGATTCTTTTCCATTAAAACCATTCCAAATACACTTCCAATGTTAAAAGTAATATCTGCTTGTATTAATGAATTTATTCTCTGACATTCAGTCCTCGAAAGAACAAACAGGATATGATTTCTTCCATGTTAATACTTGAACATAAAACATTCTTCCTGTTTTCCATACTAAAAACGAATGAAGCTAAATATTATGTTGATTTTTCTTGTACTTATAGTCGACAGATTTCATTTCTGTATGCCCAAGTTTGTTTACTTTTAAGTCAAAAAAAAATTTAAAGCATCCGCTCAAGTTCAAAAAAGGGATTTGTGGAGCGTACAAGAAAAGGTTAATTCCGTCTTTGATGTTCACTTTAAACTGGATAGAATTTTTATAGGTTTCTGCTCCACTAAATATCCATAATAATCAACACAATATGCAAGTAGAAGTAAAAAAAGAACAAGTTTCTGCAAAAGAAAATCCTCACGTCCACATGAAATTTACCACCAGTAATCCTTAATAGGCTACAGGTAACCGATTTGGTTGCAAGTCCAAGTCAATGAAACACTTTGATGAAACGTAAAATAAATAGAGTTTTGTTTACTTGATTCCACATAGAATTGTGTATACAGTATACAGCCATGGGCCACAATCACCACCCAAAACAAGTACGAGACTCCTCCATTCATTCCTATCTGTATTGGCTTTCTCCCTCCCTTTTTATGTATATGGTAATACTTTCCCTTTCCCTTCCGCCCTCATTCTCTCATATAAAGTCATTATTTTGTCGTTCCAGTGTGTGACTCGTGGATCGTGAACAAGACATTCAAAAAAGAAGCTTTGTATAGGCGCTCTGCCATTTCCAACACCACAGTTTTTAGTTCGAGACCATTTCTCATCCCGAACAACATGAAAAATATGTCAAATGCAAAGATTCAACGCAATATTGTATTCGCAGTATTGTTATTATTGTTGTCATGTCGTATTATGAACGATGCCATTAAATGAAGCTATCATTATTTTGGTTTTCACATTTTATTCCACGAGCTTTTACTCTTTTACTCTGCCCATCCAAAGAGACATATACATATACAAATCCGAGGACGCTCATGTTAATAGATGTCTTTAAGCTCTTACCATAAACAACATGGAGAACGGAAACGCTGAAAAAATATTATACGCTATACTCATCTGTTTTTTATATATTTTTTTTACTGGAAAAGGAACGTGCTCAGAGAAAAGTAATAATAATTGCAGATTTTCAGCATTATTGTCAAAACCAAAAATTGCTATGGTTCATCACAGATATCTTTATATAGGTATTTTATATTTTTGCCGGGAGAGAGTCATTCGTCTTGAAATTTGAGTCATCCCAAAACTCATCACGTAACGAGAGAGCACAACAAAAGTATTTGAATACTATTCAGACGACTAGTCCTAGTTTTGGTGTATTTGTCATTCTCCAAGTAAATTTACATGATGGGTTGCTCACAGTTTCAATGTGGATCTGAAATTTGAAATGCATAGACGCTGGGCCTCCAAACGGCTCTGACTTAATTCAAAGCTCTGGAGACATTACGAGACCATTCAAATTCATGTCTATATCGTACATGTGCTTCAGGTTTTCTCTCTTCCTCTCTCTCTCACCCGTCATTATACATTATATAGCACGCACAAATGAGGACACGGACCAAACGTGATTTGTGGTCCGTCCATACAATCTTCATTATAATCCTCTGCGGCACTCACTCCCACGACGACTCATTCTCGAATCTCAAAAATCCTATTGTAGTCCAAGTACTTGGCTATGTGACACGAGCGATTACTCATGCTTATCAAGAGCTCTCTTTCCCAGTCTCAAACACACAAAAAAAAACTTCCATGAAAAATCTCTTTCTACAACAAACTATTATTAATGTCACCATAGTCAATTCCCATTCTCAACCCCCAGTCAACCCCGACTTTTCTTATATCTGTATGTTAGTTCATAATTACGTATGAACAACTAGTCAAAGAGTATACAAACAATTTCCCTCCACTTAATTACATATTCGAGCAAAATCCAAGAACAATCAACTCAGCAATTATTCGTAAAATCTCAGAAATAAGAGAAAACGAACGCGCGTTGATTGGATTTTAATTTTGCGTAGAGTGACTCTACTAGTCTAATTAATTCTCACCTCAGTGCTCAACTTTTATGAATGCTCTGCATTCCAAGCGAAGTTCCAGAGAGAGAAAGAGCAAGCTGAAGAGGAGAATTTTGTACGCGGGTGCCCACAACCGCATGGAATAATTTTCAAAAAATTATTTAACCAATTTAGAATCCTCGTATGTCTGTATATAAGTTCAACTACTTTGACAGTGAAAATTATAGAATTTATGGTTGATCGGATTAGATTCTCGCCAAGCCCCTGTAATATGCGACAATACGTATACATAGTTGTGGAAGTCACTGCGTCACCACAAATAATAAATATCACGCACTTTCCCTGCGGTACGAATTCCAAAAGTTTCCCTTCAGAGTTTCGACATCAGAGTAAAAGTTAGAGACAACTACACATGAGACCGAGTGTATCATCACATGTCACTGTCAGACCATTGTGAGGTTGTGAGACCCCGTCGTTTGAAACTTTATAAGTTATACTATGACCTGTTCCGAACACATTACGGAACTCAAGGATAATTGAATCCACAATTAAATTAAAAACATAAATAATAAACTCATCGTCAGTCCGAAATTGAACTCCAACCTTTAAAACCTCAAAATCCAAGTGTATAAAATGTAGAACCCGTGGAGAGTGATGAAAACATTGATGCTTGACGTAAAAGATAATTCAATTTCCTCAACCGTTAACGGAATAATAATGAGTAACATATTCGGTGTCATATTGTGAGACTCAAGATTCAAAAGCTATCGCGGTGTGTCTAGAATACAGATGAGTAAATATTTGAATATGTCGTCTTTTGGGTGTGCACTATTTATATAAAACGTCACCTGTCAAATGAGATTCATAAAAAAAAGCGTTTTGTCGGTACAAACAGTTTCAAGGGAAGTTTCACATATAAATGAATGAAGAGTTTGAAGAAAAAAAAAGGTTTTGGAAAACACAGGAAAAAATTTGTGCTTTCTTTTCTCTTTTTCAAGTTTCCCGTTTTACGCACTCCTTTTTCCTTTTCTATAGGACTTAACGTATAGCGTACTGTTCGAGTAGTTCCCTATGAATAGATATACGACAATACTGCGGCATCGTAACGCCAAGTGCTTCTGTCAGGTTGGTTGGTCCGTCGGTCTCTCTAGCTCTCTCTCTCTCTCTTTCTCGTTTCTAGAGCTTTCTCTATATACCAGCCATCTAAAATCGAGTATATATGAAAATAATATTGATTTTAGTTTAGATGTTAGTGTGATACACATGGAAATAGTTAAAATTCAAGCAAGATCTCCCTTGTTCCCCGTACATTATTCCAAATCCCAATTTTAGCTAAAATAAATTTCCTCAAGCTTCCTTCCTCCAATGGCTAATTAAATTTGACGTCCTTTTTATTCAAAATAGACAACAATTAAAATGGTACTTAATATACGTTGAATGGCTAAGGTGAGCCTTATATGAAAGGACTATATAGAAATTATAGAATATATATATAAATAGAATGGCAGAGAACATATACTGACAATGTGCTCTCAGCATTTACAAGAACAGTATGTACTATAAAAAGATGTAATATTCTTGTGTGTTTGTACTTAATCCCCCAATGTACTTTTTATTCATGACCTGAATAGACATTCGTGGCTGATGTATTCTTTGCTCAATCCTGGAAGGATGGACGTTTGAAAATGCCTCAGAATATGACGACATACCGTCTCATCCCTGTTCAATTTCTTCAAGGTATGATGATGATAATAACTGTGTCATATAGCTAGTAAGGAACTTATATACATGCCCTTATTACACTATGAATTGTTACTAATGTGTCACTCATCTTTTTTTTTCAAGACTTATGGAGACCTGACAGTTTTTTTAAGGTACCGCAATACTATATGCACAAAAAAAAACAAGCATTTATGAATGACCGATAGTGAAATTTTTTATTGGTGACCATAAAACTTAATCTTCCAGTCACAGTCACTTAAATGGCAAAACTTGGAAACTTTCAAAAGTACATTATGTACATATACATAGGATTTAAAAAAACATTCTCTTCACCAGCATACAAAAAGTTTAAGGAAACTCTGAGATTTTATCATCACAAATCTTTTTTCTTGCCTGTGACTTTTTGTCATACGAGTTTTTCTACGACTACAATAATAATAATAATAATGTCCAGAGCTTCTTGACTCTCTCTGTTACTGACATTATCTTTTAATTATATTGCAATTCCCCTGTGCTTTCAACTCTACAAATACTACATGACCTTATTCATTTTTCATTTTCATACTTCACGCCCTCTTGGGCAGCAAAACCTTTTAGCACAAAAGACATTTTTATCAAATAAATTAGTACATATTGTGCTAATTTCCATACGCGGAAAGGAAATAATGAAACTTTTAAAGATTTTGTAGTATGTATCACATTTTTATACAATTCAAATGAGGGCTCAGCAATGAATCAAACCTAAAGAATATTCTAGCAAAACTTAATCTACCGGAAAGTTTAATTCTGTAAACTCGGAAGCTCGTATAAAGTAATGCTTCTATCTGTATTTTTGAATTTTGCTGACTACATGAATTTCCATGTGCGTAACGAATGGACAATTAACTTTAATAACTTTAATAACCTGATATTGTTCATTTTAGTGGATACTTTCTCGTCTAGATCAATAGCTCTATAATAGCTCTAGCTAATCCATGTATTTTTGAGCTTCTACTCCATGTCTGGAAAATTTGTAAAGCAAGCAGTCGGGGGACTTGCTTACATTTCATTGGTCACCAATTAGAAAGTCTGAATGATCATGCACAAAATACAAAATCCTTATCAAGAAATCTATTTATTTAGAATGCCAAGAAAGTAACTTTTCAAGACATGACGATTCCCAATCATTATATTTGGCTCCATGAAGATCGTACAATACTCTACATGGTCAAGTAAGTGTTCTCTTTTTTAGGCATTTCTATAAGGTCATCTATACAAATATCTATATTATTAGTCTTATTGATCTACCTCCTGCTCAGTTCCACACAATAATGTTTATTCGCATATTATATTTTGTTGCTCAACAGATTAACTCTACTACTCTCGTGTGCAATGAACTTCAAAACGTACCCGCATGATCAACAAACATGTGCTATGAAAATTGAAAGTTGTAAGTAATCCACCCACATTCTGCATTACAAACACAATTTGTCATTTGTAAATAATAATTAGAGATTTATAAAATTCATTAGAACGTTCTCCGTGTAGGCGTGTGCCAAAATGTCAAAACTTTACATGGAAAGACACGGGGGAACATTGGGAATTACGAGAGAACTATAAACCAATTCCAAAATATTCTTTGCATTCGTCTAGACGGCTTTTGTCGAGTTGAGTAAATGTCGAAATTTCTCCAATTGGATTGAACTTCAAAGGAAAACTTTCCCTATGATTCTTCATTTGCACATGATTTACTTGATTAAATCTAATTCACTCCAGCCATACAATCTCTCTCTTTCTTTCTACGTCTAAATAGACTCGAACACAGAATTTTACATTGGTTCTCTTAGGGAAAGGATCGAGTGATGAAAGGATGCATCAACATAAATAAATGTCTACTCTTGTAAAGAAAATGATTAAGGTCGAACCATAAAAACTTACAACTTTCTTGTACATTTTCTTCTGTAATGAAGATTAGATGGGAAGTAGAAGCAGTAAAACTTCTTGTTCAAAAGTGGTGAAAAGTGAACTCTCTCCACACACATAGTATACATTATGTACTACATATGCATCTGTAATACATATTCTGTGTGTACAAGTGGCATATACAAATCCATCTACTGTGTTCGATATCTGTGTATATTTTATAGTTGATCTACCTACAGCTCAGGAACATCCTAAGTAATCTGAAATGACTATTTATGACTTTTTCAAGTAGACTCCCCTCTCATAAGCACTCATTGAACACACCGAATAGAACAAAAATCCTATGAAATTCACCTAGTTTCAGGATGACAGTCAGAGTTACATAGTGTATGTACACGATGTCATGGGATACGTATCATGAAAAGTGGTCTCTCTCTCTCTCTCTCTCTCTCTCTCTCTCTCTCTCTCTCTCTCTCTCTCTGTGTCTGTCTCTTTGGTCCTATGACCATAGTTAAATTTTATGTGGCATAAAGGAAACATTAAATGATTGTAAATGTTTCTCTTTGGTGCAGTGTCCCATACAACTGACGATTTGAGATTTGTCTGGGATCCCAAGTTACCCCTCGATGTCGATACAAACATAGAGTTGCCTCAACTTGACTTGGTCAGCAGTACGACGGGGGACTGTACTCAAACGTATTTAACAGGCAAGTCATCAAATCATTACATTCACAACGTCAACTCTGACTACTATTTATTCTCATCTCCTGTAATATCTGAATTTGTATGTTACGTGCCTGTTGCCGATTACTCATACTACTACTTTTTTTTCTCTTTGCGTGTACATTTTCCTTTCCCTTTAATCAGAACAAACTGTATCTAAGTATATAATGATGACATGAGAGTAATCCTGGGTAGTAAATAATAATACATCATTAAAAATAATTGTAGGCACTTGGAACAATTAAACAAAACCTATTTATTTGACTCACTCTCTCACACATTTTTCTTGTTCTTTCTCTTTGTGCCTTTGTACAGGAAATTTCACTTGTGTCGAAGTCGTTTTCCAATTCAAAAGACGACTGGGATATTACTTATTTCACACCTACGTGCCAACTTGTTTAATTGTCGTCATGAGCTGGATATCTTTCTGGATAAAGCCAGAAGTACGTATTTTTAACTTCACCCGCCTACAGAGTTTCATTTAACGACTGCCACTTTAATTTCACAGCTTTTTCTTTTTTCCCTCTCTCCTAGACTCTCTGTCTATAATTATACATGGAACGACAATCGGCTCAAGCAATTAATGAAATTCTTTTTGCAGGCGGTTCCAGCTCGTGTGACACTTGGAGTCACTTCCCTTCTCACTCTTTCAACGCAACACGCTAATTCTCAAAAATCTTTACCTCCTGTATCGTACATTAAAGTGAGCATTATTAAACATCATTAGTTTCATTTGATTGTAATTACATTCTCTGCTTCTCGTTCGAGCATTATGGCAATTATTAGTGTTTTTTTAAAGCTTACAGCATTTGTATTATTTTACACTGACTAATGATCTCGAGTGTCACAGGTCGTTTTTCCCTTACCTAACTTCCATGAAAGTTTGTATGGCCTCATTTTCCATTCATATAAATACCAAATCATAAATTTTTTAATCAAGCCATCAAAATTTTGTTTACCTCGTCTTTGCATTAATTTACTTTATTAATTTGTATTGGAGATTCCTTTCTTGTAGATTTTAAAAGGAATATTTCTGGACTTTTCAAAACAAGTTAAAAATTCTAATATGTTCAAATTTGTTTTGTTTTTTATCATGATAATAGGCAATCGACATATTCATGTCTACCTGCACAATTTTCGTCTTCTTAAGGTATGGAAAAAGTTCATATAGAAACTTCTTTGGAGAGCGTGAATCCAGTTAACGATCTTGAGTGTAGGAAAATGTCTAAATGTGTGGAGGCATGGGACTTGTGATTTCAATGATTTAGTACCACTTCTTCTTTCTTTTTTTTTTCTTTTTTACAAAAAACGTGCCATGTTCACATACTCTGACTCTGTAGTACATGGGCCTCTATCTTTTTGTATTTATATAAATAATTGTATTCTCAAAAAGTCACACACGGTGAAGATGCAACTTTAGTAACAGAGTCCAAGTTTTTTTTCTTTCCTTCCGTTTCAAAAGGACCTGACTGACTACGGAGTCCGTACTTGGGGTAAGTTAAAGGAAAGAAAAATTTCACAATTATAGATTCGTTGTACATCATAAATCACAGACTCGCACTTTCCGTGTAGTCAAGTCCAACGCGGAAATACTATCATACAAGGTATTGGCTAGGTTCACGCTTTCTTGCAAACTTGCTCCGACTTTCTCCCTCATGCTCTCTCTCTCTCTCTCTCTCTCTCTCTCTCTCTCTCTCTCTCTCTCTCTCTCTCCACAAAAACTTTCCTCCTCTTAGCCAAACTATACCCACTGAAAAAAGTCCTACTCTCGTCAGTAGCACACACTGAACTTTTTCCATACCTTCAAAAAAAGTTATACCTACCCCAAAGCCTGATAGAGTATGCTATCGTGAATATTTTGATGGGAGACTTTGTTGACTCTGGAGACAGTCTCTTGCAGAGAAGTCTTCGAAGTATGAGAGGACGAATCACTACGACTTTCCGTCCCACACGACGTCGAACTCCGGTATGATTTTTCTTACTTTCTATATATAGGTATCCTTTTCTATCATTTCTCAATAAATACACACTAGAGTGAAATCTTTTGACGGAACAAACAAGCGAACAACCGACATCAGAGAAAAGTATCTGCTTACATACTTCCAACATTTTTATCCTAATTCAATCAACATCAACACCATGTATAGTTACTATGTAGTCTGCTCAAATATTTACATTTTTTTATAAAAACGTCAATGCTTCATCATTTCCTCTTGCTCTTAACCTTTTTCTGACAAATGTTTAGCAACAATTTCGAGTTTTGACTGGAGAAATATTTGCAAAAAAACATTCCCATTCAAGAGTAATCCCAACTCTTGTGCGCCCACCGTCAACGGCTTTATAAAAACAAATCATATTCAGAAGAACTACGAGAGAAAAGGAGAGAAAATATTATTGACTATTCGAAATTTGAATGCATTTTGCAAAAAAAATTCCTTTAAAATATATATATATGACAAGTTTATGTTGAGTTTGAATCTCAGAAAACTGTATCAAATTCTTCAAGACTAGCTTTGAAGCCTCCACTTATTCCATAGAATTACATTTTAGACAGAAAAATATGCACTAACTTTCTAAAAAAAAATGAGCATGACATTGAGGAAATTTCTCTATAAATAAAAGTTAGAGTGATGCAGTCCGGGTCTCGTCTTCCTCTTTTTTTAATGCAGTCGTTGGTTTGGGATTTCGAGTTTGTAGTATTTTAGTGAATCAAGTAGAAAGCTTCCGCCGTCCATTCCTGCTGTACTCTTAGTTCCATAATGGATGAAAGAAATATCTACAGAGAAAAATTCCCAGTCTAAGTATTTGGTGTGGACGTACTGGATTTTCTGTAGAGGGGGTTTACTTTTCTCTTTTACTCTCTTCCACGAACTCACTCTTTTCCCTCTCGTTTCTCTGGCTCTCTGGCTCTCTGGCTCTCTCTCCCTCTCGCCATCGTTCTAAATTGGCACATACAAGCTGGATGTATCCTTGAGATGCCTGCCAGCCTCCCTTTGAAATACATGAGCAATTACTAATGAAATTTATATGTTCTTATGCTTGAAAAAAGGCACATTTACACCACAAACGTAAGTTGTACGTACACTTTGGAACTGTCTCCATTCACATACATAGTCTAACCACATCCAAATCTTTATGCGTGGCCACTATATTTTTGTGTCCAAATAGAATAGAAAAATCAAATATTAAATTAAGAGCTTTGCTTTAATGTTAAAAGGATTTATTATGTTTCATGTTCCACCAAAAGAAAAATGAGTATAAAGCAAAGGGGAAAATGGCTATCCTCACTGCTCTAACGTAAGTCTTAGTTCAAATTGCAAAGAGAAGAAGAGGAAAGGCGAACGAGGAATCATTCAATAAAGAATCAGTTGAAAGTTATTAGTTACTTGGAAAATGTGAGAGAGACTCTGTTCTTATTTTTTTCCTCTTCTCTCTTGGTATATCATAAAACAAAAAGGTAGGAATTGACTTTCGACGTTTGGATGTACAGAAAAACCTTTCTCTTGACGTAATAAATTTCTCTGTCGTACATTACAAGTTCAAAAGGTCCATAAAATCAAGAGATAAAGCTAATGCATCTTCCCCTCATCTTTCATACAAGTTGTCGTTTTTTGATGATTTAGAACAATGTAATTTTTTTTATACATTTCCCTCTCTTCTTTCTCTTACATACATTCATCATGAAGGAAATCCCACTTCTTCTTGGTGCTTCTCCAATATTTAAATCCATTAGGACATTTTGTACATACCCAATGGGTTCCCAATGTAATTTTAAATTCAGTAAAAAATTAAATGTCTTAGTTCCACATTTCTACAATATCTTTTCATACGGACATTTCTAGGGAGTGGCGTTTTAACAGACCATTTTTTGAGACTCACTCGTCTCATTCAAACGTGTAATGCCATCATTTGAAAAACAAACGCGTCCATTATAATACAATGGTCACTTCTCTTTGAATCAAATAAACTACACATTTAACCGTCGTTAGTTTGTTTTGAAACTAGTAAAACTGTAAAGTTTTGTTTTAGGTCCAATCCTAATGAAAATAAAATAAAACTCCCGATGCATGTGTAATTGGACAAAAACAGAGAGAATATTGTAATCGTTATTACACAAAATACACCATAACAAACAAAAACAAACTATCGTCATCTTGCTATGTAACTACGTTTACTTGCGGAGTAGTCCAAATTGGTACAAAACATCAAACTGACAAATTACGTGAACCCACTTGGACTAGCAATATACATACACTTAGTCTTAATCATTTTAAATATACGCACGCGGCAAATTGTTTTTTCCTTTGACCTGTGAGTTTTGGCCAAAAACACTTTGATGAAACTTCAAACTAAATAGACACACACACATACCTAAAATTACCCAGCACACAAGACTATATGTACTAATAAAGTTTTTTAATCGATAATGTTACTCTTTTTGCATTTTTTTTATACGTTTTATTCAAAGCAGCCAGCTGAGCAAATTCCAATGAATGGAGAGTCATTGGCAACGCCACCATCAGAAAATGAACACGTACCATGTCATAGTTCCAGCCATCAACATCAACTCTCACACAGCACCCGACTTTTCCTTGATCGACAGGAGTCCCGGCGAGAAAAGGCCATTTTCATAGATCGTCTCTCCCGTGTTCTATTCCCGCTGACTTTTGCAATCTTTAATTTTGCCTATTGGACTGTCTCTTTGTTCATTTTAAACTCCTCGAATACAAACCAATAATGAAAGAGGAAGAGAGGATGCTTGAAACTTGATACGATGACGAGAATTGCATGGTGTGGCTGATTAAAAAGGAAAGCTTCCCCCCTCCCCCCACCCCCCGTGTATCTATTATTCTCTCACTTTGTTTTCTTCCTCGATATCTGCGTAGATATAGAACCAAAAACGATTAGCACTCACCAATTTTCTACTACCCATGTTTATTATAACACATATACGATATGTGAACTCCCAAAATTTCCCCCGTGGAGGACCTTCCAGTGCTAATATTACTCACAATACAATAAAAGTACGTGTGTATCCACGATCACACATCCCACACTGTACACGCTTTCTCAAACTCCATTCACACATTTCCTTTTTCCATCTCACTCCTCTCCTTACCAAAGTATGTTTCAATGTTTCTTGAATGAGACGAGGAGAGAATCAATGAAGAAACTCAAGATGAATTATTTGGAAAAAAAGGAAAAAGTAGTCAGTCGGGAAAAGATCGAGATGGCAAACAGATGGTAACAATTTCCTCAAGTAAAAAAAGGGAGAAAACTTCTTCCTAATGGCACCTTTGCATCTGTCTACTTTCTCGTGTGCCTTGGCAGTTTTATACGCTCAAAGAAAAAATATATCATAACCAAGCAGAATCCGTTCGAGTTTCTTCGAAATGGCAAGTACCAAAATAGCAACAAAATCAATGTCACAGTCTATACTCACTTACTTTGAACCCCTCTATCTCTCTCTACATCTCTATCTATCTCTCTCTCTCTCTCTCTCTCTCTTCACTGTACTATGTATTTCCTAGATTTATTTTTATTTATAGTCGTATAGTTGAGTATATATATTGTAATAATTATTATGATACATTTCCCGTTTTTGTTATTCTCCTCAGCATCCTTACTGTCCCTTACTTAAAAAATCCATTTTTTAGTGGATTTGACTCAAGAAATTGAATGATGTTTTAATTGGTACCCATCTGTGTTTCTTCTCATTAAGGAGTAAACCAGAGAGTGGTTGGCCTTTATCCCTCTCTCTACATATAATTTTATATCACTTTTCTCAGTTTGAAACTTCCGCTAAACAATTTATTGTCATTTGAAGATCTCACTCTATTTTTTTCTTTCTCTCTCTCTCTCTGACTCCAATTCAGAGAAAGCAAGAGATAGAGTGAGATAGAGAAAGTGAGGAATGTGCGTGTGTATCGGGGAGCTGGCAAGACAAATGTTAGTATCCAATTCAACTCATGCACGTTCTAATGCTACTACTCTTATTGCCTTATTTGTCTTCTAGTCAAGGGTTGACACACAGCCACGGGAATTAAATTCCTTTGGAGGACTCTTAAAATCCCAATTTAATCAATCTGTCGTGCGTTCCTACTCCTAGTTTAGTGTATAAACATGCTCGTTTCCATGGTCCCATTTGAATATCTAAAATATACAAATTGAATTCCGTTCATTTTCTTCTTGTATTTCCCTTTAAATTATTATTGCACAATTCGGACCACTTGTATCTCTAGATGAAACGATGCAACATATGTTGCAGATAGATATGTACAAACACACGAAAGGGAATCACTTTACCTGTAACACAAACCTGGATCTTTGCTGCCTGTTTTGCAGTCTGTTTTAATACAGTTTAACTCCCGTAGACATATATATCTGTATAAAGTGGAAACAAGTACCAAACAATCCATTATAACCAATCACCACCAAACCAAAGCCACATTTCATTGAGGTTCGATCTGAGGTCTCTTTCCTCCGAATCAACTCAAGCAGACAAAGGATTTAAATGGATTGAATCACATGATTTTTTTCTTGTTGCACACATATTACAGCTATATAGCTGTGATTTTATTTCTGAAGTGTATAGGAAATCAAAATGTGCTAGAACCATCCCCCTTTTATTGTTATTATTAGATACTGCACTCAAAATATTACTACAAACGAGCAACGATAATAAAAATTGTGAGAAACAAAACATCAAACTGTATCATACAACTAAAAAAGTCTGCATCATTTGCCATTTTTCATGCTAATTTATTTATGACTCCGCTTCCTTTCAGCTCATAAACAAGTTGGGATGTGGAAGCTAACTTGGAGTAACTGTAGAAGCACTCTTCCTCTTCTTTTCTCTTTCCTTTGTACCGCCTACATTTGTTCTCCTTCACTTTCCATGAGGGAAACTTTCAACAGCCTCTTTCTCTCTCTCTCTTCTTCTGAACATCCAAATTCCAAATTCCCAAACACTGAATACAGACCTCATAATATAAGAAAACAAAACGGGATCCAGTCACGCAAGCTTGGTTACAAATAAAAACAAGCACTTTTTTTTGTATCTCTCGCACAAAACTAATCAGTGTACACATTCACGTAGGAAGCGAGAGAGAATTCCCGACCGAGTTATATCTATGAAAATAAAAAATATTTGAGAACCAAAAGTTGTATTCCCACATCTGCATGCATCTTTCTTGCAAATTCTCAAATCGCTTTCCCGATTTTTGTACGTGCTCGAATAGTTTGACTGTTTAATTTTTTTTGTACTTACTTTCCAAATGGCTTTTGAAAAGCCTTAAATCTGTGTGAAATTGGCGGAATATCCAAGTTATTATTAGTATTTGATAACTGTAGGTCTAATATTTTACAGATATCAAATTCATTAATTAAATTAAGGGACAGACCAAGTCATGATATATGATTAATATATTGTTAAAAATGCACGAAAATAATTCTAAAATGTTTTTTCACATGGTTGAAATAAAATATGTATATAAAATTTATTGAATGTTTGAGAGGTTAGAATGTCTTCAATACGTTTGGATTAACCCTTAATGATTGATAAGGATGCAAGTTTAAATTAGCGACTGCCATTTTAAGGGTTCGTTTGAGAGGAAATGAATGAAAGCTCTATTATAATGAATTACTTATAACATGTTCAAGTTTTACGAATTTCGCAAAAACGCTCTCTCAACAATATGCACTTTATGCTGTATATAGAATAAAATAAATTATCATTAAATTTCGTATCGTCAATATGTAAATAGTAAATACATGCAAAACGTTTTTGCCAAAACAAAATAATGTAAAAATGTGCAAATGTGCAAATGAATGTTATAAATCCATTATAAGTTGGTCTTTGTAAATATCTACTACCTATACACACATAAAATTCTCACTTATAAAACGATAATGTTTTTTCCAAAAAAAAGAAGTTAATGACAAGCTATATGAACTTTTAATATTAATAAACTTTCAACAATTTGTTTTATTTATATATGACGGGACACTTTGTGTTTGAAATTCTTTTCTCATATTCACAAACAGCTCTTATTTGTTTACAGTGATATATTGTATACCTAAAATTCTCAGTCGAATCGCCTCTTTTTTTAATGGAGCAAAATGAATCTCAACGAAAACAGAAATTATTTTGTAAGCCAAAAACTTTGATCCATTACAAAAGTTCGAAAATTTTGGAAATTCGGAAAAGTTGTCAAATTCATCTGATTGGACTTTGGTGATTTAGGAAGGAGAATGTAGTAAAATTCACAAATTAACGTTCATTCGTTACTACATATCTATAGGTATGTACAGTGTGAGAGGATCGAAGATCCCATATCTCTATACGGAATAATTAAAAGTACTGCATACACCACCAATGTATAGGTACATATATATATATAGTCAAAAGCAGGTAAATAATAAGCTAGAATTTTGATACACACTTGACGTTATCGTACTAAAGTGGAGTAGCAACCCATTTTCTAAACTTGTATTTTCTCCTCTACTGTGTGTACACAGCCTACAGGTACGTCCCAATCTGAAACTTTTAACAATGGAAATTTAATTAGTGAGTCTCAACTAAACTTTTCCTCCTAATGAAACACTTCTCTTTCAACAATAAAAAGTGAGATTTGAGATTTATCGCAAAATCCCTTTTCCCCATTTCCTTGTACGTCAAAGTCTCAAATTCATCACACAGACAAACACAAAGACATATGTACTATATAGATCTAAATTGAAACTTGAAACTTTGTCAATTTTTTTTAACCAACTAGATAAAGGAGTGTGTCGTCGTATGTTCCCCGTCATGATAAAAAAAACGTCCGTGCAGCCAAACTAATCAATTCCCATGTTGGCTTCATAAGTAAGCTACGCATTATATCATTTCATTAAACTCCTTTTTTTAGTAACAATAACAAGGAACAATAGAGCAATAATGCTTATAATATTCCATGTACACACAGGACACAGACATTCACAGTGTGTTCTTAACAGAGGAAGTTGTCACGTTCCGAAAACGCCGGACATGTAAGCGTCATGTGTTTCTATAATGAATTTCTATAAAAGAATGGACAAAAAAGAAAACTCGCAGCTAGCATTTCTACTCGTCGTCTACTATAGTGGAAAAAATGACAATACGAAATAAGACTGGGTGAAAGTTTTGGCTCCAACGTCGCCTCGCTTTCTCTTTCTTATTTTTTTTTTTGTAGTTGTTCTTTTTAAGAGCCTGCTTTCGACAAAGAGCAACCCTGAGATCAAATACCATATGCAATACGTAATACACATAAGCGCGCAGTGAGGAGAAAACTCGTAAGTGCACTTTGCTCACATTTTCAATTTCATGGTTCTTCATTCTATACACGAAATTGTTCACAATTTGAGGTCATATAGAAAAATCAGTAACCATAAAAAAAAATTATTTAGGAATTTAATTTTGGATTTTGGGTAATAAAGTATAGATTAACAACGCCATTTCATTCAATTTTCTGAGCGAGTATTCCTCATTGAAACAAATCTTTTGATAAGAAAGTCGATTTTGTACGCATCTCCCATATCAATCAACATATTCATCAAATATTCAGGACAGGAAATTAGGAAATGCTCGTTTCCGAACCGGTGATGAAGCTGTGGTTGTTGAGAATAGAATTCCTTGCATTATTTGCGGTACTCGACAGAATTAATGAATCAACAAATAATTTTGAACATCACAAGTCACAATGCATCACATTCCCAGTTCCCACATATAGAAAAAGTACTTGACAATTCTATTGCAAGATTAGATTGGATTAAAATACATGTCAGTATAAAATATCATAAGTTTACGACAGCCGAAAGCTGGATCTTCATAGTCAACAAATTTCTACGAGTGATCCTGATGAGAAAATGAGTTCCGGTGGTACATTGACAATCAATTTCGTACACTTGTGTATTGGGACTTTTGCAATTATAATATTATGGCTCGCTCAACCTGGTACGAGCTTATTTTCATGGCATCCAACACTTATGGTCATTGGAGTAAGTTATTGTTTTCTGAATTAAATTACAAAAAATTATATGTATACAGATATATTGTAAATGAATTTGTTTGTAATGCGGACAAATATATTTTGTTTCAGACGATGGTGTTTGCTTTAGAAGGACTATTACTCATGCAAGACAAACGAGTTCCTACAAAATATAGAATCACAGTTCACTGGATTGGACAGGCTATTGGGATAATATTATCATATTTAGGATTTGCAGCAATTTACTACAATAAAGATAACAATGGGAAGCCTCATTTCGTCACATGGCATGGACTAGCTGGTCTAATCACTTTAATTCTATTAACAATACAGAGTTTTGGTGGAATACCTGCCAAATACGCTGTCACAACGAGCAAACTCATCAAAATGAAACCAGCTCTAATTAAAAAAGGACATCGGTTTTCTGGAATAATTGCATCTTTGGCTATTTTAATTACTGTTCTTCTCGCTTTGTACTCAGCTTGGTTTCTTGAAGCCATTGAATCCAATACAAATGTTTGGTGGCTCACTTTCGGGGTCATTATATCACCTCGGTTGTATTTAAGTTATACGAGAATTCAACACTATAATAAATATAAAGTATGGATATAAAGTATGACTATCGCATTCCTTCTATATAATATATTGTATATATATCCGTATTGTTTGATTTATACTTATTTGTACCCGAATTCCACGAATTTCCAGTTTAATATGTAGTTGTGTTGTAACAATAAAAAGACAATCAATATTAATGATATTAATTTAATATTTAATATTATGATTTCTCAATGACCGGTCAGTGACAATGCGTGTCGTCACATTGTTATCATAAATTATTAATTTCATAACCAACCACTTCTCCATATACAGTACTTATGTAACCTTCAACATTTCGATTTGTAATTTTTCTTGTAGACAATAATAACTTTCCCCAATGCATTGTTAGCGTATTGTTATCGTATAGAAATTGGGCTTAAAACTTTAATGACATACAAATTAAATACGCGAGTTACGCGACACTTAAATATACGAGTCGTATAATACGACTATCTATAGAATGATGAAATGAAAATAATTCTTACCTGCAAAAACACATCAGCTGCGAAAAAAACCTCTATTTTCGAACTAAAAACCGGTTGAGAAAAATGTTTGAATTTTGAATTTCAAGCCGCAAAAAGATAAATATCAAATAAATAAATTCCGAGTTTTTGTTTTGAGTTTTTCTTAAAAAAAGATCCTGTAAAGTTGCTTAAATACCTCATGATAACTTCAGGTATAGTGATTATACATTTCAGACTTGACCCGGTCTTGCTCCTGCTGTGCAAAAAGTCATTGAATGACTGCAAGGTATGTTGAATATGTCTCTATTTAATATTTATGTGACAAATATTTTTCTGAATAATTCCCCATGTGTAACTAATTTTTTTTATGAAATGTACTATTTGGCAGTGTCAGTTTCCAATATGAGTGTGCGGTCATTATTCAATACAATAGCTTCCACGATACCAAGAAGAAACATTTTGATATGGGATACTCTTGCACAACCGAAGGGTCAAAAGGTTAATTTGAAAACTCGTCGAGATGGAATCGTAACATGGTATGCTTGTGGTCCAACAGTTTATGATTCCGCCCATATAGGACATGCAAGTTCCTATATTCGATTGGATATAATACGACGGATTCTTGAACGTCAAAATTATACTGTCCTTCAAATCATGGGAATCACGGATATTGATGACAAAATCATTACTAGAGCCAAGGAACTTGATGTGTCTTGGGAGAGTTTAAGTCGGAAGTATGAAATGGAATTTGTACAAGAATTGACAGTTTTAAATGTTGAGCAACCATTAGTTCGAGCAAGAGTATCTAATTTCATCCCACAAATTATCAAATTTATTGAGAAATTGGTTTCACTTGGATTTGCGTACCCTACAGAGGACGGAAGTGTTTATTTTGATATGACTAGTTGGGGGAAAAGTGGGAAATTTTGTCCAGATACTGATGATAGCCAGAATGAGGATGAAGATGATCAATATTCAAAACGTTCAACTCAAGGAAAGAAGAGTAAAAAAGATTTTGCATTATGGAAAGGTTGGAAGCCCAACGAGCCTTTTTGGAATACCCCTCAGTGGGGAAAAGGACGACCGGGTTGGCATATTGAATGCTCTGCCATTGCAAGCCATTTCTTTGGTAACACTTTGGACATTCATTCAGGTGGATGTGATTTAATTTTTCCTCATCATGAGAATGAGGAAACTCAGTGTTGTGCACATTTCGGGACTGAAAAATGGGTAACTCATTGGATTCATACTGGACATTTAATTATGAAAGAAGATGAAAAAATGTCAAAATCCTTAGGAAATTCATTTACAATTGCCGATTTTTTGAAGAATAATTCACCAAATGTTCTTCGAATGTTTTGTCTTCGACGGGAAACAAAAAGTCATTTACACTACACACCGGAAGATGTTGAAAGTGCTAAATTGAATTTGAGAAAATTTGAATCCTTCCTAAAAAATTGTGACGCAATTCTTCACGGTATAAGACCCGTCGTTTTAGATACTGAATCTGTAGAATTCCTATGGACTCGATTATCTACAATTCAAGAAGAAATTGAAACTTTTCTTTGTGATGATTTTGACTTTTCTTCGGCTACAAAGTTAGTAAGTGAATTCCTAAATGAGTTTCATCGTAGATTTCAATATAACCCCAACGCTAGTCCCTCAAGTGATAATCATTTCGTAGATTTTGAATTAGTTTTAGCTTCACAGAGTTTTGTACAAGGTTTTTTCAATTTAATGGGATTTTCTAATATGGATAATGAAAGACAGGGAGTTCAAAGTTCAAAGGATTCAATTAAAGTTCAATTTTTACTTGAAGAACTTGTTCAATTTCGTCAACAAGTTCGAGCGTACTCATTAGCCATGGACGAAGTCGACAAAAAAAGAAGAAAAGAACTGATACAAGAAAGAAAACAACTTGTTGGTGCCTGTGACCAAATAAGGCATAATTTAAATAGTTATGGTATTGAAATTACTGATCATGGCAAAAATTCTGCTTGGTCACTTAAACAATCTTGATGTCACCACTTACAAAACATTATCACATATTTATTTATGATTACGAATAGGTAGATACGGTAGAGTTTGAAGATGAGATATTTGAATGTAACTGATTTTTTCGATTACGAATGTCATTAAAGTTACTCTTCTGTATTAAAACATTCTAGCTTATGTATATATATATGTACTGATTTCAAAAACATTCTTTTTCTCGCAATAATTTTATAACCATTTCACTGATCATGAAGGGTTCTGGAGTAGCTGGGGAACTCCAGCACTTAGTAATTTCACTTGGACTTGGAGTCGTGTCCTCTGTATTGTATTGTCTCGTATCGTTAGTTTCCTTGTTCATGGTTGTATTGCATTTTGTCGATGTGAACTTGAATTCAGAAAGTGGGACATAGCCTGGAAACTCATAACTTATTTCTTTGAATCCATCAGTGCTCACTTCATCCTCCTCTCTCTCCTCTTGTTTTGGTTCACAATCGGAAAATTCCTCTCGGAAATAAGATTTCTTTTTCTTGATCAGTTTAGACTGTGAGCATTATAGGAAATAGAAACAATATTTAAAACTTAAATGTCTGCATGAAATCCATATGCACGACTATATGTGATAATGTGACATTACTTCCACCGGACGACATTGGTCATCTTCAGAAGATGAATTCCGAGCTGTTTCAAATAAATATCCTAAATCCGAATCCTCCTCACAAGTCAAGAAAATCTTCTCATCTTTTTCAGTTCCATCCCCGTTTTCAATTGTATTATTATCATGGATTTCAACAGTTTTTCCACTTGTTCTCCTCTTGTCACTGTCAACCCTAAAAAGTTTTTATTGTGAAGTTTGTCAATAAATGAGGCAGTATACATATATAAGTAGTACTTATATATATATATATGTATATGTACTTATTAAGTACATACTTATGTAATACAATGACAGTTTTACTTTATACTTATTACTTTTTACCATTGTCCTTTATCTTTCGCCGAATTATTGTGAGTTGTAAAGGGACCTCGGGCAAATCTTTCTCGAATACTTGAAGACATTTTATGGAGACTTAATACGCAAAAAAGTCTCACCAACGCACACTATATTTTAGAGTCCCTTATGCTTGAGTGAAAGTGGTGAAAGTCAATAACTGCACTGTCAGTAAATAAGTGCATACCACTTTGTACTGACCTTTTACATGTACTTACGAACGTAATAGTATTACGGTAATACTGCATACGACCGAAATAAATTATGACGCAATATATAATCGTCAATTGTATCGGACAATCCTTCAACAATGCAAAGGAAAAAAAATTGTGTTTTCCGTTTTCTTATTTACTTTTTTTTTTTTGACAAATGACAAATAACAAAGACAACAGAAAAAAATTCTTTGTGGATTTCCAGTCATATTCAATACTTCAATAGTATTTAAGAAAATATTTATGTGGTTTTTAGTGTGAAAATGCATGGTCAAATCCTCAATTATGGTACAATTATGGGTACAATTATGGGTATTATGGCAACGTCACGCTCTATGAAATGGATTTGTACGTGGAAATTCAAAGCCATCATATCCCTTTGATTAATCAAACTTTGATATATATTGCAATACACAATATACTTATTTTCATCCCTTTACATATTTCACTGAAATTTCCTGTTTATGAATATTAAAAGTTTATTAATAAATTGTACAAGATAACAGCTCGTCGTACTTATACCCTCGTTAGAATTTTGTAGTCTTATAGCTACAATATTTTAGTGTTCAAGTGATCTTCTTTTAATAGTCTTTTTGGACATGACAGTTTATTGGATTTAATATTATTATATAGAGATTATCTTTGAGGACACTGAAGCCCAATAATAAAAAAAAGGTTTTTGTGATGACAAACAGCACAAAAGGTATGATATTATAAATTGTACTTAGTTTTATTTGAGTACTTTCACGCGTTATATATTTATTTGACATTCAAAAGTTTAAGCACGTACAGTATGGAATGTGGATATTTTTTAAAGATATTTAAAATGGTCATTCATATTTTTGCAAATAATTGAAATGTGTACGTGTGTTTCTTTAACAGTCAAAGAAGAAAAAGTGTCAAAAATAATTAATCCGTAATTAATTGTAGCATAAATACAATGGTGAACTTTTGGCTTAAACAAGTCATTTTAACATATCTCGTCGTATTAATTCCGACAATTGTCCAGTCCCGCAAACATCATTTACATTTAGAGGTATTTATTTAAAAACCATATTTATTTACAAGAAAAATGCATCTATGTTTGGGATTGGTTTTAATTGAAAAGAAAACAGATGTATTATGTAAAATTATATATATAGTATTTACTTACAACATTTCTTGTTATTTATTTTTTCAGAATGAGACAAGAAGGTTAATCCAAATCTCTACATTTGGTTTCCTCAAAGGAGGATTTTTAAGTGTTGAAATTCACGATTTTGAAGTTTTGAATCCACCAATAGGAAGCAATTCTGAAAGTAGTGTAAGTGTTTAAATACACGTGTACTTATTTACTTGATTTACAAATGCTCCGTAAAATGAAGTACATAATCTGATTTTTAAAATGCGTTTACTTGTTTTTGTTTATGCTATATATATATAGCTTGGATTTACAATAGACCGAACTTTAAATGATGGATTGAATCCTTATGCTCAAAATATTGAGCGTACATACTGCCCATTAACTGATGTGAAGGATGGAGACTCTCTGCAGCGACTATCTCGAATCTCACTAATATTTGATATTCCGCACAAAAGGTATGTTAAGCTACTAAAAAAGTATATATATATTGTTTAATCATGTCGAGCCCAGTAACTGTCATATTCGGTTTGTTAATATGTATTCAATATTTGGTTTGTATTTCTTTTAGAGTCAAAATACAGTGCAAGAATTTGGACAAGTTGTCAATATTTCAAAATTCATCCCAAATACCATATTTTGTGACGACTCCGGTCAAAAAAACATATGTGGGAAATGTCATGGCAAGTCAACGTCGGCGGAAAAGAAGTCCTCAGGATAGTAAAGCAGGTAATATATATAATTTAAAATTTATTTTGTGTAATACTTTGTTGCTAATTATATTCTATATACATATACCATCCTGTAAAATAAATACTAGGCATAAAATTGAGAAACTTTTCAAACAGGTGATACTATAGCATCAGACGATTTTGATGGTGAGGACATTCCAGAACCTCGAGCGCTACCTCGTAAAGAAGTTATTTCTGAAGGAAGCACTAAACAATTAACAGGTGCTGCAAAAGACGATGTTCATTCAAGCTGGAGTGAAATTAAGAAGGATTTGTCCCACATTCACGTGGATAGTTCTGGTCCAGATGCTAGAGCAGCTGATACAGCAAAAAATGCTACAAGTGTAAATAATGGAAATGAGGAAAAGAAACCTTCAGTACAGTCTGTTGTTGCAGCTGATAAATCTTCTCCTAGTAACGTGGAAGATGTCAAACCAAATTTACCCAAAGAGGAAGCTGACGGTGTCAAAAATCCAGAGAACAATGTACCGGATCCGAATTTATTTGTCAATTCTTCCAGAGTTGAGGATAATGTAAAACAAGGTCAAGAACAAAGTTCAGATGATACAAAGGGTTCGGATGACGAAGAGAATTTCCGGGATCCAGCTTTGGTCCAAGAAAGTAGTTCGATCGCTAACGGACAAGGCTGTACAAATGTGTACCTTCCTTTGGTCATGAAAAATGGTTCAAATGGATTATATTCCTTTTCAACGAGTGTAAGTCTATAACCATACAAACTTAGTATGAGTATATAAGTATGTAGTCTATATATTATTATTACCCGTAATAAGTAATTACAAAAGTTTGCAAATTTCCATTCATTTAAATTTGTACATTATAGTTCACGATTTACATCAGCACTGAAGACATGGAGGGGTTGTACAACTTATATTTCCACAACTGTCTTGGGGACGATTCTTCAGTCGATTTAAATGTAAGTCGTGGTTCAAAAAAATTCTTTTTACGAAAACGCGTAGAAAGATATTTCATGAACAAAAATGTTTTTTGTTTTTGTTTAGATGAGCATTGTGGAGCAAAATCAAGGCAGAAACTATTTATCGGCAGGAGAAATGCCTTTACCAGCTTTATACTTCATGATGTCAATCATATTTTTTATTTCTGGCTGCTTCTGGGTTTTTATTCTCAAGAAAAGCAAGTAAGTGCACTACACACTTGAATCACCTGTCGTGTATCTCAAAATGCATAAAATTCCCAACAAAGTGTACTGCTAAACGTTATGGCAAGATATCTAATCTCTAAAAAAAATTACAGGAAAGAAACTGGTGTAGCCGTATTTAAAATCCATTACTTGATGGGTGCATTAGTTTACTTGAAGAGTTTGTCCCTACTGTTCCACGCAATTAATTACCACTATATTCAAACAGAAGGTACTCACGTTGAAGGTTTCGCTGTGCTTTACTACACCGTTCATTTGTAAGTTGTTTTTTCTCGAGGAAATAATTTTATACAGATACTTATCTATAGTTTGTTGAATAATTTATATAATTTTAAAATACAGGTTGAAAGGTGCACTCTTATTTATAACGATACTTTTGATCGGAACTGGCTACGCTTTCGTAAAGCATCTCTTGTCTGATAAAGACAAAAAGATTTTCATGATCGTTATTCCGTTGCAGGTCATTTTAATATGTTGAATTTGCTTAATACAAAGCCCTATGTTAAAAAATGCATTGTTTCACAGTTAATAAACCTTTTTTTCACTTGCTTATTAGGTTCTTGCAAATGTTGCGGACATCATCATTGAAGAATCTGAAGAAGGTGAAATTGTGCATACAACCTGGAAAGTTATATTTGTTTCAGTCGATCTCTTATGCTGCGGTGCAATTTTGTTCCCCGTAGTTTGGTACGACTATTTTTTGTCATCCATTCACTATAGTTCGATTTAATTTGTACTTTTAGTAAATGTTTCCGGAATTTCAATTTCAATTAATTGTGTAATAAATCTAACAGGTCAATCAGACATTTACAAGAAGCTTCCAGGACAGATGGGAAAGCCGCAACGAATTTGAGAAAATTGAAACTATTTCGTCATTTTTACATTATTGTAGTTTGCTATATTTATTTTACAAGAATTATTGTAAAGCTACTTTTAAGGGTAAGTTAGAATTCAACTTCTATAGAAGTATATATATTTTATATTTTATAATTATATTATGTATATGAATTAGACTATTAGACACAAAATGTTTCAAAATATTACCGAATTTTGTATTTTTTGTAATAGATTACAATACCATTCCAATATGAATGGCTGGATGAAATGTTCCTGGAACTTACTACCTTTATATTTTTTGTCCTAACTGGTTACAAGGTATTTAAATCGACTTTCTGTTACAGATTTTGTGAAGTTTTTTATTATTTCAAAATGTCAAAATTAAATATTTTATTATCGTTTTGTAGTTTCGCCCGGCGGCCAACAACCCATACCTCGAATTGGCTCATGACTCCGACGATGAGACTGATATGGCGTAAGTTTAATACTATACAACATTTTGTTGAGGGTAGTAGAAACTTAACGTGTGTATTCGATTCCCCTAATTTCGAATGATACTTGATGTAGGTTGACAGAATCAGGTCTAACAGCCGGGAAGGTGAGCAAGAGGGGTAGTCGAGGAAAGAAAAAGACTTTAAAAGAAATCGTACTATTTGATCCCAATGATGAAGATACAGATGACGACGAAGAAGTTTTATTGGAGAAAAAACATCGAGATCGTGAATCCAATCATGATTTTATTCGCATCTCAAAAGATTAAACCGTAGACTAATTTTCATGCTGATTCTACAACGTAAAAACAAGCTAAAAATCCCAACTTCCATCTCAAAGCCTTACAATTAGTATTGTCTGTATAGGTATGTGTATAGATATATACCCAATAATACCCATCTCTCTTGGAAATTCCAATCGAACTCAAGGTCAGCACAGTCTCTTCTTATCTTATCTTCGCGGTTGAACTAACGCAAGTTAGCTCTGCACAAGGAAATGGAAATATAAAAAAATCAACGAAAAAACAATTACTACTACGTGGTAAGTACGTAATAGTACATACAATATCATACATTGTTATAGTCAATTACAAATGTAGCAGTTTAGTCAATCTTCACTAAGATTGAACGTTTACAATAATAATAATAATCTGATGGAACAACAACTGTCGACTATTTAACAATGGTTACAGGTGAATTTCATGTATACCTTGTCTATTATTAATTAATTATAAAATATTAACAGTAATTATTTATTATTATTATTTACATGACGAATGGATCTGGATAATGATGGCTTGTCCAATTTTCGGTGTCATCCATCCTATTACCTTTTATTGTTAGGCTTCATTATAATCCATTTTACATTTTTTTTTTTTTCTAAAAAGTTTAAAAACACTGAAAAGTAATCCTTAATTTTTTCAAGAAAAATGCATGTCTTTTTTTTTCGCTACCGAGTTATAAAAGATTGTCAGGTTTTTAATATTATAAAATGCTTTCATTAAGCAGATAGATACTTTGGAATTTGAATTTTACATTATATATATGTATTTAAGTTATGATAACATTTCACTATAAGTAAACCAAATGAATCTTACCATGCTTATTACTTATCTAAATACATAGTTAATTTTAAATAGTTTAGGCAATAGCCGATTACGAGTACACGTAATAGGTTTAATCAACATAAAATAATATCAGTAATTACTTCGTTAGCTACGGCGGAAGTAGACGTGTAAAAATCATGAAAGATATTACAACACGCTCACTCGTATTACATTATTTGTTCGCTTTAATAAAGTTGTAATATATATTGTGACTTTTTATTGAAAACTCGGAATCATTCTCAAAAGTATAATGTAAACTCCATGTACATAGTCGTCTGTCAATGTGGGGCTATATATAAGGCTATATTTATATTTTGATCACGTTCTATGTTTTGTAATGCGAATATAATCATTATCCTCGTGTAATTTTGTTGTTATGAATTAGTATAGGCATAAATAATGGTTGTAATGCAAATGCAAACATAATTATACTTACGTAAATACATGTTTAATTTATTTAAACAACAAAGCTGTGATTGAAGAAATAGAATACCTATATTATATATATATATAATAAATTGAAATCAGCAGAGGGGTTCACTATTTAAAAAAACGATACATGCTATGAGTATATTCTTTCGTCATGTAATCATATGTTTTGTCACCCAAACTATATGGCTCAAAATGAATTATTTTCATTAAATTTCAATGAATATGCATTTATAGATCATATTTATTTACTTGTAAGAAATGAAAGCATTTGATTATTGATAAGAACGCATAAAGAAATCAATGTGTATGGAGTATTTTATCATACGTACAATATGAAGACTCCTGTGGAATCTGTGAATGTGACGCAATGCGTATTTTCCAGTGAAAATGTCACAGTTCAAGATGCAATGAAGGAATTCCACGGTTGAGGATGATGCTTAGTGAACAGTGAAATTTTGAATTTATCTGTGAACTTGCGGCATGGAACGACGAAAAAACAATGAAAAAACTCCAAGACCTTGGAACATTCCATTCATCTTTCCTCGTCTTTTATATTACATATACTAAAAATAAGTACATTTTTTCAATAAGTACATATATGTACTTTCCGTTGATTTACTTTGATTCAAGCTGGGTAGTATAAATATCGGGAGAATTCAATCATTGTAAATCAGTTCAAATCCATTCCTCACCAACGAACGAAAGTGCGAATACTACATATATACTTATATAATAATAATCTTGGACAATCTTTGACTGTCTCCTCTCAACATCAGCGAATACTTCAAAAACGTATAAAGACCGTATATATTAAGCAGTGGAGAACTAAATAAAAACTCGACAAATATCAACATTCCCGGAAACAAAATGAAAATTTGGGTAAGTTCTTTGTTAAATATACTTTACTTCTCCGACCATTCTAAGTTCAAAGTTATATACATTGATTATTGATTCCTCTATGTTTGAATTTGTAAATATTCTACAGTTAACAGTCATCGTCGCCTGTCTCGCTGTGTTTTGTGTCGCAGTTAATGCCGGTGGAGGGTGGGGTTGGGGGGGAGGTGGATACGGTAAAATCCTCTCATATATATATATATAGACACAATTATTGGATAAAACTTAAAACAACAAATGAGAATTTGAATGTGAAAGATGTAATTATAAATCTACACATTTATCTGATGAGTTTCATATGAAAATTACACCTCAAACGTCCTAATGAACGTTTTTATTTTCAATTTACAGGCGGTGGGGGATATGGTACCTATATATATACTAAAATCCTCCTCATTCAATTCAATTACTGTAGTTTCATGTAGAGATTGAATTTTGAAATGTCTTCTGAACTCGTTTTTTTAAATAGGAGGAGGTGGAGGAGGTTATGGAGGGGGCGGGGGTGGGGGTGGGAAAGGATATGGAGGGTATTCCTCTGGAGGATATGGAGGTCAGCAAATTTTAGCTTCATAACCAAATGTCATATCAATAAAGAGTATGCAGGAGGAATATTGAGTCTAACTTTTACTTGAGAGCGAGCAGTAACTTATTGACTATTTGGTTTCTGTTTTATAGGCTATGGCGGAGGAGGTACATAAACGATTTCCCGGCTTTTCTGTACGCTTCTACAGATCAGTTTTTTAAATGCTCAGTAACAATTGTTTTTTTTTAGGTAGCGGGGGTGGATATGGAAAAGGCGGGGGTGGAGGCGGATACGGAAAATAGAAGTTTGTTCACTGATTATTTGTATGAACATGCATATATAGGTATAATATATGAGAATTCATGGATTCATTGGAAATGGTTGTATACAATTTGTTTTTGAAATAAAATAATACTAAACGTCTGTTAAGTTAAAAAAAGGTGGATAATCGTTTGGCCCCCGACGCATCATATGCGTATGCTTACAATGTGTATTCACCCTCTGGGGCCAAATGATTATCGTCCTTTTTTGAACTTAACAGGCGTAAAGCTTTCTTCTTAGGTAAATATATTTTGTGGTCTTGTATTATCATAACTTGTCATTTGTCACCCCAATCACAATCACACTCGTCTCTGTGCATATAATAGATTCCTTACAGATTTCATCATCATTCTTCTTTTACTCCTCACAACGTTATTTGACTTCCTTCACGACCCGTGACCCAATACCACTTGTAAAGATATTATATCAGTGTACAAGCTATACTACAATGAAGTGAAAATGAAGTAAAACAAGTATTGTCAACTACCTATACTACTTTGCATTTGGTAGCTTTCACTTTGTATGAATTCACATGGGTATACCATAATATAGGTACACTGATACTAATAGTACTAACACACACAGATACTATAACGTTAGTACTTTAGTACATATGGTTTCAAAGAATAATTTGCAAAGATCATCAATGTGTAAATTATCCCTATATCTCAACTGAAACTGAATGAGTTGAGCATCTCTCTATCTGTATATAACACTTGTATTCTCACCAACACCACACATTCTCATCATATCCTTCTTCTTCTTGGTTCTTGGACTGTGTATACGATATATTTGTATCCCTTCTAGTTTTTTGATTGTCAGGGTCATTCAACCTCCCTACAATAATTTTTTTCCCTCTTTCTTTCAAGACGACCAACTCTGTACAACACAGCAAATGAAAAGAACCTGTGTCGGCCTGCGGCTCCTCAACTTTCCTCACACATTGCAGAGACATGCAGAGACAGCCCTTTTAATATGTAAAATGCAATTAGAATCCCAATTTTCTTCCTAAATGATATGTACATTGTGTGTGTGTGTGTGTGTATGGCTCTGTAGGAAATACCATGAGTGCAATAGAATATTACTGTAATGTATTGCAGTTTAGTCTCATATGTGTACATCACTTGAAATAAAGTATATACATATATCTACATAGTTATTTTGATATATCGTCCTCACTATAAATACTTAACATGATAATATAATTTACTACTTACACACAAACATACACACACACATATGTATATGTACAACTAAAAATACAATTACCTACTTAGCTATAGTATAGATAGACATATGAATTCCTTAGAATTCCACAGAATATGTAACATGTAGACTTTAGTATTCCAATATGTAAGTAGATATGTACATAAGGAAATTTATACAATTCGTTGTCGTTGTTTTTTCAAAAATTATTATTATTATTATTGTAAATACTTTTCCTATATACTAAATACATACGATATATTGCGACAGCTGAGGAGTGTACATAAAATATACACGGATATACACACATAGATTGGATATTCTCTCCTTTTTTTGTGTTTTTTTATCATTGTTATTCATTCATCATTTTCTAATAATATTATCTATTATAATATGGTAAGTTTAAATGGTCACTATACTTAAATATAGTACACGTCTATCCTTTTTCCCATTTACATTTTACATTTCATGTTCATGTTCATTAATTTAATACTTTAACTCTGTGTGTGTGTTTTATTTAATTGCAGATCTGCAGAGCAATTTAAGATTAACTATATACCGATTCCAGTTGCAGTGCAAAGTTAAAGTCATGTAATATAAGTATAATATATCTATTGTGTATCGTCATTTCAAAATACAATCAATAAATGTGCTGAAGATTCTATATACAGTGAGTGTGGGTCATTAAATATACACACAGAGGCCAAAAAGGCTTTATTAAAATTATAATTATATTTTATCAATATGACCATGAAATAAAACTTGGCCCAACTACTCATCTGTGCCGTCATAAAAATACACACACTTTTACCTTTCTCCACATATCATCAACGAGACATCATCCATTGGAATTCAAGACTCTGTAGTGGATTAATATAATAAATAAATACATACACCTATATGTATCTATGTATAAAAAATTTAAATATGTGAAATATGTGAAATATCAGACAATTATAGTTAATTGACGCCTTCTCATGACCTATACCCATCGCTTATATCATTTCGGATTATTTAAGCAAACCACAAGGAGAAAAATGAGTACAAAATATGAGAAGCAAAACAATATAAGTAAAAAGAAAACTACACATCACGTTGAACACCTGTTTTTTTGAAACCCCGAAAAGAAAATACTTCCGCATATAATATATATAGGGACCGATACGTGTTTCCCCTTATCTTAATTATAAAAAAACAAAAATCTAAAATTTCCATTCACATGGATGCAGATGACTCCACATCTCTGGCACCAGTGGTAATATATATTTATTTACATATATACTTCCAATTCATTGTAACTTAAATCAAAAATTCAATGTATTGCTTTATTTGATGAATTTTTCATGACTACTTTTCATGACTGTTTTCATTTGAAATACATAGGAAAATAGTCGTCATTGGGGTGAAGAAAAAGAGAAAGATGCGCTATGGGGAGTATTCTTGAAGGTAATTTAAATTACATCTAAAGGTCAAACTATACACAATTTTGAATATGTATGTTGTAAATGAATATTGGAGTAGTATTTATAATAAAGATTTTTTTTTATTTATGTACTCTTGAAGAAAGTTCGTTACCAAAGACCATCAACAATTGTTCAAATAGTACAAGCAAGAGGAAATCATTCACTAGATAAAAGTAGCAGTTCCAGTATTAGTAATAGTTCAAATGGATTTGTCGAGGACAAGGACAATGGAGAAATTGCTCACCTCATGTGGGAAACGCTTCGCATTAAAGGTGTATACACAATTTAATTGCTTGTTTTTTTAAACCGCCTTGTTCATTATGAGTACGACAAAAAATTGTGAGCATATAAATTCTCTCGATCATTTGAAAATTTTCAATAATGTTGACATTTTTTTACTTTTTTATATAGTATTACGAGCGGGTAGTCTACATAGAATTGTTCAAGCCATTGCAAATGATGACACAGACGTTCAGGTATTTCCCTTCACTAAATTATTAATTATTTATTATACTTTTTCTCAGGTACTGTACAAAATGTACAGTTTTTCATAATCGCCAAAAACACTATGGATTTTTTTAATGAAATGTTCTCCTTTTTTTTTATTTCTATATATATTTATGAATGAAGGCAACACATCTTAGTGTGTTTCTGGCAACATATCGCACATTTGCTTCGGCGACCGAAGTTATGAATGAAATTATTCGTATTTACAAAGCATCTACGGATGAATATCTGACAAAGTAAGTTTCCTTATTAAATTTCAATCCAACATATAGTTAATATAATATATATATCAAGGATTCGTTTATTTTATTATCTCTGTATAATTTGCATTACTTTAGAACCATGATGGATGTTCTAAACGTGTGGTTGGATACTTATCCAGAAGATTTTGAACAAGGAACTGAAGGTTTTGCATGCCTACACAAGACTGTGCTTCCATTTGCACAAGAAGAAAATCTTAAATCCCTTTTACTAAAAACTCAGTATAAATTACGGACACGAAGGAAAATGAAGAAGGCAGCATCAGTTCACTCACTCCGAACGTACTCACCTGTACATATCAAAACATATTCAATTCATTGTATACCAGAATCTCACTTTGCACAGCAGTTAACAAACTGTGACAAGGTTCGCAAAAGAAAACAAAAAATAGCTCTGAAACCAAAATGGCCAAATTTTATTTTCTATAAATATATTTAGTGCACGTACGCGAACGCGAGTAATATTATTTACTCACATGTATGATCATTTTTTATTTTCAGGAACTTTTTCTTCAGCTTAGAGTGTGGGAATGTTTAGGAGGCTTATGGAAAAGACGATGTGGATGCCCAACAGTAGTAGCTACAGTCGAACAATGTAAATAGTCCAATCCATTTAAGTACATCCACATTTTCATTCCACAGCATTTAGTATGAAATGAATTGTTATGCCATATTACAGTTAATTCTCATTTTAATTCATTCAGTTAATGCATTATCCGGACGAGTTGTCGCAACGATTTTACTTGATCCAACTGCAACTATTCCGCAAAGAGCCAAAACTTTAGACAAGTGGATAAGAATAGCTCAGGTATGGGTTTTTAAACGACGAAATTTACTTTCAAAATTAGAACAATACAAAGATAATGCGCTTCATGCTTTCTTTCTTCGTTTCTTATTAAAACACGTATAGGAACTGAGACTACTCAAGAATTTTTCATCATTAAAAGCAATAATTTCTGGTTTGGAATCAAATCCTGTATTTCGTCTTTCCAAAGTCTGGCAGCTAATAACGAAAGATCGTCTAGCCATATTTTCTCAGTTGTCACAAATTTTTTCGGAAGAGAATAATAGAATGGCGCAAAGGACATTACTGGAAGCTGAGGGAACAGCCAAATTCCCAACCCCTACTAAAAGTCCACGTGAAAAAAGATTTCTTAATCGTGTACTCAGGAGTCATCAAAGTACAACTAAATTGTTTCCAGCTGAAAATGATACTCCAAATGGAACTATTCCTTATCTAGGTATTAATATAATCTCATCCAAATATTTAAAATTTAAAATACATGTACCATATATATATTTCTTACGAAATACAAAATGTTTTCATTTACATGTATTCTTATTTCTTCACCATGTTTTTGTTTTCTAGGAACGTTCTTAACTGATCTGACTTTCATCGATTCTGCCATTCCAGATCGTGTTCATGGTGAACTCATTAATTTTGAAAAACGTAGAAAAGAGTTTGAAATTTTAGCACAGGTAAAATAATTAATCAAATAGTAATTATATACTTAAGTAGGTGTGTATTTCAAGATTCTTTTCACGTGTAAATGAATTAATGTTACTAAAATACATGATGTATAAGTATAATTTAATTTCTCCCTTATAGCTCAAGTTATTGCAAGGTTCAGCCAAAGGTTATAGACTTGAGTAAGTGGCAATGGAACAGTAGTACATATTATGATTATAATATATACATGTAATATGTATGCATATATAAATATATCGTAAATTAATTCTATTTCCTTTTTCTGTGAATTCCCTTAGAGAAGACCCATATTTTACTGCTTGGTTTAATTCTTTAGTTGTACTTGATGATAAGACATCCTACGAATTATCACTGACAATTCAAGCAGATAGAAATAATTTTAAAGGACATCGAAAAACTGACTCTTTTACTTCAAATTCATCCTCGGAAAATATTGAATCTGCTCTGCATAGAAAGGGCTCAATACCAAGTTCAAATGAAAGTTCAATCTTGTACGGCGCCACCGGGAGCACCGGAAATGGGAGTGGTCTATCATCAAATTTACCCGAATCCTCAGTAGTCGTCAAAGTCTCATCCCCAGCAAAAGGGGATGTTTTGTATAAATCAATGATGATTGGGAATTCGGATCACACACCAAGAGTGTTAGCTCAAGCCCTCGAGAAGTTAGGATTAGAAGATGAAGACCCCAGGAATTTTACGCTAGTACAAGTGCTTCCTCATAAAGAGCTCAAATTCCCAGCTAATGCAAATGTTTTTTATGGTAAGTTACTTAAATCATTTAAGTTAAATGTGTTTCATAAAAAACTCTCGTGTTTTAGAGACATGAAAAGATTCATACTATAGAAATTCTACTGTAGAATTGTCACAAAGTTACTTGAAACTTCAATAGAGCTGCACTTTTTTAATTTCAGCTCTAGACACTTCCGTCCCACATGGTGAAATCCGAATAGAATGCCGACCAATTTATCATCTTACAAATAATAATAACAACAATAGCATATCAAAACATTCAAGCAATTCAACTTAGATGTACAATTAGGTATTATCGTTAGAAGTTAAAAGAAACTGAAAGGTATATCATGATAGAAAATGTGTGTGTAAATAAATACTGCAACTGTATACACACTGTATGTACAATAGTTAAATGATGCATAATCATATTAGGCATTACGTACATGTAGGTATATACGGGTCCAAGGAAGATTAAGAAAAGTACACATAGTACATGTTATTATTAAGAATGATATAAAATAAGAAAAGTGTAGACTTTTACAACGGTCAGCTTATATTTGTAATGTATATAGGTATGAACGATTTTTAAAGAATCTACAGTTGTAGCCGAGCTAAATATGAATGAAAATTTGCAGAGTCAATGTAATACACACACAAATTCCAACTAGAAAGTACAGTAGTTAAAAAATAGCGTAGCTTTTGGATTTTCATTGGAAATGACGCTAACAAATCTTATGCGTACCTATATTAAGTATATCTGTAAAGATGTTATATATATTATTTAATATTATATACATTATGTAATCAAAGACAATCATCCCGAGATTTTATTTTACACAAAACAAAATGACGTTTTGATTAGCTAGTTGTTTCACTATGTATAAGTAATAAGTACGGTGTTAGAGTAGGGGAAAAACAGAGGATATTATTTAAATGTATGTATTAAGTTATTTAGATACTTCCTTACGATATTTTGAATTCCATTTTGATGATATGTACTTGTTTTATTTGACAGTACTCTGTGATATGTGATACATTTCTGTACCTTTTAAAAAATATATAAATTTTTTATTTGAATTTTTGACGGTGGAAACTATTATTACCTATATTTCAATTTTTATGTATTAAAACATGATAAGAGAACAACGTATTTGTTATGCATTATTTATATTACGTTATGGCTTGAAATAAAAAGAGCGCATTGCTATATATACGTATAAGTATATTGATGGAAATTCAATAAAACATCAACAACTACTGTAGTTTATTTCCTTCTTTTTTTTGAATACTTAATAATAGGAAATACTTGTAAAACAAAATAGAGTAGGGGTAAAATACCAGTTAGAGATTAGAGACGTCGGGCTTTTCGGGCTCGAGGTGGAAACCATGATATATGAGTACTGTCAGTAACTGAAATTATTTTTAAACCAGCCATTTGAAGTCCTTTGACTGAACTCATTCGCCCTGGTCCTATCCCTTCTATTTTGACTCGAACTGAATGAACCCCTTTCGCCATAGCTTTCTACAATTGGATAAAAGATAATGATAATATAGCAATAAAATATTTACCCAATCACGTATGGGTATAAAAAAAATGCATGATGTGTATTCAAAATTAAGAATGTACCGTAGCAATTGCAATGGCTGTAGCTTGAGCTGCAACATTGGTTCCTTTTCTGGCATTTTTAAATCCTTCTTTACCACACGAATGGTAAATTATACTGTCACCCGTATGGTGAGCAATATTTAATATGGTATTATTTTTCGAAGTTTTAATGTGAGCAACTGGAGTCTCGGAGAAGGGAATCCCATTAAAAATTGTACTCGGTGTACTTGCGTCCGGGAACATGTCATCTTTATTCCTACATACGTCAAACGATATATATTTCATTTAATTAGTCAGTATAGATATTATACAATATTAATCCGTTCATGTTTATCAAACATACCTGTGGGAAGTCATTTCCAGGGGTGCAATGTTTTCACCCGAAGTTCCTGGGTCCTGCTTTGGACTCGTCGATATTAAATATCTTCTATCGTGCTCTTTCATTCGCCATCGTCGGGGTTGTATTTGCATTTCGGATATTTTATTAAGTGTTGTTCTAAGATTTCGAAATGCAGCTAGAGCTGTTGCTAAACTCATTTTCACTCTGAATCCAAAACGTACACTTAAACTTAAATTAATGTAATATTTCTTCAAACTTTGATTTTTTTTGTTATTTATGTATGTTCGCAATTCCGAAATTTCCCACGAAGAATGATCATCTGATATTTCAAAAGTGTTCCATTTAAATGACAAGAAAGATTTTTTTTCTAGATATAAACATGAATTATTGAATATATCACCCATTATAGTTCGTTTCGATGGTTTAATAGCCATTACATATATAATTAAGGGAAAAGTTAAAGTTGACGGGTAGGAGTTTCTGTCTGTGTAAGTATAAATTGAAATTGGTGTTTGTTTATTTGCTCGTTTCTGTATAACAAAAAAAAGTCATCACGGTGTATTACTCACTTTGTCTGTCATAATCAAACAATAATATTATTATTGAATCAAAAAGTGAAATAGAATAGGAGTAAAAGTTACGTCTACGGGGTTTAGCTTATTAGAAGACGTCAATAAAGGATCATTATTCATCATTAAAGGGCGTTGATTCATCGAAAGAGTCTTTAAATAATAATTCATATCTGCGATTTGCACATTGATATTTTAACAGAATCTGTTGAATATATATTACAGTGTATATTCACAACTAGTATATTGACAGTTTGTTTGGGACCAATTAAAATAAAGTTACCCTTATAATCTGGAAAGATGGAAGCAACTCGAAGACTTAATGTTAAAAAACAAACTTTGGATGATGCTTATGCAGCTCCAGCAAACTTCCTAGAAATTGACGTCAGTAAGTACATTGTCGACGATCTTTCTCAATTAGTCAATGCAATTTCCAATGTCTTATACTTTTGATCTTAATTATGATGCATTTTTTGTCATTCCATATTACAGTTAATCCAATTACTCATGGAATTGGGAATAAACGATATACTGATTATGAATGCCGATTACGGGTGAGTATAATTTAACTGTATACTGCAATATGATTTAAAATATATATTATATATAAGATTCGTTGTTTGCTTATTTATTTGATTTTGTTCATTTTAGACGAATTTGCCTGTTTTTCGTGTTAAAGAATCATCCGTAAGAAGAAGGTATGTGTTTATAATTATGGATGGTTGAAATCAGTGTTTTTATATACCCTATGTATTTTGTTTTATGACACTTGTAAATTCATGTGTAATTTAATTTAAATTCCAGGTATTCGGACTTTGAATGGTTAAGAGGAGAGCTTGAAAGAGACTCGAAGATTGTTGTTCCGCCTTTACCCTCGAAAGCATGGAAAAGGCAGCTACCTTTTCGGTATGAAAATAATGTCAATTCGTGTATGGCAGTTCACTTTATAGTCGAATCAAATAATCAAGAGTATAGTCTGAATCAGTTTCTGTTTAGTAGAGCAATGTTTATTTATTTATTTTTTAATTGAATTGCAGATCTGATGAAGGAATTTATGATGAAGACTTTATTGAAGATAGACGTAAAGGCCTGGAAATTTTCGTGAATAAGTGAGTAATCTACTTAGCCACAGATGAGGCATACATATTTTTACTTAATCCGTTTAATTATCTTCACTTGATTGTAAATTATTATTATTGTTATTTATTCTTTTTCTATAGGATTGCTGGTCATCCCTTGGCTCAGAATGAAAAATGTTTGCATATGTTTCTTCAAGAAGCTGTCATAGACAAGAATTACGTTCCAGGGAAAATGAGAAGTACACAGTAGAATATGCATAATGATGAGGAAACAGCGGTAGTGTGTACATCTCAAAGTCTGCAGATCTATATTACTATATTATACAATCAACCATATACATTAAGAATATATTATTATATTATATTTAATTATATAAATCTTACCTTTTACATTTTGTGTCATTTTGGATGCACTGCGAGTGTATGCAAAGTGACTAGTTATTTACTTTTTGTGTAAATAGTTAATGTTAATGATGAAAACCTGTTTTTGTAGAGTTCCCCTCCCCCTCTCCAACACACGTTAAAGTTTAACGGTTTAGCCGGTAATACTTATTATTTTTGTTAATTCACAATACAAGTAAATTAATTCATGGATATATTCATTCAAGTGATAACTGATAGGATATATGAATTGGTTTGAATTTTAGCATAGGTTACGTCGAATACAATAATAATAGAGTTAATATTACTCTACAGTGTAGGTTATTTACCGTCATGAAAATATAAAATATATCATAAATAACAAATAACTGAAATAGCAATTTATCCATGTAAATCATCACATCTCCTACTATCTCCTTTTTCTTCCGTATTCCCAATTTACTTACTTATTTCATCTTCAACCAATTTTTATCGTAAATGATTGTTTTTTCTTCGCATATGTTATAAGAATTCCAGGTCAGATTTTCAAGAAGTTGCAGTTCTCAAATCAAATCATATGTGAATATTTGTCCAGTGTTTTAATTTGTAAAGAAATACATTTAGTAATCTTAAAATTACATAAATTTAATAAATTATTATTATTATTACTATTCTAGAAATACTTAATCGACAGTATAAGTTTAGCAGCCACTCAGTCTGTGATTAAAATTCATAGGCATGTTTTGGCATTGAGAAAAGAATTTTGTAGTATTTTAATATCTGTAAATGTGTATCTATACTTGCAAATGAATCCACTGGTCCATTTAGGGTTGTATTATTGATCCCTATTCCGTGAAAGGCCATACATACGAAGTCTATATGTAATGATTTCTAATAGTAAATGACTTTCATTTCATTTTTGCAGAATAGACGAAGTTTGGAAATGATTATATCATAAATACAAGTATAATTATACGTAAGTAACTTATCGTAATTATATATTGTAAGTATAGCTTTGAACTCGAGAAATTTATTATTATGAAGAGGGAAATCTCTATTTGTAATATCCATATGTTGTATGTAAAAAATTAATAATTAGGAAAGTGTATGCAAATATGATAAGATTGAAGGTTTGTATATTATTTATAATAATAATAATGATATGTTGAGAATAATACATAAAGCAGTACATATACCTAAAACCATTTTGTTACACATGCATCTTGCATCATTACGAATGATAGTAATGATAAATTATCATTAATAATGATTCATTAGGCTATTACACTTTGGACATATTTACATACTAGGATGAAATCCAAGGTGGATGAAACTGTCAAATTATTATAGCTAACGTCGACACTTGTCACCTGAGTAACGCAATCCTGTTGAAAATTATTCCTTTATGCTTGTGAATTTAAAACTAAGCATTTATCTACTTATACTCTAAGCATTTTTTAGATGGAATTTTTACAAATATTTACCTAATAGGTAAATAGACTTTTTAGGCTTTAGTTTCATTAGCGTTTATCTATAGTAAGCATGACTTTATAGACAGAATTCAGGCAGTATCTCATAAAATCTCAAAATTCTTTCCAAATTCATGGTTTCCTCAATACAACGAGGTCATTTGTAAAATTGCATTGGACGAGGGTTTGAGCGATCGAATACTATATATACGCAAGATTGAAACATTGTGCTATTGAAATTGAAAAATGTGTTCTCCAAATTGGAAATATGATGCTCATCTCCAGGATTTTTGTAGAAAATGGTCCCATTTTGCTCCTTATCTATGTCAAAAACTTGTAAACCCTTGTCGCGATGTTCATATTCCAATGTACCACTTTGACAAGTTTTCAAAGCCTCCATTGTTTCAGACATCCAAATTTGTGAGTGCAAATACGTGTTTTACATGCATACTATATATTGCATACAAATATTTTGTTGAAAAAGTGTACTATAAGACTTGCCGTACTAATTTATTCTCTATAGTCTATTCTATATGTAAATTGTATTTACATAAATAATTTTCAGTATGACAAGACACCATCGTGCTGTCGTCCACCATTCCCATCATCTTACAATTGTGATAATCCGTCATCCATGATTAATCGGCAAATTTACGTAAGTTCTTGAGTAAAATCCAAACTGTGGGGATAGGGGTACATATGCTTAAGTAAATGAAATCGATTATGGATATCATGAATGTATAATGTAAAATGAAGGGAGACGACGTTGTTTGCGGTAATTGTCCACAAATTGGGGAGAAGGGAGAATATAACAGAGATGGTGGTGATGATTCTTGCAGTGAAATGGAATTCCCTTTTATAATTTATCAATGTCCAGAAGTCACTTGTAAGCCAGTTAAACTTAAATCCGGAGCCGAGAGATGCCTTCAGCCATCATCGATGCGATATTTGGGCACTACAAATCGTTCAGATTTTACAGATTTTTACAAAACAAAGAGAAGATGCGAAATAGAGCTTTATCGCTCCAAATATGCTATTGATAATAGGCGAAAAGGACCCCATATTCCATGCACTGAAGATTCAAGAGTCCTTTCGGTCTTACTTTTAAGCATTTTTATTACTTTTTTTTTAAACCATGACCATGTGGTCGTGATTCGTGATGTATTATTGATATTATTATGCTCAAATTCTATATAGGATTGGCCTATTGTTGTACATGCACAAGCAACGAGTTGGAAAGGAGGGAATATGAGACCGAATTACGAAGTTTGCATTCCACAGCCACTAACAGTAGAAAAATTGGATTTTTGTATGGGATCACTGGAAAATTTACCAATCAATTGCAAAACGATGCCAGTCGTTTGCTAATGAATAAGAAACAATCATTAACTATACTATATTATATCTGGACCTACCTATTTATAATGAAAGAGATGGTAAATAATAAACGATAATAACATGGAATTGTCGAGTTTTCTCTTATCACTGCCGCACAATTAAAGTGAATAACCAAACTAAACAGTGCCAACATTTAAAAAAATACCGATTTGCCACCGTTCACTAATAAAGTTCTTTTTTGACTCGTCTGTTCTTTCTTTTGCACCACGCTGTTTGAGCAAGTCGAGGAGAAAATCCAATCTTGGATTTTGCTAAATTCTAATTGATTTGTGTAGGTATCCATGGCAGATACTTTGATCGTATTGGATTCTTTGCAATTCACCATCGACTCAATTAAATTCGCAGAAGCTGAACGAGTGTATTACGAAGTTTTAAGTAAGTTAAAATTTGTCTCTTTTTTTTGTATGTACTGAAATGGGATTGTCATGCTACATATGGGTATGCGTACACTTCCCTACATTATACTATGGATATAGATATTGATACTTAAACTTACCTATATATTTTGACCGGTCCATATGTGTATGTTTTTTGTTGGGATAAACTAGCTTATTTCACACTATTTCAATTATGTGTGTAGCAAATTAATAGTGGAAATAGAATTACTAAGCCTGCTTGAATTGTGGTTTTATCTAAAAATGAATGATTCGTATAGATTACTTATGCTGGACAACTGATACTAATAATTTGCTCCATGCTGTAAATTGTAATTGCTTATTTCGCTACATATTGCTAGAAATTTTGAAATTTACCCATTTTACTTTAAACAAAATCAAAACCGGGATTTGGGATTTTATTATTTTTGTTTTGTTTTGTGTTTTTATACCAAAACTTAAAGAAAGGCCTGTGTCTGCTTCTTTTATTATCATGGTGTCTGTCATTTAAGTTACATGGCTCTGGTGATTGGTTATATGTTGCTACAGGCGGTGGTGTTGGGTCAAGGGTTGCTTCGGGGTCAGCTACTGCAGCTGCTAATGACAAGGAGGGTTCAGAGTTTAGCTTGTCCCAGCAAGTAGCAAAGGCGAGGGAGCAAATTCAGTCTTCATTAAAACAACCACGTAAATCTCCATTAACTACTACAGGTGGTGTTGATCCAGAAGACGAAGCCATGAGGGAAGAAAATTTGCATTTGAAGAAAAGTGTCGATGAACTTCAAAATCAAGTTCGACAACTCACTGATCGAGTCTCTAAATTGGAACTTACATTCGGAAACAAGTCTGAAACCAAGTCTGTCCCAGTGAGCTCAGGAGATTCCAATAAGAAACCCGTTGAGGAGGATGATGTTGATCTTTTCGGATCTGACGAAGAGGAGGATGATGAAGAGGCAATCAAGCTCAAAGAGCAGAGAATCGCTGAATACGCAGCTAAGAAAACCAAGAGTAAAATTGACATTTCAATAATGACAATTTAATGTATAGTAGTGTAGGGTGGAAAGATAATATTATAATCAAACACATTTAATCTAATAAAAAACTATGCTTGTATCATAATTTTTTTTACAAATTGTAGAACCAGCGTTGATTGCTAAATCCAATGTCATTCTTGATGTGAAGCCTTGGGATGATGAAACTGACATGGGAGGTTAGTTATCGTTCATTACATATTGAGAAAAGAATATGAAAAATATTACTACCTTCGTTGCTTTCACTAATAAAGTTGTTTCTCTTGCCGTAATTTTTAGTTTTGGAACAAGAAGTTCGTAAGATTACCATGGATGGTCTTATGTGGGGAGCAAGCAAACTCGTGCCTGTCGGCTATGGTATCAAGAAACTCCAGATTACTACCGTTGTTGTAGACGACAAAGTTTCCATTGATGAGCTCACCGAACAGATTGAAGCGCTCGAGGATTATGTCCAATCAGTTGATATCGCGGCTTTCAACAAGGTGAGTATTCCTCAATCTTTAATAACCTCTTCCTTTATTTTTTTCGTATGATTTAAATAGTCATAAATATTGCATAAAATATTCACATTTTAAAAACATTTTGTCCTTTTCAGATTTAAATTCAATGAATGTTAATTTTTGAAGACTTTCACTCAATCATCGTCTACATTTCCTCATTTGTTGGTTAGAAATGTCAATTTTTCATTAACCATTTTCCAGATTGAATAAATCATAATTTGAAATTCATTCGATAAACAAGAATCCACAATCCTTCTAAAACAAAGTCATTTATTCAGTAGTGCACTCCTCAGAGGCAGTATTTTATTGAAATGTCTACCTATTTACAATGTTTTTTTCACTCCTACTATATGCGGACAGAAGTACACAGCATTTACATATTTATGATTCAAAGTGTTTCTTGAAATAAAAAAATCGCACTCATACATAAGCATTATAACTACCCCCTCGTTTGGCAAGCCATAATTAGCTTTTAATGAACCGTCGCTGATATTAGTGGCGTCAGCCAATCTATCTGAGAAGTGAATTTTGAACAATGTAATTTGCATTTATTGTACATGAAATTTATAATTATAATCATGAACATGTATTGTTTATTTTTGTTGTGACTACATGGTTTGTTTACGAGACTCTCTCGAGTGCAAGAGTGCAGAGCAAGTTTCACTGAACAAATTATTATTCTCAAACGTAAAGATTGAGTACTCGACTGTTCTTGTTGTTTTGTGGTAATTGTTGGTGTTAAAGTTGTGACAGATTGGACTGCCTGTGTCTCTCATAATGAGGGCAAGAAGAGTGTGAGTGTGGGTGTGACAGAAACCTGCTTTATTTATATCTAGAGCTACAAGATTTTTGGTGGAGACCCGTTGACTAAATTACTCTGGGCCGATTTGAATCTACTATAAAATCCACTGTCAGGGTCTAGATGACTATCAGTTTAAAAATAAACTCTTTTCGGCACTCTTCAAATAAGTAGAGAAACCAAACAACATTCGAGTAAAAAGCATCTAAAAGTAAATAACAATAGTTTTTGTTTTTGAACGATAAAATAAGATATATAGCAAATAAAAAAACCGACCCGCAGATTCGGTGTTTCCAAGAATAAAAACAATCATTATAGTTAAATTGTAGAGGGAAATAAATATATAGAGTCAACAAAATGAAATTTTATCAACAATTTTGCTGGTGTAGTTTACTTTTAACATTTGTTTGTGTATCTTTTTGTAACTACGTACAAGGATTTAACACTGTTGAAAATAGTGTTGTTGAATTTGACAATAAAAGTCTACCACTGACTATTAGTACAGAAAAATATTTTCAAGATTTGGCTAATGAAGAAACAGTCAACAATAATCATGACGAGGAGGAAGACGCGGACGACGATACTCTAGTACATGGAAAAAGAAGAACAAAGAGATTCATTACTTTCAACGTTCTAGCCCCAATAGATATAGGTTTACTTTTGGCTATCCCAATCACTTTAATTTTACCATCAATGACCAATCTTTTTAATAAACGACTCACGAGAAGTATCCCAATGGAACAGAATCCCGAAGTTTACGAAGATGAACCTTTGATTCAAGCACATTTGGATCGGGTCTCAAGCTATTTTGAATTACTACAGGTAAACTCATTTACTTTTGCTATTGCATTTATATCCTCCTATGTCTTTCTTTAGTTTTCGTTCTTATATTTAAACATATGTTATGGTTTATGGTTTTGTGTATCATATTAGATTCCAGAGAGATATTGTCAACAACGTGCAGTTTGTGAATTTTCTGCCACCCCTGAAAAATATTACCCAGTTTCTGAAATGGTTCTAAACCGAATCAGGATCCCAGATTTACCATCAGTGAGTTTCGAAGAAGACAAAATTCTACCATCTGTTCAAAACCAAACCAAGCCCAGGAAAAGCTTATTCAAAACCTACAATAAAGCTGCTGACCAAGGCATGAATTACGGAGATGATGCTTGTCATCAGGAATTTAGTAAAAGATGTCCATATTCCATTGAGAAAAGATTGAATATGCCTGTCTTAAAATTCTGGAAAGCTCTGTCAACGCTACTCAAATTCACTATCAAAGATACCGTGTAATTTGTCTCATCGAAATTTGATCCTTTTCTACATATAAGAGATGTACATTCAAAGAAACCCAGAAAATGTATTTATTTAAAAAAAAATTTAATCCTGACGTAAGTACTTATGTGACTTTCAAATTGTATAGACAATGTTACCAATATTTCACCAATGGTATACTTAAATTATTACTATTGTATTATACAATTTGTATATATGCCTGCTGTGTGACTGAATGAGTGTTATTGAATGGAGTACTTTTTGTGTAATGTTGATTGATTATTTATTTATATTTATTATTTAATTCTACCCTTCAGGGTACACTCAAGTACACTGACCCAGTGTCACGGGGAGATAACATTAAAATTCTAAAGGAATTACATTGTTAGTTGCTATTAAAACTTTTATAATTCATTAACAGTTCTAAAGAAATTTATCAGTCAAAATTGTTACAAAACAGTTCTTTTGCGTCAAAGTCATCTATCGAGTTTACAAAAACGAAAAATAATGAAATAAACGTTGACAATTCTAAAAAAGATTTATAATATAGTACGAATATACCTATTTTTTTTGACACAGCAATTAAGAAATTACTTCAAAAAGAAATGTAACTCGTAATTAAATGTGCATCTGACTAGGAGTGAAAAAAGGACGGTCTAGTGGTGGCTGGTAAGAAAGTGGAACAAAAATTGCAGGACCATTTTGATAGTTATTATTATTTGACAACTGAGGACTTTGTGGAGACGAATCCTGTGTAACAATTGAGACAAATATACAATTTTTTAGTACTTCAACAAGACATCCAATATTTCATCTTTGTACAACGTTCAACTTTACTTTGTAAAAAAAAAACGAAACGTATGTAATATAAACAGTACATATTTAAAAAATATTATGTATACCATTTCTGGGTTTTGCATTGCTGGGAATATTTCATGTCCGAATTGTGTTGGGAATTTTCCAGAAGTCAAAGGAGTTGGAACATGATAATTTTGTGATTGCAATGGTGGCTGCATGAAAACTGGAGAATCCATATAAGCATAACTTATAAACTCGACAGGTGAAGGCGGCATGAACACCGCTGATGGAATTCTAGACCGGAATGAAGGGACTCTGGAATTTCCGTGTTCGATCCATTGGGTAACCTGTGTACAATTTAAAGAGATGTAAAATAAAAAAACGTTTGAAAAATTAAATACTCAAATCAATAATTTGTGTAAATAGCAAATCCCCTTGCAACTTGCAAGGCGAAGAGAACAAAACAATAATATTAATATACTAATAGTACTAAAATACTATATAATTTATTCAAATGGTATAATTTACTGGTTCGAAATGTTTATCCGAATAGGCTACAGGTTCAGCCCAATCCACATCACAAAATTTTGAAAACAGGGTAATATTTCCTGGAATCATTTTTCGACGAGCCAAAGCAGCAGACCTATATATATATTATATCAACATCAACACATAAATAAGTTATAGTCAATATAAGTAGGTACAAACAGTACTTATAACTCATGATTCTTGCAATGATATATAGAATTGGCAAATCTGCATGTAATTTTAAATAAATTCCAACGTATCTTACTTGTGACTTTCATATTCGACAAAAGCGAAGCCACGATTTTGATATTTGCCCACACAAGTAGAAGGAACAAACACTTTTAGCACATCATCAGTGACTTTGCCAATTTCAACGAAAATGTCGTCTTCAGTCTTGTCTATATAGTAATCGCATAATTATACAAAATACATACATTTATTTACCTAAATAATAATTTAAGGGAATGAATAATTAGTCCACGCGATTCCTTGTGTAAATATACTTTCTTAATTATATCTAATTCATCTGGTATAATGCAAACCTCGAGGTAAACCACCGATGAATAAGCGGCGGTTGTCAACAGATTTGACGACTCCGATCCATTGTCCTAAATGCATAAAAATTGAACGATATTCCTATCAATAATTATCATAAAAAATCTTTATTAAAGATACAATTTTGAGGAAATCGACGTGTCATTTGTTTTTTTGTGTGTGAGCCTGTATACTTAACAGTATTGATAAGACTAAACGTACAACAGGAATTATACAGTATTATCTATAGTATTTAATAGTATAGATTCTATACGTATTTATTATATTAATTATACCTTTTTGAATTTCAAAGTTATTCAGATTATGTATCGCTTTTTTTGCATGGGCTGATTTTGTATATTGTATGAAACAAAATCCACGATTTTCTCCAGAAAAGTCCATCATGAGACGTAATTCGTAAATTGGACCGATTTTTCCAAAAAGAGGAACGAGACGAGTCTCGGATATTCCTCGTGGTAAATTCCCCACAAATACTTCAGTGCCTATATACATTGATTATGAAATATGAAAATATAATCTATACATATTTTATTATAAATACTTGAAAAATAAAATATAACAATGTACCATAGGCTTAAATTCAAGCACTGAAAGAAACTTTTTTAGAAAAATAATAATGACGAAAAATAAATGTCTTTTTACCTCTGGGGGGTGGAGGCCCATTCCAATTCCTGGGTGGTCCAAAAGTTCGTTGCCCATTTTCTTTCGTGTGCAAATAAATAAATTAATAAAAACAATCAAAAGTATAGTCAAACCCAAGGGAGATTTGCCTTGCGTACTGCATTCAGTTGCATACTAAATTTATTTATTTCGCAACTATTTACATTAGTGGCATAACTGGCATATAATCATTTGTGGCAACTGCATGATGCGACTAAAGTTCTTCCACTGCCCTCACCTCATAAAAAGTCCCGTGCACATAAATACACATATGTGTAACATATGTATGCTAAAATATAAATATAAAATATAAAAATAAATAACTGGGATTTTATTTAAAAATAAAATTACTACCTTGAGTGATCGGCATTGCAGTCGCATCACTCAATCGTCGCAAGTCTTCCGAGATCTCCATTTTTAGTACAATATTTTGTATTTACAAAATATATATTCCTCGTTCGTCGTTACGTCTTGTCTCGGGAAATGATAAAAATAAAACTCTTTTGGACTCGCACACACCCGACTGAAAGGGTGTCTGTGTCTGCTGACAATTTTCACAGGTGCTTAATCATACCACAGCCGACGACAACTACACACAACAACATAAATTATGTGAACAAAGAAACTGACGAAACTCAGCCGTCTTTGGCTTTCGTTTGTCGTTGGGCGGGAAACTAAGATGGACTATGTTAATTTCAATGGTATAAATACCATTCTTTCTCGTTTCATGCAAATTTGCATGAAACGAGAAAGAATGTCAACATTTCATTTTGTTTCAGTATATATACCCAAATAATAATTTAATCTAACGATAAGATTTTGATAGGCATGGGGAAAGAGGAAACACATTACTCTCATGCACTATGAAACTGGAGTCCAATTACTGGACAGATACAAACATACAATTTTTTTTAAATGCTCAAATGATATACAAAATTGTTTGATATTTTGGCATGTCATTACTTAAGTACTGTCTCATTCCCTTTAAGTAACATACGGTTCGGGTCAGTTTTGTTGTCGTTTGCATACGTTACGTACATATGGAAGTCACATAGGGAAAACATGTGTATGCAAACGACAACCAAAACTGACCCGAGTCGTATATGTTATTACTTAAAGGGAATGAGACAGTAAACGGTAAACTGTGTGTACATTGCATTGGTGAAAATGTCATGAATTTTTTTTATTTTTTTTCCATATTCTCCCATTCTAGATTTTTGATTGGCTTCGTACTGTGACTGTGAAATTTGATATGGCTTTGAATAAAAAATAAAACGATTGTGACAATACAAATGCTTTTCTTGCATAAAGTATTTTCAAAATGAACATTCACGCGCACATACAGGCAAACAAAAATCGAAGTCGGCACTTCATTTTCAATTAATTTGATCCCTCAGAGTTTTCAAAGACCAATACAAGAGTCGTTTTTTATGCACTGTTCGCTGTTTTGTTTGTGACAGTTTAGAGTTTCATCAAACATACATCGATATTATATGTATATACATATTATGTACTGGCATATTTCGTACGTATTATGTACATATTCAGTAGCTTAACTGGAACGGACGAAATGTGGATGGGAAAGACTGAATAAAAGAGCTTTCTCCCCGTATAATTTACGGGCTGTCAGTTTTAATAAACGAGATTCAATGAAAATCTCTTCTAAGTTTTAAAACAGTAAAACAATTGTATTTAAAGATAATTTGCGCTAGAAAAATCCCAGAATCCATCCTATACGAATGCCATATTTCTCATTGAATGTAAAATTCTAATATACCTAGTAGGTCTGTATTCTGTATATAGGTATTACCTACATTGTTTTCATCCTTTTTATGTATGTACATAGTATGTATATGTATAGGTAGTCTCCTATTGTTTTCTGCATGGTGTACAGCAGTGAATAGAGCGGTGTGTGAAGAAGAAAGAGGACGGACTAAAAAATAATGGGCACTTATATATCATGCATTGAATCATTTCGTCCGTGTCTCTTCCTCTCTCTCTCATTTTTTGACTTTTTGACAAGGACGGAAGAGTCTGATGCTGAATGAATCGATTTTTATTTTGAAGATGTCGGAGTTTGCGGATCAGATTTTATTCTACATAAGTACAAGATGACAGATTCCTCTCAACAACTCTGTGGATCGAGAAAGGCGCTGACAATTGACAATATGCGACGACAGCAATATGACTAATGATGTCAAGCTTAGAGGTTGATCTGCTCATTCTCCTTCATTTTTCCAGTACAGATATAGCATCGAGTAATAATAATAGTAATTCCATCCCTATGTACAATGTACAGTGTACATACAACAACAACAAATCAATAACTCTAGTAAATATTCATATTACACGCAAACAAAAGTCTCATAGTTTCTTACACAAAAGTGGTTAACGTAGGTATACATACCTATTACATACACGTTCACTTGTTTCCATGTAGGCACTGAAGAATCACCGAAGAAAACAAAATGATAAGCCCTTGCTACGGTTGTGATTTACAAATCCTCACTGCCGTGGCTTCGTGGTATTGCCTTGTAAGCCCTGATTTGATTATTATAATACAATTTAATATTTAATTACAATTAAAATTTTATTAAAGGAGAAACTTGTTGAGAATTATACATGGTGCTGTGTGTATATAGGTATGGGACGTTCTGATGATTATATTAAATTGTTATGGGTTATTTGTCCAAGTCCGAAAACGGACAATTCTTGCCAAAGAGCAAGCCTCAAATTTCATTCCTCAGTCTGGAAATACAATTGATTTATCCGAGTTGGAAGCTGTACGAGAGCGAATGGAAAAACCTAGAAGTAAGTAAAAATACTGGACAAAACACTTGCATCTTGAACATTGTTCTTTGTGGATTTTCCTTCATCTAATATTTAAGGAAAATTTTCTAATTATTTATTCCAATATTTATGTTCATTTTCACGTATTTAGATATGTATACATACCTAATACATATTCAAATTAAGTTTAATTAAGTATTGTAGTAGCGTTTTCTTATTGCCCCATGTGAGATCCAATATTTTATTTTAGTGAGAGAGGATAAAAAGAATGGATTGTTGACATATTCATTTCTTTCTTTGTTCTCTCGTATATATATAGGCCGACTCTGGGCTTTAATTGGATTGAGCTTGAGCATTTTGGATTTAATTATGAGTGTTATTTTCATTCAAGGAGTTAATGAGGTAAGAAGAGGACGAGAGTCTATCTCTATATAAAATGTTACAATGATTATAATTGAACCAAAACTTGATGAAAAAGGATACAATTGACTAACAATAAATATGTTTTGCATTTTTTTGTTATGTTATAGTGTGATAACCAAAAAATACTTGCTTGGTATGTAACTAATCTATTGTCTTAAATTAAACTTTGTCATTAAGTCATTATGATATTTACAATGCACATATGTTCATGATGATAATTATAATTGGTATGTTTTAGGTGTGTAGGTCACACACTAATCTCATATTCTGCCATCATAATGACCATATCAGCAGTCAAATGCAATATCCGAGTTGAAAATCAAGAGAGACCAGTGGGGTTCAGTGTGTGGAATGTGAGGATGGACTGCTCTTATAAAACCGATTTTTAGTGGGCTGTACCGTTAATATACTACTTAACGCACAATCACAAAAGTAAAACCAAATTAAAATCTGGTCTGTGTAGATAACATTTTAAAAACATGTGGTCACATTGTGACATTCCAAAGTCAAGATATTCAATTTTGAAAAACAGTCGGCCGTTTTGAACTTTTCCATTTCACTGCTTTTTCTTGAAAATTCGGGTTTTTGAATTGTTGAATTTAATGTCAATTAAAATGAAAAAAAAAAAAAATCATACCAGGGTTCCTTTCTACTGTCATAAAGATTCAATTTATAAAAAAATGTATTAAAATTTTAATTCGTTTGCTCACAGTGAAAAAATCGCTAAAATTCACTGTCGAACTTTTTTGAATTGTCAGTTCCCATTCGTCTACATGGAGGCATGTGAAGAAGTGGCAAAAACGCATCATTCCACTGACCGTAAATTGCATTTGATACTTTAGACATAACTAAAACACATGTCACTCAAGTATGACATGAGTTTTGTCATTTCGCCCGTTTCTCTTGCCATGGCGTGTAAGAATACCCGTGGGAACTTGAATTTTAACCGATTTTTTTCAAAATTGAATATCTTGACCTTGGAATGTCACAATGCGACCAAATGTTTTTTAAATGTTATCTACACAGACCAAATTTTAATTTGGTTTTACTTTTGTGATTGTGCGTTAAGTAGAATTGACGGTACAGCCCACTAAAAGTCGTTTTTTATAACAAAAGTCCACCGTCTGTATATTTTTCAAACGCATGTCGACTATTTATGCTAATTTAAATTTCATTAGTAAGATTTTTCTTTGTATTGTATAGGTTCTATATATGGCGGTTGACCTCTATCTCCTCTGGATCGGTGTGTCGTTTTTGGGAAAGTTTTGAATTTTTTGGTGTTATTTATATGTAGCAAAGTGTAAGACAAGTAGTTTTACATGATTTATTCTATCAAAATAATCCTTTTTTCAGGTGGTCTCAAAAATGGATTTGATGTACCGTTGGATACTGAATAGTGTCAAACCCCGAAAAAACCCACATAAAACCGAAACGGATTTTCCGATTATGCCCATCTCCGAACTCGTCCTAGTCTTTTACCAATACAATGTCAATGAAAAAAACCATCGATTGATTGACGGATTTGGTACACTGTCGAGTCGTTTCGCCTTTTCTGATTGAAAATTAAGGGGATTAGGCTAATTTGGGAGTCATAAAAGTCCATTGGCGATGGTCATTCTGATTGTGAGTTCCTTCTTCCCTTGGACCCTTGTCCCTTAAAAAGATATCAACTTCTTGTACTTTTACATGCAAAGTAAGAGAGGTACTCAGGACTTTCATGACTCCCAAATTAGCCCAATCCTCTTAATTTTCAATCGGGAAAGGCGAATCAACTCGACAGTACTTGTTAAGATACTCAATACTATTGAGTGCTGCGAATAGTAGTCACTGTATAGATGCTGAATCTCATTTTATCTCTTCATTCTGTACTCTATCCCTTTATAGCTAAACGTGTCATGTCATATCAATTCAACTATAGGTAATGAAATCGTGCCTCAATTATATGTAGATTGAATAAATAAAAATAAACATTATTCAGTGTAAATACTTACGATATAGAGAATGTATAAATAAAAATAAAAAAACATTTAAAAAAGGCATCCGTCTGAAAATGATAACAATAATATAAAAAATATACATGTATACTAGTACGTAATTTTAATTTCAAAATGCTCAGATGGTGTATGTAGAGTTCGTTCACGTTAACTTAATAGTATAGTCTCCATGTACATATATATACATACACATAACATACAAACTGGTAAAAGCTTCCACGTCCACAGGAGATTGAAATACATTTTACACGTCATACACATTGTCAGACTATATAGTCGTTTTATTCCTATCTAGCTGCAGCTGCCATATGCATAACGAGGAGATAAGTAACTGTTCATAATTTTAAATGGGGTTTTTCTTCACAGTCTACCTTTTAACTTAACCCTTTCTCTCCTCACTTAATCCCCGTCCACTATTGAGGAATTTAGGTACGAAGTTACTTTGCAGATTTATATTATGTATATAACTCGTATTTTAATATTATATACGAGTCTGTGGGGAAAAAGAGAAATTCAGTCTTGGATGAGGCAATAAACCTTGTATACGGTTGAGTCAACTCTTTGCCTGCTGGGATTCCGGCATGTTAACTGGTGACGAGGAGGATTCTGTTATATAAAACCTGATATACAAGCTCAACTCATTCTCATTTCGTCCTTTGACGTTTTCGTGGTGTGTGTAGGTTGAAAATCCCCCCTCATCATCCAAAAATTGGAAAGAAACTTTAATTCCATATTTACAACTAAAAGTTTGATTTTGTAATAATTATGGCTGCCAAGCAAAGAATGCGACTTGCCAACGAAAAGGCTGCAAAATTGGTCACACAGAGAGGAAATGTACCCAAGTCCACCGTAAGTTATTTCATTATTTATTTATTTATTAGATTTTATGTATTATATATGTGTGGAACTGTGGAAGTGATTGTTTTTGGAATTTTTCCATATTATTATACTTGAATACGACGTATCGGCTAACCATATGTTGAAGACTATTTACCCTATGCATATAAATTTTTTCTAAAGGTGTCAATTCAATATGTATTTAAGTATGTGATGAGTATTAAAAGGATTTGTTTGTATATTAATGTTTTTATTTTGTTTATTATATATTTTATAGAGAGTTGCGGAAGAAAAATATCCAGTAGCACCTTGGTTAATGGGACTCTTTCTTTTCGTGGTCTGTGGATCGGGTAAGTTCGTCATAATACGTTAATATGATAGTTAATACTGTTATACTACCACGTTTTATCATCATTAATAATATTATTATTATAAACTTTCTTTTTTATAACACATTACATACTTGACAAACACATACATATACATACCGCAATACTTGTTGAAGCATCTCGAGATATCTCTCTTTTTATAAAATAATACTTTCCCCGTATTCACAATATTGTTAGAAAAAGTCTTGTGAACAAGTACATAGGTGTACATAAATAATAAAATGTACACATTATTTATGTACTTACCTATACTGTGTTTATGTTATTTTTGAGAGTTCAACCTTGAGCGTTATATTTGTATCATTTTAGTTGCGCTATCACTAGCAGCTGGATAAACCACAATTACGCATTAAATTAATTTTTCCTTATAGTATACTTTCCCAATCATCTATTAAAATATAAATTCTTTCATATATTTAATCTAGAAAACATCGCAAAATATTTAAATATATAATATTTCTTCATCCGCAACTTTTTATATATTTGATGATGAAGTGCTAATGACATGATAACCTATAAAATGTCTATTATTATCTAATATTCTCTTATCTATATGTAAACAAGTTATTAATATTTTGTTTATTTATGTAATTTTTATAGCTGTTTTCCAAATCATCCAATCTATTCGTATGGGTTAGATGAATCAAGAGGAATCCTTTTTTTGTAACCATTTCAACAATATCTTCCCCAAAGAACAAGAACAACAACAAAATGTTTAAGCAACATTCATAGTATCTTCTTTAAAAGAACATCTTACGACTGACTGTCCATTATCAAAATCTACCACTATACAAGTTCAACTTTCATTTCAGCAACATCCCAATAGCTAAATAAGAAAAAAATATGTCTGTTTAACTTTCCAATTCCGAGAAGGAAGCCAAAAATTAAAAATAATTACACAACAGCTATATGGGAGATGAAGAAGAAGAAGAAAAAAATGAAATTCAGCAAATAAAGAGATGAGACGCAAAAAAAAACAAAAAATTAAATTGTGACGCTGACGCAAAATACAAATCAATCATTATAATATAGTAAATATATATATATTTAAAAAAACTACAAATTATTATAATTCCATTTTTTTTCGTTGCGAATATGTGTTAAGTTTCTTTCAATCTGTGTGATGTTTTGTCCTACGGAGCTACACGTGTAAAAAAATTATTATTGTATTATATTTACATAATCTTACAAGACATAAGTACATAATTATTGTTATTATTATTATACTACTAGTACATAATGTTGTATTGTAAAAAGCTAACTATACACACTGACTGTGACATTGTTATAAAATTCAATTACCTACATACGCATAAAAAACGGTGTCACCAGTCACTGTCTATATGTAAGAAAAACAAAAACAAAATTGCTTACATGTTTATTATTACCTAAATAAAAACGTAATTCTTCATATAAACAATATGTATACAGTGAATTGAATTCATGATTAATGTAAGTAATTATATCGAAAAATGATTCTTTATGAAAAAAAGACGAACGCATATGCCCAAACTGAAAATACTTAATGTATTCCCAAATAATCACTGATTAGAATTTAAGCAGTGAGTAAATCCAACAGCTTTTGTAATCTCTGCGCGGACACAGTTTGTTTTTCGTTTATTCAAGTTTTTATTTTTAATGTTGTTTAGGACCATTCACAAAACACATGATGTGATGAATTTTAAAGGGGAGGATTTTACAGTTTTTTTTAGTCATTTAATCTCTGAATCAAGTGCGATGTGATGTGTGCATTTATTTATTTTTATCTTTTATACTTGCATATACTTTTGATACTTTTTTTAGGACATAAATATCTTCATATTCATATCATTCCACACAGTGTGTGGCACACACACACACATACACGTATATATTTATTTGTAACTAATAGTAGTATACCATATTTGAGAGAGGTGTTATTAAAAAAGTCAAACTTATGAACACGCTAAACACATACTTATTTAAGTAGACAACTAGAGTTTTTTGTTTGTTTTTAACTTCTATTTCAAGACAAAATTATATAAATCTTTTTCATAGTTACATTTTATTATAGTAGTATTTCAAGTCATTTGCATTTCCGTAATAGTAGTCAAATGCTTCTGGTCGTTTTTGTATATAGTTTAATTTAATATCTACTTAGGTAATTACTTATATTTTTTTACTTTACTTACTTACGCATTTAATTATAATATAATGTTTGAGGATTCTTGAAGATTGAAGATACCTGCACAAATGTTTGCGAAAAAGTATGTATTTATTGACTTATTATATTATTACACAAGCACATTTCTTGCTTGTTTACATACTTCCACATATATATAGGAAATAAGATATCTTGTATTCCCCATGTCCCACAATGAATATGAAGCTTATAGCTTCTAAACTTACTTTGACATAGTTAAGTCATACATTGTATAATGTATTAATTATTCATAATTTATTAGACCAATATATGAATCTTCAGAATAAAGACTATGTATACGTACTTAAGATGATCTTCCATTACGTATCTGTTTAGTTGTGGTTTCCCTACCTTTATACTTCCACTTTTAATCAATTAGTCAAGTCTTCGTATTTTCAGATATTTTCTATTTTAAAGAATTACACAGTAGTTTGTGTATGCATATAGTCTGAAGTCCCAACTTAATTTCACCGACATGAATGTTTCACATTACTCGTTATAATTATTCCTAATAATTATGTTATAATATTATACCTTGAGAATTACTTTGTTTGTGCTATATTCTGTTATATTTGTCAGTATATTTTATATGTATCATGAGTGTGTGTGTGAGTGTATTTTCAAAAGGAATATCAAATCGAATAAGAATTTACATCTAAGTCATAATTATATGTCATAACGATGTATTCGTATTTCACAAGAAATGGTATGAAAATGTGTGGCCTTTATTGTGACGAATGTTTTACATACTTATTTGAAATAAATGTTGTGTAGAATTGAGAGATAAAAAGAAAGAAATGTACACATATACATAACTATAATGTTCTGGTCAATTTGACCATCATTTTGAATAATAATAATAATACCTTCACGTTACAATATTTCGTTTCAAGTTGTAAATATATATATATAGCATTGCATAATATAAATAGAAATGTAAAAATTTCGATTAATCATCCAAGTAATTCGTACATAATCCTGGAAATGTAAGCATTAAATTGTATCTGCAGGAATATTGTGAATTAGAAATACATATAACACGAGTAAAAGTTAGTAAGTAAGTATATATTGCATTATATTCGTAAAAAGTAATGTGAAAACAAAAATTCAGACGGGTAAAATATCAAAAAACCCCATAAAACTGACATATTAAAAAGAGTAAAAAAAACGGAACATGGAATACGCTCAAGTCGGCTCAAGCGATTACTTATGGTTAGATATTTATGCTAAAGTTAACAATAAAACGAGAAAAACTTTAATAAAATTTTATCATGTTGCATTAAAGTACTTAACTTAAAAAGGTAATATTGCAGTCTTGTCATTACAGAAATTTTCGAGAAAATTAAAGCCAATTTCCTGGATTTAAAAAATTGAATAACTGGTAAAATAACAATCGTTTTGAAATCAAAGAGTTTTTGAACCCCTGCTATTATTACAGCTACTTTGTTTGATTTCAAGCATAAAAACTTTTTCACTTTCACACAAATAAATTTTCAGTCAGTAAATGAATGCGAGTATTCAGTAAATAAATACCTACGAAATAAAAACTTTTAAATCTTACAAATCCTAAATAAATAATAATAATAGCAACACTCAAATTCATATAGGTACTTTGAAATAGCAAGTTTCGTATTGAATACTAATAACTTCGATATTTTTAGTTTTAGTTTTGCTAAAAAAAGAAGCAAAAATTCATGTTTTCCCTTTCGACTAGTCGTAAGTATTAATTTACATTGAATATAAGTACCTAGGTAGGTACTTAAATTAATATTATAACTAAAATAAATATTAGGTATGTCTATAAATTCGATTCACAATTTCACAATCCGATGTATAATGGGGTACTTGGTATCAGTAAAAGCTAAAAATGGAAAAAATAATATCAAATATGGTTCAATTAATCTATCATTGTGAATTCGTAGTGCACGTATGATTAAACTAAAACAATGCATGTATTCTCAATCATATGTGAGTTATCAAGCACAACATTGCATGCGTAAACAATTTTTTTATACGTACAAAGTTTTGCGTAAAAAAATTATTCTTAACATTTTATACAACACTGCTATAGTTTGTACTTACTAAAAGCAAAAGATAACAAATACAAATGATGATGAAAAATCGAACATGGAATATTTTCCAGTCTATAGAGTATATTTTATATAGTTGGCTGCGTTCATATACGCAAGTTTTCGTAATCGGAATAGTAGTACAACTAGCATTATAGTTATTACTTTTGAGAAATAGAAAGAAAAAACGTTATCTCATTCCTGATTGACACAACGTTTTATTAATAACCAAACTAAAAGCAAATAAAACTGAAAGATGAAAGCGTTTACAGTGTAAACTTTACGCTCAATTGAATTTACAAAATACAACCATATAAATTCCAAACCAAAATCCTTTGTCGGGCTATCATGATCACTGACGAGGACTGTGGAATTTAAATGTATTTCACTGCATGAAATATTATTAATTATTAGTATGTATTACTGTAGTATTACTGTAAGACAAGGAATCTGAGAACCAAGCAAACGGAAAGCATTACGACTTATTGTTAGCAATTTTCTTTTTACAATTTATAGAGGTCGAATGCATAAATTGATGTACAGTTCCCATGATGACACTACGATAGGTTACTTTCATCAAGTTCCTCAACAAGGACCGATGGTGGGTTGGGTAAAACTGAAATATTTACGAAAACCAAAACGCCTCATTGAAATATAAACTAAGAATTTAACATTGATTTCCAGCAAATGTATAAAGACTTGAGTATAAATTCCCAAATTATTTGAAAATTACCTTGAAGTTCGACTAGCTCCTCTGTACCGCCATTCCGCTCTGACTCTTCGGTGATCCTTTTTTCCAACTCATCCACATAGGCTTTGTAGCTAGAAAACCATTCAAGTAATTAGATAATGCGTTTCATTCCCCTTGTATCCCCGTGTGAAATATAATATCGTACTTACCGACGAATCTCAAATTGGTAAAATGCAAGTCTCTCTTTAATTTCTTTTTTATGATGACTAAGATGAGACTTTGATGAGCTGTTTATCAACTGATTCTATGACACAAAGTGAAGAAATGCAAAATGTTATTATTTATAACTCGAAACTCTTACACAAACGAGGAATTTATAAATGTAACATGATACAAAACAGAAATAAATCAAGCAAATACTCACCAACTCACTGGAATCCTCCTCGAATCGGTTTAAAGTTGTCTGTAAAGACGAGAGTTGATCCCGAGAGTTTAACCTGGTGATGGATGTGGGTAAAAGTGGACGTTCGAAACGTCTTGAGGAACTACAAGGAGGCTCCAAAGCCGGAGCGGAGAACTTGGCTGCGTTCCAATTCAAAACATCAATCCAACTGTGCATTTCTGAAGTAGAAAAAGAAATAAAATTTACTTCACATATTTTTTTCCGTAACTACTTATATTTACCTCATTATGTGTATAAATTATTTTTATAATAAATATATGAAAGCATTTCATTTATTATTATTTAGGTTGCCAATTTTACCCAGTTCTTTAAAATTTAAAGAAATATTCTCACCTCTACTGTCACTTGACTGAAACAAGAATTGAGAACGATCAGCTAGAATGAGCTTAAAAACATGCGGCCGTTTTTGGTAGTCTGTAGCCACTGTTGCAAAACAATGATGAACTTTGATGGGATGAGTATTCTGCGTGGATCCAGAAGATTTTGCTGTTTCGTCGTGTGACAGAATCAAAACTAATTCACGAAGTCGACAAAAAAACATTTTCCACGATCTGGAAAATAGTGGAGCTGCAAAAACAAATTGCAAGTTCAATATACACACATACAATAACCCTTAGTCGAGTTGGTGATTGGAAAAGAAATGAGAAAATGAATCTTACATTTTTTGCCACCAGCTTCAAAAGTCGATTTTCTCATGAGGTAACCTGTAAGAGTAATAATTTAGTATGAATATAAAAGAGTAAAGATTGCAAGTGTTGGTCTGCAGTATAATTTCCACATAATTACCCCGTTTGAACTCCGTTGTGTTGACTGAAACTGGAGGGTCAACTGGTAATACTTCTCCATTTGAATCATCTTCTTCTTCCGCATCTCTTTTATTCGCAAAATTAAATTACGAGATTAAAAACAATCAACACGACAATCGCGAGGACAATTCAAATTTTTCATTGTAAATTTAAATATTTTAAGAGAAAAATTGTTTAAATCTTACGAAGGGGAAACAAGAGGCTTGGCCTTAATAGAGAGATAAAGCTGTTTGAGAATTTCTTTTGGAAAATCCTTTCCATCATTCAATCCGTTGAGATTTTTGATAAAGTCTGCACAACTCATGTGGCGTCTTAAATGTAAACATAAATTTTTTTGGTACATTAATTAATACAGACTCACAAGCGATGAGAAAACTTGTAGATATTAACTGATATTACAATGTGATCCAAAAATATGGAAGAAGTACCTTTTTGCATTTACATCCGAATAAATGTCAGATTCTAAAACATTGAAGTAATAAATAATGTAAAATGTTAATGTAATTGGTATGTAATTTATCCTTCGTTACACAAATCGTCATATATTATAGATAGAGGTGAGAGCGAAAAATATAGGAACTCACGGAGCAGCATTAAAGCACAGGTTAAAGTGTGAACACTATCAGAAGAACCGAGAACGTTAGGATTACACCTATGTCGGAAAAAAATAAAAGATTTGCAATTAGTTCATGACTTTATGTTAATGTAGAATTACGATCATCAAATAAAGAAATCGACTCACTCTACGTAACGTGTTGAAAAATGCTCAAGTACTCGTTCTCTCTCCGATGTTTCTCCTGCAAATGTTTCACATGAGCAGAAGCATATTAAAATAACAAATTAACGTGCGTGGCCTTTTCATTGACAATGAACAGATGATCAGCAATGAGTTAAAAAACGAAACCATAAATAAATAGAACATATCCATTTTACATACCCCGAAGAGGACAAATACTTAAGAATTTCCTTAGTGAAACATCAAGTGGTTGGTCAGAGAAGTCAAAGAATTTTAAATACTCGGTGGCAACAGCCCGACTGAAGTCGTTAAATTTACATAACTGTCTCCACACATCCGTTACTTTAAATCCATCCAAACCAAACAGCCTTTTCGCCAGTCTTTCAGCGGAAGGAAGGTCCACAGCTTTCACGACAGGTGCAACCCTCATGGATTCTACGTCCGAAGAATCCGAATCCCCACCACTTCCATTTGGTAATCTACCACTCACAAAACCCATTTCCGAAGACTCGTCCACATCTTGTTCAATATCTTCCTCACTCTCACTATCCGACTCCTTCACTTCGGAAATTTTTGAAGGAATGTGGTGACCTTTTTCTCGTCTATGAACTCGTTTACTTCCTCCAGCATTAAGGGATTCACTAGTAGAATTAGGATCTTGATCTTCTTCTGATACATTTGGACTTCCTTTACCTAATAATAGATATTCTGGATACCTATATGCAAAAGAACATCAATCATTTATAAATATGCATATTATGTTCATGCCCATCATTTCATTCATAAAATACAAAATAGACCAACCTTTCTTTTTCCGCCGTTGCCGTTCCAGAAACGACGGAATCCGAAGTTGAGCAATTAGGCCCATTTGAATTCCCTTTGAGTCCGTACTGTTGTTGCTTATTAGCCTCCACTTTGAGAACAATTCGATTTTTATCTCCAATTAATAATTCTTGGTCGTCTCCATCTTCATCATGATCATTTAAAATCTCTTCGTCACTCCCGCTCATGACAGACGATGATATGGACGTGTCTTCATTGTTATTATTAAAATTATTTAAATCACTAGCGTTCAAAATGCCGTTACCATTATTAATATTACTATTTTTATTGCAGACCACAACACCGTTTTCATTATTGCCTACAAAATTATGCTGCGAAAGAGAGTCATTTTCACGATCAGTTCCTTCACAGAGAAGAGGTGGAGGAGGTAAGATATCACTTTTTTCATCAACAAGCTTTTCACTTTTTGATGAGTTATTTGAGGGTGGTGGTGGTGGTAAAGGTGGGGAATCTTCTTCAATCGATACAGAATTCTTTCCTTTATCAGTGCTAATCTTTTGTTGTTCTGTGGTTGTTACATTTGTAGTTGTTATTGTTGTAATTTCGGTTATAAGATTATGGGGCATAGGCGTTAATTTTGAACTTGTTTTTGTTGGACTTCGATACGAGTCATTAGAATCAGTTCTAGTTAAATTAAGAATTCCTTCGCCTGTCATGACAAATGTCTCAAAATTTTTTCGACCATTACTAGTTTTTTCAATGTTATTGGCAAATGGATTATTTTGATGGAAAGACTTGATTGTAGATTGATTCTGATGTTGATGTTGGTGGCTGTGGTTGATAAAGAGGTCATCAGAAAAGGAAGATATATGATTTGGGTTCGGTAATTCCTTTCCTGTTAAAACATGAGAGGTCAGGAAAGTATTATATACTTCCATTTAAACAACAAGGCAATTCAGCAATGAATGTGAGACGTTTTAAGTTTCTAACCTCGATCAATATTGCCCGTGATTTTTGAGCGAGGGCTCACAGGAGGTGGGACGGTGGTATTAGTATGACTTAGATTTTGCCATGCTTTAGATCCTTTTTGAGATGAACCATGGACATTGTTACAACTTGCTGATATTTCTGATCCAATGCCTCCTTCCAAGTAATGAGGGGTTGATGATAGGAATTGCCGAACACGACTCACCACGTGAGGATCTATAAATATCATATAATTTCACTCATGTCAAATGTCTTAATTCAATACAAAAAATACGTACATGTTTGTCTCAATAGACGTAGACTCCGAAAGATTGACAACTCGCAAAATTACGAGTACTAATGCGAATTACAGTACATATTGCAATATATTGCACTGCATTGAAGAAGGTTAATTTAAATACTAAACTTGGAACGAGTAGGGAGGAATTCCAGGGCAACTACTGTCAATAATCTAAAACTAGCAGGAAGCTCAAAGTAAAACCGATGGATAATACATCTTATCTACTGAAGAATAAACTAATTTATACACAGTTGACTGCTGCACTGCTCTGAAGAGAGAGATCCAAGATATCAAATACTTGAGACTATGAGAAACGATATGCTTTGCATGCATAATTTATTCACGCTGCAAAATAATGACATCATTTTTAATTTGAACTTACAAGATCTATTTATAATTTTTCAAATTTTTGTACAAAAACTATCTTTAAAACTAATCGAGATATTTGTAGAATTGTAAAACTCTACTAGGCTACAAAGTTAAATAAGTACTAAAATAATGAATGCTATGACTCATTAAGAAGACTTGAAGTCAAAAACCTTGAAAAATGTATCAATGGATAAAGAAGAGTGATAAATATATCTATAGATGTTCACGTGTAGGAGTAAATAAATCTTTATTGATTTAGTAAATATGTGAGATTTTTATCAATTTGTCATTTTTATCAACTAAGAACTATGTATATCCACTAGGGCGTCTTTAGGATATTTATTAGAATCTCTTGATAGAAGATACATTTACAACTATACAAATTTGAAAATTAACATTTCATTGGTGTCATTAATTTTTAGATGCGCCATAATTTTGGAGACAGCATGCACAAAATACATATCAAGTATTTAGTTGCATAGTTATTCAGTTACGTATAAGTAAAAATTATCTTACCTCTTTTGTATTTAATATGAATTATGTCGCCACTCAGTCTCAAACATTTTAATACTTCTTTTGTGCTTAGTTTGACCACCTCTCGTTCATTAATTGCTAAAATGATATCACCGGCTTCAAGCTGAAATTGAATTACAAAAAAAAAACAATACACATAAAAAGTAGAAATATTTTGTAAAAGTCTTGAAATGTCACATGAGACGAATAGAACGTTTTCAATCAAGAAAGTATGCACAACAGAGACCAAAATAACTTAAGCATATTTGTAAGTAACCTCTTGTAATTGTACGGATAAAAAATGCATGAATTATTTATGTAAATAATGAGTTCCAGAAATTAAATTCTATCATAAAGCATTAATGATTAAAGTATATGTATACATAAAAGATTATTACCACACAAGACCTAGCTGCCGGAGAATCTTTTTCAATTCCATAAATGACAGGTGGGAAATCATAACCTGCGGAAATCGGCAAGCGTCATTATTATTGATATAACATTTGAATGCGGTTAGATGTGGAATTCTCTTTTTAATGCCTAATACTTTATAACTATTGATAACTTAGTAACTATAATATATAAATAATTGCTAAACTATATATGATTTGTGTATTACCTGCTCCTCCCATTATTGAAAATCCAAGTCCAGTCCCAGCAGCAGCTTCACTCCGACGAAGGACAACACTCCGAATTCCATCCAATGAGTCACCATTGTTGTCCATTGTAGTTAATTAATTAGTATGATGTATTTATTGACAAGAAAAAAAATCTTTGCAATATCTTTGCATATTACAACAACTCACGATTATAACATTAATGTTGATTTAGCTCTGGGGATGATGATGATGTTGATACAGTTGATGACAATGTCAACTGTACATGAAAAGATAAACAAAATAATATTGAATAGATGTGACCGTTTACAAAGTAAATGCTACAAAATGTTTTTCAAATTAGTTGAATATGATGAACAGTAAAATGAAATAAAAGTATTACACAATAATAACTGTTTTACCTTCTCTATCCATATTAACACACAATTTTTCGCCTTACTACTCATTTAGGAGTTTGAAGGATTTCCTCGCACACACACATCTCCAAAAAAAGTAACTAACTAGCTTTGCTCTCGTACAGTAATAATAAATAATATCAATTGCAATTTGTTGTCTGTCGTATAGTTTGACTTGAATTGAATACATTTGTACCGTTTCAATGGATTTAAATGGGCTTCATTTGGATTCTGCAGCATGTACATAATGAACGCAGAGTCTCCGCCCATATTTTCACGAGGCTTTTTTCAAACATTCTCAAAATTATTTGATTGAAGAGATATTGAATTAAAAAAGTGCAATTAAAATTAAAAGTTATTGCCGTATTCGGTGTTTTTCTTCATTTTTTTATTAAACCATCAATCAGCATCAATTAGTATACCAACTGTGGGGTAAGTACATTTACATGAATTAGAATTAGCTTGTCGAAGTATAACATTTCTACGCTAATTCTTATTTGGAATTTTTGTATTGTGTATTTACACTTTATTTTCATGCCAATCTAATTCTCTCTGTTTATTTGACAGGGTGAGATTATTTTCGTCGTCGTCGTGTTTTCCGTCAATTAAAATGGCAGAAAAACCGATGGAAATCCCTACAACATCATCCCTATCAAATCCACACGTGGGAAGTTCAACATTGTATGTAGACTCGATTAAATCCATGGCTGAGTCAATAGGTATTAGAAATTTGCAGGATGACGCAGCTAAAGAATTAGCAGAAGATGTTACATATAGACTCAAAGTTATTGTTCAAGATGCTATCAAATTTATGGACTTAGGGAAAAGACAAAGCATGTGTTCAAGTGATTTTGATTGTTCTCTCAAAATAAAAAACATTGAAGTAAGAAATATTCCCACCATATTTAATATTTAGTATTATACTACAATACAGTACTATGTACAATAACATGAATTTTATATTATTGTTTAGCCTCTGTACGGAATTCAATCGGCATATTCGATGCCTTTTCGATTCATATCCGGTTGTGGTAGAGAAATGCATTGTGTAGATGAAAAGGAACAAGATGATATTCAAGAAATTGTAGCAAGCTCTTTACCAAAAATCCCTCAGAGTGCATCATTTCGAGCACATTGGTTGGCCATAGAAGGTCAACAGCCTTCCGTTCCAGAAAATCCGCCTCCTCAATCAAAAGATCAACAACGGACTGACAGCATTGATCCAGCAAGTAAATTAAATAAAGGGGCTCGTACAAATGGTCATACATTATCAGCAGGGAAACATAATAAATATGGGACACACGAGCAAGTTTTTATCAAACAATTAGCTACTCAGGAGCTATCAGTGGAGCAGCAATTATATTATAAGGAAATTTCAGAAGCCTGTGTTGGATCCGATGAATCCAAACGCACGGTATGTACACACAATAGAAATTATTATACTTATAAAATATTTATGTATTTTAAAAATATTACTTTCAAGTCAAGGTATACAAAAATGTTACATCCATTTAATGATTTTGACCATTTCTTTTTCTTTTCTAGGAAGCTTTGCATAGTTTGTCGAATGATGCTGGTTTATACGAAATGTTACCCAAATTGTGTACATTTATTTCGGAAGGTGTGCGTGTCAATGTAGTACAATATAATTTAGCTCTGTTGATTTATTTGATGAGGATGGTCAAGGGTCTTTTGGAAAACCCAACATTGCATTTAGAAAAATACCTCCATGAAATTATTCCAAGTGTTGCTACCTGTATCGTGAGTAAACAGCTCTGCCTTAGACCAGAAGCGGATAATCATTGGGCTCTTCGAGATTTTGCATCCAGACTGATGGCTCAAATTTGTCGAACTTATACAACAGCCACAAACAATATTCAAACCCGAATGACAAGGATCTTTAGTCAAGCTTTAACGCAAGAAAAAATATTCCTTTCATCAGTATATGGAGCGATTGCTGGACTTGGAGAACTAGGACCAGAAGTTGTCAAGGCTTTTATTTTACCACGAATTAAGGATATTGGGACACGACTTGAACTTTACATTGAGGGTCAGGCACAGACTCAAGCCGATAAAATTTCAGCAGCAAAACTTAAAGCCTTGATATGTGTAAGTTCCGAATGAGACTTTGTTGTGGGCACTATGTACATTTATCCATTCCCTTAATCTTTTTAAATAAAAATAAGTATCAATATCCTGAATTGATGTAATAAAATTGTAATGTAAAAAAAATTCCTTTTTGTTTTTCTTTTGTTACAGAAATTAGTAGTACCCGTATTAAAATCGTCTAAGACTCCTCCTGATTTGCTGGATGACTACAAAACCGAATTTGGCTATTTGGGTCAGTCTCTTCATTTGTCAGTGATTCATCTCCGTACTCAAGAACAGAAACAACAACCACCATCACAGACTACTACATAGATTAAACTACATTCTTCAGCAACATTAAAAAGAAAATGGAAAAAAAGGCACAACAAAAAAAACATATTTTGTATTGTATGGCATGTTATGATAATTTATCTGGGATTTTGACCCGATGCACAAGAATAAGAATAAACACAGAAAAAAATTTGAATATGAAATGTGGGTGTTCCTACTCCAGTTATCTTCATTTGTTTCTTCATGTCATGCTCATTGACTAATTAGTTTTATACACATTTCTATTGCATGAACACAGTTTTACTGTCTTCCCACCTACTGAGTGTGCAAGTCGCAAAATTAATTGAAGAAAAAATGTCAGCTACAAAATTGCTGATTCTGATTTCGAATCGACTCCAGTTGAAACTCTCCCAACTACAGATATTACTATTATTACAATATATTTACTACTGTATGACATGATACTAATAGGACATGTGTGCATGTGTCATATCTGGGCTATTCGTATATTTGTGTATGTGTAATTTTAATCAATAACTTATCCTTGATGTGTAAGGTTTCGTTTTTATTAGACAAGATATTTCTACGGCCTCTTTTGCAGAGCTCCCGGGCTTCGCCTCCTAAAACATATGAGATAGTAAAATATATGTACACAAAAGTACGTGAGTAGATAAGAATATCATGACTACTCATTTTCTATAGTATTTCTTCCTACAAGTTCGTACACGCAGTCATTTCTCTTTTCGTCAGCAGGAAGTTCTGATCCTCAGTTACCCAGACCAACAACTTTGGTCCAATGAATTTCCCCGTCGAATTTTCTCTTTCTTCGTACTCAAAAGCTCATGCATCAAAGTCAAGTCTTTTTCTTAGCTCTTCATTTCATTTCACCCTACTTCACTCATGTTGCTATTGTCAACCAATTTTCTAGCTCCCTGGTTTTTCGGCTCCTATAATATTTCATAGCATTTTCCCTTCCTCCATACACAATAATTACAAAGAACCGTTCAGTTTTTCCAATCACAAACATCCAGCACATCACATAACAATAAAGTAAATAAACACTTTTCATCGGACTACCATGAAGAAGCAGGAGCGACTATCGTAGGAAAATAATTATGCACATGTAATTTTATTGCGTTAAAGTGTAAATTGTAATTACATCACATTTAATCACTAGCATATGTGGTGAAAGTATCCTATATATAAGTAGGGAAGGTAAGGGGATTCAAATCCAACTTTGGGGATATTATGTACAAAAGTAATAACTAATGTGTAAAAACAAGCAGGCACTATGATGATTATTATTATTATTATTCGGTAATCGTTTAATAGCCGGGTAATTTCGTTGGACTTGTGCCTATCCTTGTTCCACCCTTCCCAACAAAAGGAGTTTGCGGTTGCCCTTGTCATTTCATTTGAGAGTTTTACACGAGTACACAGGGAAGGATCAAAAAGACACAAAGACGAAAATCCGGGACAGACGACACACGACGACAGTCAAATGCACAATCGGATTTTATATCAAATATTTTCTCCCTAAATTTTCATTCCAACTAATGGACATATGAAGCTTAAAATATTACATGTCATTTTCACTCTGATTATGATCCCCATTTCATGAACAGTCTGAATCTGACTAGAACCTTTTGAACGTTTCACTTTCCGCGTAGGTACATATATGTATCGTATATATACTGAAAGGACAAAAATCATTAAATTTCCTAAGACTTTTTGATTTCAATATTGCTAAAGTACATATACTTCCCTTTATTTAACAATTTATCAAAGACTTTCTGTTTTTCAGTCGATGATTATCAGTTTTGTCCTCCGAATGAATTTTAAAGTCCATCTTTTAACTTTTGTGTACTTTTCTATTCATTTAAGTTTAGCATTGTGCATTTTATTTAACAACGATAGATTCAATTGGAAAATTGAAAATCAACCTGTTATACTTTTTACCGAGCTCTGCCTGACTCGTCCACCTCAAATCTCGTTTGATTGTGAATATAGTTCCCAGTAAAATTTAATAGAATTTGCGTGTTTACGAGGGAAGGGAGATTGTACAGATTTATTTAGTGTGCATGGAGATCTGTGGTGTTTGTACAAGTGGATACTGTGGGAATGAATACGAGGGAAAATATGTGCATCCAACTATACATGCGCATACATACACAACCAAAGGAAATCTGAAGTGTCAATACAGGTGGAAGATCTTTCACCATTGATATGGCATTTGGAAAACCAAAAAACCCACAAACTACCCAAAGGACCTCGACAAAAAGTTTCAATTTCAAAAGCAATCGACCACATCATTCATGAATTCTACCTGCAAATAAACTTTCATCTGAATGGCAAACAAAGATAAAAACAAGTTCCAATTAATTTTCATAGTGATCATCTCTAGACTCAAGTACGTAAGTACACATGCATAATAAACGATATGAAAATAAAATTGGAAGCTTTCATGGATCGCATGAGGACATATGACAGTTGAGAGTTTTGAGAGAATCGAGAGGCGGATGATTAAAGCGAAATGATGAGGATGAAGATAGCGATGATGATGATGTTGGATAATATTCTGATATAATTTCACAAGTAACGAACGAATGAGCGGACGAACTAAAAAAAAAAATTGTGAAAAGGTAACCTGTAACTTAAAACTGGAGCAATTAACCATAAAACCGTTTGTTGTTTCGTACGTCAATATGATTGCTGCGGCTGGAAAAACTTTACACTGTACACTGAACAGTATGAGTACAAGTCTCTATACAGTCTAACAATAAGTTGAGCAAGCAGTATGGTATGGTACGGATGAAGGAGGATGGAGAGGATCAAGTATATTTCCAAGTTTCCTGGCTCGAAAAAATAAAACACAGGTGACAGAACCGAAAACCTATTTCCTTCTCAATCTCCATGTGCAAGAGACTCTGAGAGCAGCAGCAGCTAAAGCCAGAAAGAACACAAGGGAAAACTTTATATGTTATTATATTTATACCCTTGATCATGATTCACATGCATACATTCATTTTCATAGCTCACACACATTAATATACCTAATAATAAATGTAAGCTTTGTTCATTGTATGTACCTATTACATTGTAAATACACGGGACATATCAGAACCCCCTTGATTGTACATAACAGTTAACAGTAGCACCACAACAGATACTTTGTTCAGACTTCAGACTTCAGACTTTGTGTGAGATGTGTAAAAGTGTACATACTTGAAAATAACTGTCACTTCCGTATTGAGTAATTTAATCTGGGTTCTCTCTCTCTCCTCTCTTTCCTCTGAATATCCTACAAAGGCAAAGGGGACAAGAAAGTGACGTTTTCTATCATGCTCCTAACTACGGCTCAAATCGTTTGACAGCCACTATATTGTATCATGTATTGTATACTATACACATGCACAGGAATCAAGAATATTCTGTAATGCTCTCCTTGTTTTTATTGAGAATGTGGAATGGGAAATTGCTCAGAGACCGTAAGTCAATATGTAAGACTCGTCCCATTTCCTCGTCAGTTTATTAAGAAATGAACAAGAGTAAATTACATTTTGTAAACCTCACTTATTAATTACCTTACTCGTAATTTCTAATTAGTAATTAGGAAATGCTAATTGCATTTGTTTATTTCTAGGACTCAAAACGCCCCGTCATTGGAGAAATCAGGATGAATTTTCGTACTTTAACTATTCTTTCATATGCTATATGGCTATTTGCAGAGTTTACCTGAAAAAAGTAAACGTCCAAAATAAAGCTGGATTGAATGTTATGAAAAATTGAAAAGTCATCAGTTGTCTTGGGTGTTAATTCGTAAATTATTGAGGTTAATCAACCTCTGAATGTGAATGTGATTGTGAATTTGGACTATGAACTACGAAATGTACGTATAAGAAATGGCTTGCTACAAATTATTGTAAAAAATGTTGCCTTTTGCTTGTTCATGTTCATATAAGTATGTATGTACTGATGTTGGAGTTGGAGAGTGTGCAAGGGAAATTTCTGATCCTATTACGTACAGTACAGAATGCTCAAATGGGTGGGTCAGCTATAGCTTGAGTTAAATACACACACACACATACATGTACATAGATTCTACTCATTATATCTACACATGTAATTTGTACTTGGTAGTCCCTCACTAACATCTCCAGTCCCATAGTCCACATTGTATATTTGTATACAAATACTATACATACTATAGTCTCATGTGCATTCAGTTTCAGAGTAAATCCTCTCGACTCTCTTATTTAATATAGACTTTCCTGCTTTCATCACCTTCATTTTTGGGTCCTCATAGCTGATACTCATCAGTCATCACATTTTGTCTTCATTCACCAGCCAGTCAACCAACCAACCAACCAACAACCGAGTATACATATGCATTATACATATTTACCCCCATTGATCACCAATATGTGCACACACTCGAATAGTCCATAGGTAAATCGGTATAGGTATAGGAGGTGAGTACATAAATGAACCGGTAAAGTTACGTCAATAGTGGTCATCATTCCGTAATGAAGATATCGGCTCGCACTACTCAACTTCCCCAATCATGTACACACTCACTCACTCACTCTCTCTACAATACATGCATGTATACGAACATCCTTCTTTATCTGTAGTACTCCTCGGTCCCATTCATCATATACATAGTTTTTTTTTGTAGGTGAAAAATGACTCGGGTTCTCTCTCTCTCTCTCTTTCCCTCTTGTTTTCTACTCTCCACCTGCTGTCTATCTGTCACAGCCAGTGTCTTCACAACCTTCTCTTAACTCACCCCAAATTAAACGTCATTAGTAGAGCCAATTTGGTTTTGATCATTCAGTCATTGTTTTTCGTCGTTGACATCAGTGGAAAATTCCTGTAAGGAATTCAAAGATTTTATGGTCTTTCTTGATGGAATCTCAAATTCCTTCCATATATACCTACCATATTAACACAGTCATCTGTGGTGCGTGTTTTTTTCTCGGTTGTTGTATTGAATGAGACAATTGAAAGATACATGGAACAAGTGAATATTGACGACGTAAAGTCAACAATTGTTGGCAGAACTTGACAATCCGAAATCGAGAGTTTTTAGTTGTGAGCAGAGTTCAGTGAAATACGGATCATTGAAGATGAAGTGGTCAAAAGGGCAAAAGAGTTGGGTTCAGAATCCTTTCAGTTTACACTGATAAGAAGAATTCAACAGTGTTTCAACTACTGTCAAATGCTCAAGTGCTCAATGTTCGAATTTCGATTTGTTGGACGTTATAAAATGGAGTTTACACGGCAAGTGTCAGTTAATAAGTATTTGTGCAATTTTCTAATCCTCATTTTCCCAGTGAAAGGTTTTGTGTTCGCCCGTACGAATTTTCGAGAGAAATTTCATAGTGATCGGCAGAGTCAGGGACTTTTTGAGACTCGGAGACTCGGTTTCAAACCAACGGACTGATTGAACTAACACAAAAGTCTTTGTGTCAATTGGGAAACGCAGAATTTACTTTTTCATTCTCTGGGTAAGTTGACTGGGATTGTTGAGATTCCTTTTGAGTTTATGGGTACACACATGTTTTAAATTTTCCATTTACATACTTACTTGGAATTGGAATTTGAGTAATTGAGTAACTAATTTAACTAAGGGCTGGAATTTTTACTTTAAGTATTTGTTTAAAATTTTACGTAATTTACATTTGTTTATTATGTCATTGTCGTCCAAAACTTGCACTCATGTCAACTACAACTATCAACTATCAACTCTCACAAATATAAAAACAAAAACAATGAACTATTAGTAATTACATACAGGGAAAGAATATTTCCCTCAAATTTCCACTGAAATTGTCTAAAATTAATGTTGGATGCTAAACTCATCAGCAAAAGCTAAGGGAAATTCTTGTTACAACTACAAAATTAGATGAAAATCCGTATTAACCTTACTGTATGTATAATGTATATATCGTATGTAGGCTTCACACACACTCCAGTAAATAAATGTGGAGTACGAAAAAAGATTTCAACGTGTAGTACTACTTGTTCACAGTGTGACAGGAGGCTCAGGAAGTTGAGTTAAATTGGTTTGATTATGTACAAGCACAAAAGAGGAAGCCATTTCAAAATTTGCATAGAAATTCTACAGAACATCCATTGAATGACTAATCAAAGGGAGCAGATTCGAGAGTCAATCTCAAATTTGCTGTAAATTTGTTGTAAGTATGTACTTTGTCAACTCACATACTGTGTTTATATATATTCTCTCTCCCACACATACACACACACACAACAAACCTGGCAATCAATGAATGAATATATAATCGACATTATCATCTCCCATCCCGAATCTGCTTTAAGAAAAAATCTATAGAAAATCTCATTGTAAGAGATCCACATCAAAATGACGTCAACCTTCCTCTTTTACCTTTTACAGTTTCCTTTTTACAATTTTCTGTCTGTGTTTATTTGTAAATGTTTAAGTACTGAGATGAGTCCAAGGCTTGAATTCCAGGCGTAAATCATGCATATAGAAATCGGAAATCGGTAAATATCACACATAAATAAAGTCAAAAGGAATTGTTGAGGAAATTTATTCAAAAAAAAAACCAGAAATCACAGAATCGGCTTTCGGCATTCATACATATCGGGTGGTGGAGCTGAAGAGTTGAAGGTTTGACGTTTGCTTGAAGTAGGAGTTTGCATCAGTTTTTTGCCAGCCAATGAGAGGAGCCTCTTTCCATTTCCGACTCTCAATTTCAGGCGTCTCTTCTGCTCTGACGAGTCACAGCGCAGATAGTATGTACACCCTATGTGATTTTCGACCGACTCCGTTCCGTCTACTCCAACTCGTCGTCGATTTTCTCTTCTTCTTTTCTCCCTTCATTTCCCTTCATTGTACATATACGATATATATATGAAAAAGGAATGAATTTCAAGTCTATTGATTTCTCTTTATTTATATACGTTTTAACTTTAACCCGAAAAATAGGGATAATATTAGGGAATGTTTTGTCATTTTTGTGCATGCTATGAAATTGACAACATTCTCAAGTGGATTCTTAAACTATACACAAAAGACAAATTCGGCCAAAGTTTGTTTACTGTAAAAGTAATTCTGTATAGCGACTACATGTGAATTGGCAATTTTTTTTTAATTATTATTATCGAGAAGCCAAATTGAAGTGGTAGCATTAATGAAATTTTAAGGTAGGTTGTAGACGAATTGGTTGAGTGAAGTAAAAAGGTTGCTCTGTGTCAGGGAAATTTTGTACGAATAGAAGGGAATGGCACATGTAAACAACAGAGACGAATGAGAGAGAAGAAAAGGGGAAAGAAGCCAGAAAAATGAAATGAGAGAAAATGAAAAAAAAGGAAGAGGAAAAGTGTGTAAATACAAAGCACGATAGCATAATATGCAGCATGTGTGTTCGTATATATGTATCTGTATTTGTATACTTCTCATGAGGGATGCAAAAGAAAATTCATCGTTTCCTTTTTTGACTGTATTTGGTTTCTTTTCCCCATGATTCTTGATGTGTACAAAAATGATCCAATAAATTCAAAATGGGAAACATGAAAAATATACAAACAAACTTTCACAAACTTTTGTGGTGGTATTTCAGTATTTGTACATGGTGTGGATTCTGTAGAACAAGATTGGTTGAACTTTTTTTTGTAGTACAAACGTGTCTAAACTTGTATCAAGTTGTATCAATTCTTAGTTCTTGCAAGGATTCATTTATGTGTTAGTTAGGTTTGTTGAGCTAAAGGAAAAGCATTTCCTTGAATTTTGTACCTACAACAAGTTATCCATTAACGTGCGAGCGATTGCGAGGTCATGATACATATGAATCATGAGTGAATTTTTTAGAATTCAGATTCATGGGCAAAAGTTTATGTTTCTTTTTAGTTTTATGACGAGAATCCTTAGATTTTCAAATTCAATAACTTTATGATGTCAATAGCTACTTCCTCTGACTACACGAAGAATTCAATTTAAAGAGTAAATCGTCAGTAGAACAAGTAGGTAATCTTTCGATTTCTCGTTTTTTTGGATGGATGAGCTGCAAATAATAATCAAATTAATTATACTTTTAAATGCACAAATTGATATTTAAAACATTCCATCACATACCTAATGCAAAAAGGTGTATCCATCCAATCCAATCTTGTGATTTTGACTCATAATTTTAAGATTAGGCTGTGTACACAAATTATAATTAAATTACAAGTGAGAAATAAAGATTAGGTTTAATTTATTTATAAAGATGAACAATCAAGGGAAATTCGTGTAAAAATACCTGCCTACGTATTTTTACAGGAAGATGAGAATGAAATTTTCGGGGGTTTTCTAACATGTGTATGAAGATGATAAATGTGTAATATGTGTGCTTTGATGTGGAAATTGCGCAATGATCCGGAAGGGATTGAAATCCAGATGGAGACTTTATTCTCTGCAGACAGTCCGATATGGACTTGTGGGGAGTTGAACTCTCCCAATTCCGAAGAGATCTTCAGTAGCAACGCTTCCAATATGACGGGCTTTGCGCTGCCATCCCTGGAATTGGAACCACTACCCAGTATCTTCACCAACACAAATAATTACAAGTGAGTGCTCCCTTCTCATTTAGATTCTCATTAAAATCCTTGTTAACTTTAAAAAACGGGGACAAACAAAGTGTAGACATTGTTAATCAGTCTTTATTATCGTTTATACGAGTGCCAGTCTTGAATTATTGTGGATAGCTTCCAATGGAAATTTTGTATAAAAAATTTGTGCAGTGGATAATTTTGAATGTTTGTTTGCATGTGTGTTGAAACTCTTAATTTAAATTAAAGTTGACCTAATTGTTATTCTTTTAAGAATTTTCTTCATCCCATCTGCATTCTGTGTGTAAACGAATTAAAATAGAGAAAGCTCAAAGCTGTAGATTTGGATTCGAACGATTTTTTTTACTTTCTCTCTGTATGTAAACACTTAAAATAAATTTTGACGCCAAAGCGACTGTTATTGGGTAATTTAATTATCATTTGGACTGACATGCACGTATAATCACGTGAGACTTAACAAAAGCTTCATTTAATGGAGAAAATAAAAGTTTTTTTTCACTGTATTTACGACCAAAAAACATAAAAGGCCTTTTTTTGTGCCCATGTAATGATTGTCTCGTATTTTGTTTGAAATGTAAAATATGTACATGGAAATTCTGCTAATCTACTAAATTCAACCGTTCTAGAGAGAACCCATTATTCCGTGACAAAAACGAACTGTCGGATGTTCTATTCTCATTCAAAACGTCTCCTCAAGTCGGCGTCTCAGTTGGACCAGGTCAAATTTCGGGTCAGCTTTCCCCAATGCCATACTCTGGCTCATACCCCTCGTCGCAACAGGTACCCCAGTCAACGAGTCAACCCTAAAAATTCTATTGTACATATTTAATGAAATGAAAAGTGTGTTGTCATTTTTTGTATACTCAATTTGTCTAAATGTTTGTGTGTATATATATATATAGCTTCTCTCCCCAAATGGCTACTCACCCAATTACTGTATTGACCAAAATTTTGGAGTGGGAACTCCGACTGGTCCTCCACCCGGACCGAATTTCGGTGCAACATTCCCCTCGATGAGTGTGAATGTGTCCATGAATATGACTATGGGCTACATGCCGGAAACCACGTTTCAACATCAAGTGAGTCATCGAATTACAGTTGAAAAGGGGATATACAGATACATGTATGTACAAAACGGTGGGAAAGCTTCATAAGTAAATAAATGGTTGTTGTTTATTATAAATAAATAGTGGCCTGGACCTGGGCAGCCGGTAAATAGTCAAGTGGCTCCTACATACGCTCCTTATGGCACATCACCCACCCCCAGTTTCTGTCACCAGCCCTACACCACAACATACAGTTTTGCTGCGGATATTCGACCTGAACCCACACTGGAAGCTTTCCGGTCACAATGGATCCCCACGTCCACCTCACTCATAACCACAGCCAGTGGACTGTCTTCCACTTCCAGAAGTTTCTCTTCCTCCTCCTCATCCAAAAGACAAAAAACTACACGTGAGCAAAGCTATATGTATAAATATATAAATGTAAATGTATACTAACTAAAAGTTTTCATTCATCTTGTACATTCATAGCTTCTTCATTTATTTGATTGTGTTGATTGTTTTGATTGATTGGATGTTGTACATATATAGGATCCTCAGAGACGATGAGCCCAACTCCGGGTGGTTTCGGGACCAAAGCCAATCTATGTCGGATCTGTGGCAAAACATATGCGAGACCCTCCACATTGAAAACTCACTTGAGAACGCACTCTGGAGAGAAACCGTACCGCTGTATGGAATGTCACAAGTCTTTCAGTCAAGCGGCCAATTTGACAGCTCATGTCCGAACACATTCGGGTGAGAAGCCCTTCCGTTGTCCCATTTGTGAGCGACGATTCTCTCAGAGTTCCTCCGTGACCACGCACATGAGAACTCATTCCGGAGAGAGACCCTACCGTTGTCGTCTCTGTAAGAAGGCCTTCTCCGACTCCTCCACCCTCACCAAACATCTTAGGATCCATTCCGGGGAAAAACCATACCAGTGCAAACTCTGTCTTCTTCGTTTTTCTCAATCTGGAAATTTGAATCGGCACATGCGTGTTCACTCTACAAATCCTTGAGAGTGATCAGTTTTACCAAAAACACAAAAAATCTACACAGAAAACTAAACCAAAACAAAACGAAACGAAACGAGTCAGTGAACAGATAAACAATTCATCTGTTTCTATAGTCTCCTCCAGTAGAGTAAAAACAAAATCATAATAGACTGATTTGTATGCCATTTAAAAAAACTTATCATCTGCGAGAATCACAGTCGTGTCGTCACTAGTTTTTACGAAGATAACGACAATGTCGTTTATGAGGAAAAAAGAACGAAAAAGAAAAGACAATTTTCACGTACAACTCAAAGCACAGAGACACAGCTACTGTCAGCTACAGTAAAACATATAATATCAAAAAAAAAAAAAAAAAAAATCATCAGCTCATGTCTGAAATGGAAACTGACGAAAAAAAAGTCAACTTTACATAGTCAAATTATACATGAATTATAATAATAATTAAGGGATTTTCATTGAATCAAGTTTGTTTGTGAATTTGTTGTTTATACCTATAATTTTTTATTTTTAAGCTGTCGCTTAAATTCCCCGAGTTTAGCCTTCATTTATAGCTTTTTAAGTATTACACAAATTAATAGTCTCGTGTATTTTACACCAATCGTAAATGGAATAAAATTAAAGGGATAGCTACTTGATACTTCCATAAGCTTTGATTTTACAAAATGTCAAATTCAAGAAGGAATGTCTTGTGAAACGAAGCAGGAACGGTACAGGGTCAAAGTGAAAGCCAAAGTTTAGCAAATAAGTAATGAATAAAATACACACACATCACACATGGTAGTAATAAAAATATCAATAAATATTCTTAGCAATTAGTGGATTTTGTGAGCTGTCGCTGCTAATCGCGAATAATGTACATACCTATAGGTATATTTTATAATTGTAATACAAAAAAAAACATAAGTACTTACATTCATTTTATTTGATATCTACAGTGAACAGCACAGTTTTATATAATTATAATATTGTGATCACAATAGTTTGAGGATTTCAACTAGGAACTTTATTTTATTTCTCAATGGTCAAATACCGTTTGTCATTTTTTTTGTTTTCATTTCGAAAGTTGCATTAGGAGCAACGAAAAACTATCCATATAGGGTCGTTTAAATAGTTCGTAAAGCTTTTTGTCCCAATTCTCATGCATGTGGACTTGGAATGAATGATTTGATTCAAGTCAATGACTGAATGTGACCCCTTGCCCTGTGAAAACGGTAGAAAAAATGACAAAATCTGCAACCTGGGAAAAATCTTGTACATGTCTCTCACTGTAACCCCCCCCCCCCCCCACACACACACTCAATTTATTTTTGAATCTATTAGTTTGTCGTGCTGATAAGGAATTGAGCGTTGAAAATCTATATATATATACAGTCTGTAGCCTCTAAAAGTATTGTAAAAAAAGACGCCTAGTCAGTCAAAAGTTTAAAAGTATTCAGTTGGAGTTGGTTTTAAAACAAATCTATAACTGAAAGCGGATTTTTTCTCCTTGTTGTTGTTGTTATCCTGTGTGTTTCATGTTATTCACGTTTATATTTAATACGGACTTTAAATATTAATTATCATAGTCAATTTAATATGGAATGAAGTACGAAGATGATGATATGAGCTACAACTAATCTGTATAGAAATTAAAGTAAAACCCAATGACCACCATGTATTTAAAGCGAGTGTTGCTTTTATGAGGTATAATATTCACATTTACTATTATACAAACAAAACATATATATAATAATAACTGTACACAATTAAATATTATTGTATTACTTACGTATAAAATATGGAAAAGAAAGCAAAATAGTCTGCATGAAAAATAAAACGGTCAACTTTTTTCCAATTGTTATTCATGCCACTGTGTTGACTGAGCTTCATAAATATAAGCTCTGTTTTCATCTTTTACGTCTTTTTACGTTCAAATTTAAGACGCATTAGCCAAATCGAAATGATTGTATAGTTCTATATAACTGCGTGCATCGTAAACTTGAAATTAAACACTCAGATTGCCTTTTTTTCCCTTCCCAAGTATCCAGCTTTGATAAGGGCTGAACTGAGACGTTCAAATTTGCCATTTTTACGATCCCCAAAACAATGAATCCTTATCGTCGTACAGCCAGAGTGCCACAGAGATAATGATATTGAATGAATCACTTGTAACTTTCTCACGATCATTCGTAATTTGAAAAAATAGTTTTGTGGATTTTCAGTTTTTCCACTCTCATTCGTCTGATTCGCCCGCCTGTCAACAGAATTGCATTTTCCCATCAGCACAACTGCGAATCATTAATAAGTTTACCTTTTCAATCTTGTATTTGTTCATTGACCTAATTGTGGTTTTTAAAAACAAAATTTTATGAGTGAAGGAAAAGGAAAAAAAAAAACAAACGGAAAATTTCCTACACCAGAAGAAATGAGACAGAAGGATTAAAGTGAAATGCCTTTGCAAGTTTTGAGTGTCAACTACTCGAACAAGTCTGCTGTTGGCTGAGTAGAATATAGAATAAAAAGTATCATATTCGCACAGATCAAGTGTAGAAGTAGTGCTGAAAAAAACAAACGATCATAAACTCATGTCAAAAGTCAAAACAATATCAAGAGCGAGCTTAGAGTGAAATTCGAAACGAGAGCACTTTGCATTAGAGAATATATTTATGTAGACATCAAAAACATATATCCAGTTGTTGGTTCATTTCCTTCTCGACACGATCTCTCGAATACTTACATATGTTGGTATACGTATAATGTCAGAGAGGATTCTGAATTGGAATCTGCGTAATGCATCAATGTAGGTATTTATACACATATCTGTACGAATAATAAACTAGAGCGAACGCATCTCGTATGAATTTTGCAGTCGTCAATAATAAAACTTGCATAACGTAAATATGACTCAGGTTGGTGATGATTGACAATTCTTTTGTATTGACTGTATTAGCATTAACAACTATACTGAGGACTTGACGACGCTCCTGACTATACTACACTTGTTCAGTCCTCATTTGTAATTCCAACTGAGAAGCCAAGAATTCTTATAACCCCGTGCACATAGCCTTTTCAGTTGGTGAGCTGCGACCATAAGTAGAGCTGGATCTGGAGATTCATACACTGCTAAACTGTGACAGTTTGCATTTATGTTCATGTGTTGTTGTGCCAGAGGAAAACGAAAAATTGAGCTAAATTTGTGGATATCTTCAATTTTTCAAACCCCACGGAAGGACTTGAAATTTCAGATCGTGCTTTACAAAATCAAAATGAATATTCATCTACTTGCCATCAGTCTCATTTTGAGTTGTTCAGTGTTGTTTGGAGTAGAAGGATTTTCCAGTAATTTGGTTCCATCCAATTTGTTGCCATCCGACCAGCAAAAAGTGATAAAGTCAAGTATGCCATTACGTGGGATTCGTCTCAATAAATTTTGGTTTCCTTTGAATTCTACAGGTAATTACTTCATACTTAGTATATTTCTCTGGTGAAATTTGAATGCTAAAGACTCACGAGATGTACCTATTTTTGTAATTAGAAACATCGCTGTATCGGGTAGACTTTCAAATGAGTATGTACTTATTTTTAATGTGTGTTTCCATGTTTTTATATTTGAATCTCACAGAAACGTATGTATCGAGTAGAGATGAAGTTGAAGTAGAGTACACATTTACACCCAGCATTGACTCTCTGAGAAATATATCCAAAGGAGCTCTTCACATCCCGACAATTGTCTCCCGTTTGGCTAGTTACAAGAAAAATAAATCGGAAAGTAGGATGAGAAAACTCCGTATTTATGGTTCATTTTATTTCCTCGAAGATAGAGATGACAACTCTTCCACTCCGGCCTTGGTCTTCTCTACAAGAAAACTCCTTGAAACTGCTCGAATCAGCAAGAAAAGACACGTTCTCGTCATCACATCATTTCTGAATACTATCTTCGACTCCACACTATCACTCGCATCAGCATCATCATCATCATCATCAGGAGGGACTCAAATGAAACGCGTTGCTGTGGTTTTCACTATAACCAGTCCTTGTCATTCCATTCAAGCTCATCTCTGTTCATCTCTATTTGATATCAACAATCCTACTAGCCTTGCCTTACTTAGGGTAGACTACTGACTGCACATGCCAGCAAATTGTTCAAATCTCTTTATTTTATTGTGAGTATAGAATCAGTAGTTTAGAGTAACTTATTGCATGCATATCATAAAAGTAGCTTTTCTGACAACTCGGGATTCTTTATGTATTACTAATTTCCTGAGCCATTAACAATCTTACCATTTTTAAGCTGTTATTTTGACAGAGACTCAAATTTTTTTTATTCCTTTCTGCAAAATCTGGGCAGTCAGCAGGATTCTAAAAAATCCCTTGTTGGAAATTTAAGTGTGATTAACAAATAGGATTTTCCAATATGTAAATTTTGTTTTATATCTGCATTTTTAACTATATTTTTAATTGTAACTACATAATTTTAACTTGTCCTAATTTACGACGATCGTAATTGTGTATTCAATACTGTGTGTACTTAGAACCAAGATCTCGGATATGCTAATTGTCATAGTACGCCAAGGTCCACTACTTCCTACACATTTCTACATTCATATGATACATACCTAAATTTCGAGTTTTTGGTTGAGATGAATAAATATGTAACCACATATTTTCAAAATTCAGAAATGAAACTCAAAAGGATCTTATAGTTTAGAGGGCTCATAGATATAAAAGATTTCCGCTTTCCATTACGTAATTGTTTTGAAACTTCATTTGTGATCCGTTTGCGGTAGCTGTATATATAGGGACAAAAAAAATAGGTACATCCGTCGCCTGTTTGGCACGTGTCTGTCAATTCTCCCATACTTTTAAGCTCGCGAGACAGAAAAAGGACTGATGAAGTTTGCGTAAGTACCATTCCTGTTTTCATTCTTAGCAGTGGGCTCAAGTTTTTTTCACCTCCGTTTTAAGTGTATTATAATTGTGTGATTTTGCATGGAAAGTGCTACAATATTCTTATAGTAATAATTTAATCTGTTTTGATACCCCGAAGAATCAATATGTCGAGCTATACGATATACAGGTGTATAAGTATGTATATAGGAATCAGAATTTTCTTTTTCTTTCACAGTTGATTCCAAGGAAAAGTTCAATTCATTTGCTCATGAAACATCACAGCTGTTTGTATAAAGTACAGATTAAAATATGTACAGATATGATCCGGATCCGACTTTGTTTAATTTGATCATATCCGTATTTCGATCGTCATTCGATCATAAATATGTAAATAGTTAGAAATTTGAAATATCAAAACTGTTAATGAATGCGTTCGTATATGTACAGTAGGGTCGACTTTTGATTTTATTCTTTATTGCTTTGAGTTTTAATTTTCATACAGTCTACACACCATAACAATAATTAATAGTATTAATAGTATTATGTACAATAACTTGAGTATTACATTTAGTACGTGTATAGTATTTATTTGTATATATATATATATAGACATTTTTTGACTTCGAATTTACTACTACGTTCATTTTATGTTGTATTCCTATAGTCCTATACTTCTTACAGTATTGTACAGTACTTATCAAAATCTAGTTATAATGTAGTTCTTTAGAATTTAGACATATATTCTAATACTATTTCTGTGATTATTTATATTATTAATATCACTCGACTTTAGAATTTCCAGTTTGAATAATAACTTTGTATTATTATTGCTATATATATACCGACCTATGCACAATGTATTTGTATATAAGTATGTATGTACCAAACTCTAATTAAATATTGTACACATTAAAATTTACGTACTTGTGGTTCTTGACGTAATTCATTCATTACCATCTCCTTTTAAAATATTCTGCACTCTTTATTCATTACAACTAAATTAAATACTTGAAGACAAGAAAAGGAAATTTATGGAATTTATAAATGCTCAAAAGAGTTCATTGACCTTGTTTTTACAGTATTACATAAATATTACGAATTTAACAGAATTAAGTATATATAATCCACAGTTTCTATATACGTTAAAATACTCATTCTCTATTGAATCTCGAGACATTTCTATCACTGATCACTAATTATTTTCTCTTATCTACATATTTCATTACATTTAATTGAGGCACTATGACTATAATTATTCGTTTGTCAATCAGTAATACTAATTAAGTATATTCCGACACTCTCTTTCCCGTTTTTTATTCAAATTTTACATTCTAGACTAATGTTGAAAATTATGATAAGGAAAACGGCCTATTGACTTTCCTAACCATCTGCCGTCTGCAATGAAGAAAGCAAAAAATTGAAAAAAATAAAATGATTTGAATACTGAAAAATTGATAACTGTGTAGAAATTACAAACTAGATTTTAGATCGTTTTGGCACGTTGTTTGAGCCTTTGTTTCCGGATGCTGGAGCACCACATGTCATTCATAGTTAGTATTTAAAGATTTTCCTTAAAAATACTATCCAAAGTATACGATTATAATTTAACAATCTTAACTACCTAAATACATCATGCACTCGTGTCATTCATACGCAAACTGTATAAATGATAAAAGTATAAATTGTGTCTTCTTTTTGTTTGCAAGTTTGATGATATGGGCAAAATGGACATGCAGGATATATATGAGAGAAAATGAAAATAAGACAACATAAATAAAATGACAAATATTTGGAGAATATCTGTGGACGCAAGCACACGGTGAACGTTTTTTGTTTTTCATTCTAAAACTAGTAAATACGTTTTATTTTGCTACGAATAATTTACAAATAATACCAATTTTTTCAACAGTAATAATCGTAAATAGTAAAGTAAATGTCATCATTGAGTGTGTTTATATATTCTTTTTCCTAAACTCAAAGTCTTAGAGAATAAATTAATTTGTTGTTGAAATACTTTGTTTACTATTACTGTTCCATCATTACATTACGTTTTATGCTTAATTATGTAAAGTTAAATGTCGTTGCATAATTTAACGACACTAGATAAAATCTCTAAATATATATATTTAATATATGTATTCATCCTATTGCTACTGGTGCATTTATAGAAAAAACACGCAATCAAAAAAAAAAAAACTAAAATACATTTAAAAGTGATTGAGAAACAAACTTTTGAAACATTTCCGTTCACACTGTACTCCACATATTTGTTTTATCATCTTCACATATTCAATATTAAGTAAGTGTACATTGTCTAGAGAGTTTTTTTGTATGTATAATAAGCAATAATAGCGTAATTGTTGTTACATTTTCACCTTCTGTAGTTTGTATTGTATTGCATATTTAATTATGAATAAAATAGACATTACACGAGATAAACATACGTATAATATCTGTTGTAATAATATATTTTATGGTAAGACAATGTAAATCTTTTGTCATTCGTAGCAACTGAATATGATTACTCACGAATGTGTAAATTTGTCCTTGTAATTATATAGTCATGAAACGGTGAATGAAACATTTCTCATATATTATAGTCAATTATTATTTTAACTGCCTGTTAGTATTTTTCCTAAAGCACAAGTTCTGTTTGATTCTGTAAAAATGCTTTCACTTTTATTCATTTTAGAGTCTAAAATTTAGACATTATCTGTGAAACCATAAGAATTAGTTTAGTATTCTTTAGTCACTGAAATCGAATTTCACATGAATTCCCCAAAATGATCAGTTATTTTGTTATCTTATTTTAATGTTTTTGCTGATGTCACATCTCTCACATTTCTGTCTATTTTGTATATACGTATTTTTATAGATAAAGCTCTAGCAAAAAAAAGTTACCTTAAAAAAAGTACGTGCTAAAATAATTAATAATACATACAGTATATATGTAATAGTAAATTGAACACCTTCAATCCTTTATCGGCTTCCATCTCATCTACTTTTTCTTCGTAACAAAACACATTCAAGCAAAACTATAGCTAAATATGTACAAGTTAAACTTTCTACGGCCTGTAGTGGGGGAAAGTGACATTTCTTGCTAAAATTTCGTTTGTGAAATATCCATGGTTGTAAACGTGTATAGGTATATGTAAATCATAATAAAGTTTTGCTTATTCGATAATAATAATTTATACAAGTACTAAAATCTGTTTAGTTTGTATATATATATATATACATGTGATTGATTTATACAACAAATATGTAATAATAATGTGTATGTATACATGTAATTTTAAACCTATTTTTAAACGCATAACTAGATTCTATCACATACGGTTCCCAGTGATACAAAAAAAAAGAAAATGCGAACGCACAACTTTTCTTTTTGTTGTTGTCGCTTTTCTTACTGTTGTTGTTTATTAGTGTATAAAAAGAAATGAATCATAAAATGTGGGACCGTTTGTACTCTATATTTTTTGCTATTGCTGCTTGAATCAGGTGTTCAAATCATTTCATGTACACACTCTCCATCTCAAAAATTTTCTCCTCAATTAATACATTCTATTTGTTTGATACACTTCTGTACACATTATAATTTAATAGCAAGTTAAAATTTGTACCACGTCGCCTAGTTTTCCTTTTTCTCTCCTCCGACTGTCACACACACTTAAATGTACCACACATGACCATATAACGATTTACAATTTACCATAAGTACATAATAATCAATGTCAACAAAAAAAATTACAAATGATTATACGTACACTCAACAGTTTTCAACTCCAGAAAAAAGGATCAACGTAAAAGTTGGATTCCTTTTGAATCGAGTTTTTAAAGCATTATTTTTTTCTCACAGAGTTGAAGTTAAAGTCAAGAAACAGTAGTATACAGAATAAAAAATTAGTTTTGATTGACAACTGACTTGGACATCACAAATTCATCTTAAAATATACGTAGATGTACTACTAATTTGGGTATTTTTAGTGAGTGTGTACGTGTTTGCATTTTTTCAATCTTTCTTTTCCACATGTCACGATTCGATTTTCAATAAACTAAATATTAGATAATAATCTACTATTCGGCAAACTCAATTAAACAAAATCACTCGCAGGTGAATTCCCATCAATGTCATTTTTGTGACTTTTTGACATACAAAAATTCCTTTCGCTTACTCTTTCTTTACATCATTAGGGATTTGCATTGACTTATTGACTATAACAAACTCTTTGGAAAATCAGAAAGCTCTCAATTCATATGTATTAAGTAACATAATATAATATTTTTTAGCACCTATACAACATTTTTCTTTTCCCTTTCTTCACTCTACAAATGTAACAAATATAAAAGCAACAATAACGGTTTTTAACAATTTAATTTACACACAACCAAGAAGTGCTCTACATATTAGCATAATAAATAATACAACTTCATGTCAAATATAATTTAAGTACCATTATAGTTTTCATTGAGAGTTTGAGTGTTTGGAGGCGCCATGCTTTTGCTCTTTCCTTTATTTTTTCAGTTGCATTCAATTTCAAATGTGCCGGTAAATGTTTTTTTTTTGGAAAAGTTGTTTGTGTCGTATTTTGCAACAACCATAATTTTTTTGCGTATTAATGTCGCAAATAAAATGGGAAATATATTATGTTATGTGTTGTAGTTTACTGATTCACAAAATCTAACATTATTCTGACTTGAACATTCATCATCTTCACATATATACACATGAGATAATAATAAAAAAACCATAATATTAAGGTAAAATTGTTATAATCATAATAAAATAACGCAGGTTGTCTCTAGTAATAATTAACTCTTATCAACATGCATGTATAATATACAAGTGTATGTAGATAGTTATTGCTATAATGTAGTAGGACGTATATAAGTACTTAAACTCTAATAATATATTTTTGTGGTCATGCCGTAATCATACTATATAGTCAAGTAGTAATTAAGTACATTTATAGAGTAAAATCTAACGTCGTATCATAATCATTAATAATTGTTCCGATTATTGATTGGCATCCAAAAAAACTGGCCCTTCGATTCCTTCAAAACGTTCGTACAAATCACACATATAAAGTGTGTGGTCAATGAAATGGGTAATCACTGTCATCCTCTCTTATCCACCATATGAATCGGTCAACAACTAACAATTAAATTCGAGTCAAATATACAGATTTTTCACATTATTTTGTAACAACCAAAAACAAACAAAAAATTAAAAATCTTGTTGCAAGTCATAAATGTACATGTGGCTCGAGCAAAATTCATTCACTTATTTTCCTTATCTGTGTCTGCATTAAGTACCACATTATTACAATATTATTTTCATAACAATAACAATAATAATAATGTAATAAGTAAGTATTTAATTATTTAGTTCATGCTTTACAGTTTTATACGTATGTTTTACAGTGCTTAGTCATTTAACATAATATCAGAATCCTTTTATACGAGTATAGTGAGTACTTATAAATTACTAATTATCATTATTATTAATTATTTATTGCAATTTTTTGTATCTGTAAGTTATAGTGTATAATCGAAAACTATTATTGTATGTAATAGCCATGTATAAGTAATATTATTGTATAGTAAATAGTATTTTTATTTTGTTGTCACAATTAGTATTGCTTTGCTGTTTCAAACTTTTTTTATTATAGCCGGTTTTTTATAGTATGTATATATAAGTATGTACTCTCATTTTATCTTTTACTTTTTCTTACCTTCATTTATATTAATTTCATAATAGTTTTATTTATTTATTTATAAATAGGCCTAAGTTTATTACTCTGAGCTAGTTATGTTAAAAGTGTAACAAGTAAATAAGTACATTTTTGTAAGTGTTGTTTCTTATTGCGATTTATAATTGCATTACGACGGAAATCTGGTATTTTATTTAAAACACGTTAGTAATCACTTTTGGAACTTGAATTTGATTCTTTGTCCACCTGTTTCCTTCTTTTTTTAACTACATTCTACGACTATATAACATGGATTTGTTTAATAGTACAATTAGTTCACTGCTTGAAAAATTTACGATCAAAGTCATTGAATATCTCCTTATTTATTCCCTTTTTACTAAAAATCCAATTTATGATACTCTATAAATTATTTCTAATTCCTATCAAAATTAACTAAATCACGCAAGGACTTTACATACATTTAACGAAAATTTGGCCACCTATATTTTCAATATTTGTTATAATTTCCAGGTAGTTACAGTTCAAAGTAATATCAATTCAGATTACTCGTCTCGTAGGCCGCAATATTCAGCAGTAATCAGTAGCCGCGTTAAGTACACTAATGTTTAATAATAAATATTCACTGTGTTCACAAATACCAATAACATTTGCTTAATTTGTATGTTGTACATATTAGTAAAATCTGAATTTGAAAGCTACGTTTTTTGGCTGTCTTCATTTCTCAAGTACTTTTAGTATTTTCATTATTATTAGCAGTTAGGTAATATTGTAATTGTTATTTTTTTCAATAAATATACGATTTTATCTATGGGTGTTGTTTTAATAGTGTTTTTTAAATACACAAGTAGATATCTCGGATGTAAATTTATGTAACATACGACGATTTAGGTTCAAGTAAATTTGTAAAATCTTTTTGAATTGCGTAATCTTCATCCCTTTTGTCGTTTTTTGTCTTGTTCTTTATAATAATATGTTTTCTTGTAATACTTTTAAAAATATTCATTTGGCTATATATTTAGTGAAAAGATTAAAGATAACATATCATGTGATGGGTCTTGTAACACGTACATGTGCCATTCACATTTTTTTTACTTTAGCTAGTTAGGTCTCGTGTTGTAAACGGTTGAAAAAACGGCTTCCAAGTAAGTGAAAGAGAGAGACTATAAAAGTTGTCAATTATTAACAAAACTATAGTTCAAACAGTGAATTAGCATTATATATGGTATAGGTTTAATTTTCTCAAGTTTCTTCAAAGAAATGTCGTGTTATATTGAAAATTCAGAGGGAAGGTGATTATGTTTTCTGAGCTGTTGCAGGAGGATTTGTTTGAGATGTTCCATTCGGTGACATTGTTGGAGTTGGTGGTTGACCTTGTTGACTTTGCTGGACAGGGGATGATGAGCTTGTTCCACTTCCTGAGTGAGTTCCCATACCCTGATTCCCACCGTCTAGATGGTCACTCCCATGCACAACCACACTGAAGTATCTCTCTGTGAAATAAAACATGATACAAAATTAATTTTGTCCATATGGTAATAAATAGTTCTTCTGCATTTACAGGATAAACATTTATTTTCAGGACATTTTAGTACTGTCATATTCAAACAAAAGATATCACAGAAACTCGAGAGTTAAAACGGAAGTGTTAGATAGAAATAATAAGTACGAAATATTAGTGAAAAGTTAATGGATGATTTGCATCAACTTACAATTTTGTTTTTATAGAAGGTCGTACAGTTACAGCTGCTAAAAAATAATTATGTCAATTTTCATTTAATTTGTTAGAGTTAGGATTTGTTTGGTGATGCTTCACAGCAAATGCAGGCGTCAAATTTCACACTAAAAAACGAGATTAAGGAAAAATAATATAAAAAATTAGGATTATTCATTAAAATTATGAGAAATTGTCATTCATGAATTCAGGAAATGGAAAAGATTAATAAATGGCTTCACGCCATTTCATATAGAAAAAAACAAAAGTAAAACTCAAAAAAAAAAATGTACTTAATTGTGGTGGTTCAAAAGTTAGTAAAATAATAAATAAGAAAACTTGCAAGAAAACAAACTATAAGGTTAATAAATGGTTATAAGTTATAAGAAAAAACGAATTGACTGTCGTTGTCACACATAATCAGAGGAGAGGTATCTTACCGTCGTCGATTAATGTAGCTGTATTGGGTTCTGGCCCTGGTCCTGGCATGACTGTGGTCATGTAATCAATGTTTTCGTCTATGATAAATGGTGCGTTCCATCTAGGTAACGGTGTTGATCTCGAGCCAGGATTTCGTGAACCTGAATTACTACTCGATGGAAATAAACTGAGATTCGTTGGACTGATGACTCCAGACATACCACCAACCGGGTTAATATTACTGTAACTGAATAACTATATAGAGGGGGAAAAAAGGAAATATTATTTCCAATGAACCAATAACCAAATGACTTATACATAATATACACACAGAAATGAATTAGGCAAAAGTTGTGTCTTACCTGTCCAGAGGACTGAGAATGGAGATGACTGAGGGAGTAATCTCTAGAAACGGGGAAAGAAGAGCGAGGGGAGGGACTGGGATCATTTCCTTGCGAATTAGGACTCAGAGGACCTCGAGACTCCCTTGCTCCACTATTCGAATCACCTCCAGAAAGAGGAGGTGTATTTGAGGATGGTGGCGACGCGCCATTACCACCACCCATTTCCGTTGACCTGATAATCGTCACTGGTCGGGCCATTGCTGTAGGAGGTAGCGGTGGCGGGAGCATCTGAATAAAGGAATCGAATCTTTGTCAACCAGTTTCAAGTGAGTATGTTTTATTCAAAAGGTATAGGAAGTAAACAACAATGAGCCTTAGTAAATATGTACCTGACTCGAGCTGCTGTAATAAGCCGATAGTTTGCTGCTGACTCTTGCATTTCCACCCTGTTTGGTCATGAAGAAATGAAAAAAAGAATACACATCGTCATTAGTAAAACTAAATTTGTTTCTGAGCTCACAATAGGTACAGAAAACAAATCAATTCTTTTAACATTCACTTATACGTTCTAAATTTCTTCTAGCCACTGAAACTGTGTCTATATTCTATAATATAATATTATTGGTATTATTTGTCAATCCATATGTATAGCTAAAAACTTTTAATTCACGATTCGAAAGGGTGTGGATTATTTCATTATAAAAGCAGGCAATTAATTGTATGTATACGTATTACGCTGAATTATTCTCAATGGACGAAAATGAACAAGTTATATACATGTATAAAGGCAACTCTAAAAATTGAAATGAACACAGTCTACGGCTAGAAAGAATTTTTTCAAAAATCGCTTTACATAATATAATACCTGGCCTCCAGTACTCTGCGCTTCTTGGCAAACGAGGGTAACGAAATCAGAGAAAGTGTCGTGACCGTTCTCATGGTACTTTGCCGGACTACCATGGTGTTCATGAGCATCCGTGTGGTAATAAGAAGGTCCATTTCCTCCACCTGAAAGGCTACTCGAACCCAGAGTGGTAACGGTCGTGTGCTGACTCAAACCTGAAAAACGGATTCAAAAGACGAAGAAGACATTTGATTATTTCCCTCATAATTCCATTTCCCCTTCTAATTTACATTTTACTTTCAACACAGAAAACAAAGTAAATACAATTACGAAAAAACAATTACTAAAACTCGAATAGAAACACGTAAAACGTCTATTAATCAAAATAGCAACACAAAAAAAACATGCTCTTCAGGAATTCCTATTCTATGATCTATATATTCATATATAAATATCATATATATCTCTTACACTCTCTCATCTCTCCCTACAAATAATATAGTTTAGTTTCCTATAGGTATACGTGAATTTCAGTTATTTTTTTAAGTGATTCGAATGAAAATATATATGCATAAATAGTTGCAAGAAAATGAACTGCAGTGAACCTCAATAGTTAACATACCAGGTCTTATGGAGAGTCCCAATGGTGAAGGACTCGACGGGCATTGGTTGGACTCACGTGGTCCACTACTTACTCGATTCGTCTTCATGACATGCGAATGACAATTATTTGCAGAGGATTTTTGCTGTGTGTGTCCATGATGATGTCCGGAATGATGATGGTGTGAGGGATGATGATTATGACTATTATTATTATTACTACTGCCGTTGTTGTTGTTATTATGATTATTGCTGTTGTTGTTATTATTATTATTATTATTATTATTGTGATGATGATGACTGCTTGTGTTGTTACCTTGATGATGGTGTCGAGCATGAGAATGAGAACCTAAAAGTTTTGATGGTATCATATAATTTGCTGAAATTCTGTCCGATATGTGAACTTGATAATTTTACTCTACAATTTATCCCAAGTAACCTTCCTTTTCCTCTAATAAAGAAAATACCGTGAAGAATCCACCCCATAATATATAAAGGTACTACTACTATGTATAGAATCTACTACCACCTTTCACCCAATACCTTTAGAAACTAAAAAATCATTCAATGTGAAGCAGTTGGAAAAATAGAGAACAATATCTACCCACTACACACACAATACATTCAAGCTGTAGAAACATAAAAATTATTAAAAAAAAGCCCAGACAAAAAATAAATGCGCATTTTGGATGCAGAAATTCACTACAAACTATTTCAAAATATGTGTATTTGTGTATGCATATTTTTTATGCCAATGATTTACCATGATCAACTTCTGAGTGCCAACTAGCTTGACTGGATAAAGATGCAGGGCTCTGGCCATGACCATAGTAGGCCACTTCATTATTCTTATCCCTTCCTCCACCCACATCCAAAGGATCGTCTTCCGAACTCAGTCTTCGCCTCTTACTTCTATGTTCAGTTTGTGGACTAGGTAAACTTCGAGGCAGCGCCAATGGACCTTCACAAAAAATAATAATAGCGAATAAGTTATAAATATTTAATAATAATACAAGTGTCATTTTGTCATCAATGATAATAATCTATGCAAGTATATCAAGTAGTACTTACTATAAGTGCCGGATCCCATGAGAACTGAATGATCCGGGCCAGGCGGAGTGTAGCTGTTACAGTAGTAGCTACTGGGATTTTCTATCTTGATAGTGGGCTGGAGTCCGTTAGGACCTTGGACTATGGACGCTGTATCGAAACCAACAAATGCAAACGAGGCTTATTATAAATACACGAGTACCCACCGAATACGCATATCAAATAGTACAAATCTCTTTAAAACTTGTCGCACAAAACAAAATCCAGAATGCCAAGAGGGGGAGGGGGGGGGTGAATGGAGGAAGGAATGGAAATGGAGCTTTGAACTCTAAGAGGGGGTAAAAGTGTCAAAGTATTATCATCACGGCGCGGCAGTACCAGCTCATGTGTTTTCATTGTATATTTATTTATTTGTGTGAACAGCTACTACTATGACGTGACGCTTGATCACTGTGGAAAAAGCCCTCCAGTAAAGAGTCAAGGCAAATGCAGTGTGACTTGTAAAAATGTGTGTATCTTCTATACAACCTCCAACTTAAACCCTACTCGTCGAGATTTCTTGGGCTTTTGGTTACTATCCTGTCCTCTGATCGTGTCATCTGGGTCCTAATCAAATCGGATCCTATCGAAGAATTCACAGTACAACTAAATGAAAAAATCCGTCTTCTTCACCACTCCACGTCTTAAATGTGCACCTCGTGTTCTCGTCGTATATCTGTATCGTTTTGTTCTTCACATTCAAAAACTTGAAGTAAAAGCAGTAAAAAGACAGAAAATACTTGTACTGTATACATACTTGTTTTCATAGTCATGTGTATGAACTAAAGTTCAGTTACTCACTCACTCAGTCAAGACGAGAGCCCTTGAGCAAGTTTCTCCTCATTCAGGATAGTAAATTGCATCTTGCGTCATACAGAATACGAATGGTAGCAAATGTGTAGAAAGGAAAGAATTATGAGGTAAGCACGTTGTGTGCATGCTGCCTAGGAATTTTATGCTTTTTCTTCGTCTCCCTCTCCTTTTTTTTTACAATTCTCGTCTTCTGTATCCTCAGTTTACAGATAGTTTAACTGCTCATCTATACAGAATATCCGTCTCTACTCTCGAGTCTCTCAACTCCAATCCAAAACATGACATTCATATGGAGAGAGATAGAGAGATAGAGAGAGAGACAGATTGAAAGCATCTTTACTCACTGAATAACTTGAACGAGACTTCCCCCACAAGTCTTCAAGACATTACTTCAGTACTCTCCTTGTCTGTAAATCTGTAGTGGAAAATACCAATTCGAATATAAAAATGTGTGCGTGTGAACGTGAGGAGTTGCGGACGTGAGCGTCAAGTACTGTACACGATGATTCGTAATTCGAATACGAATCGGGAAAACTTGACAGAGGAGGATCATATATACGCTTTCCCTACGCTATCGACTCCGTTCTCGTTCACGTTCAAGTCCCCAATCGAACATCTAAATGCTTCTCTTTCTCTACTTCACAAACATCAGATCAACTTCCCTTTCAATGGATACTAAATGTCCGACGATCAATACTAAAACGACACACGTACAAACACATGCTTACATACGGATATCTACACAAAGAAAAAGTCGAAAGGTCGTCATATCAAAATCAAATGTCCTGTCATTGCATGAGGGATAGAAAAACTATATTATATACCTAAAGTGTATATACGATATACTTCGCCATCACCACACCACAAACAAGTAGACACCGCTCTTGTCCTCCCTGTCAACCCATCATCATCTTGGACATGACAGACTTGCTCATTCACACTTATCATTTCTGTTTTTCTTTTCTTTCCTCCATCTCCTTCCATCCCCTGACTCTTTAGATTTTCTGTGAACGACGGCTTTTTCTCATTGCCTTTCCTTCACTTTCACCCCAATTCCGTCTAGAGATTAACTAAAAAACTCCCTCCCTTTCATTTTCTTTAAAAAAATTATGATATAACAAATAACAATCGTAGTATGGATTACAAGGAGTTTCATCCTTGGAATTTTGTATCTGTAGTCGACTATCAACTATGAAAACTGTCTGGAGGTAGGGAAATCCAAAAATTCACGGAAGATGAAAAAGAAGAGACATTTGCAGATAAAATATGTAGAGGAAATTGATATGGATAAAAGATGACATTGGATTAAAAAATAAGATTTGATGGCAACATAAATGAAATGGGACAGCCATTGGATTTTTTTCTTTCCCTCGTTCGGCCCGTTCATTCGTGGGTTCTATCCATCCTCGTTCTCGTTTCCCTTGTCATCGTCGTACATTTAACATTTAGTCAAGTAGTTATTTGAGAACGAGAGTATAAGAGCAACGGTGGAAAGAGAGGGGTGAGATGAAGATGAAGACAAGGGAGAAAGAATCTAAGAGAGCAGGGAGGGAGAGAGAGAGGCAGAGGAATATCTACTTGTGCATATTTACTTAGACGGTCGGTAAATCCTGAAGGAAACCCACACTCGCTTCCATGAACATTGGATTTCCATACGAGAGCCATAAAAGAATCCAAGTGTATAGACAAGAGAAGGTTTCACTTTGGCCCCGACAACCGACAAGGATGGGAGAACTACTGTGAAGCCACGAGCTACAAATCACCACCGCTTATGAAATCTTCTCCTTCGCTCTCTCTCTCTACTGCTCCGGCTACTTGGAGTGTGTGTGTACTACACATGTGAGTCCATTTCTATACACACTCATTTGTAAAGTTACAGCATGCTACAGCATGACTACTTTCCCTTCACCCTTTGCCTTCTCACAAATCTATCTACAATCTACTCGGTTCATGTCAATGTATAATTCACTTGTACTTTCTCTTCCCAACTATTTCACCCTCATCTTTTGACATCCCTTTGGTTTTGGGTTTTTGAACATTTACATTTACACAAGGAGCATTCTGAAAATATTTATTATTATTTTGTAATTGTACAATAATTATTTTCATTTAATTATTGTGGAATTTGAGTGGGAATGTCCCTCGACAATTCCTCATGATTATTATTAATAAAATTCGGAGAGGAGCAAGAGCAAAGGATGGATGAATAAATAAATACGGCATTATGATGATGATAGAAATGATGGTAGAAACAAAAAGGAAATGAGGAGACAGAAGAAGAGAATTAGACTGGATGATGAGAGTAATCGATACAAAGTAGATGAGAATGAGTATAGGAAAGAGAACGAGAGAGAGAGAGAGAGAGAAACTGGAGAGACCCAGAGCGAATGGGGTTGTGATGAAAAGGGTCAGAGTTATGACCCGAGCAACTCGTCAACCTCGTACCTCCTGGAGTTTTTGGAAAACCGCAGTGACAAAGCTCTGCTCCCAAACTGCTTAGTTAAATGGCTAGTAAAGGAGCCTCCATTTATCATCAATTCGTACACACAACATTTAGCCTCCCGATGCATATACAACAGACCATAAAAGCTTCTGATGATATCATGAAATTACTACACGCCACACTGTTTTCTCTTCTTCTCTTTCCCACTATCACGATATTTTTCTCTCATTGCTTCAACTCCCGTTCTCATACTCATCCACACATACAGTCTACTTGCTCACACAGCATAGAACAAAACTCGAATCTCTCTCTTTATCATAGCTACAAAAATGTACAAAATATTATGCGTAGGATATGTACAAAGTCTACACACGCAACGTCGCCTTCTTTCCCAAAGAAAGAAAAAAAACTGTGGCTGTGGTGAAACTACATGAAATTTCGAATTTGCACCATAAATTCTTCTTAATAAAAACCCTGTATATATTTCACTACTCTCTCCATGTTCATGTTCTACATAAGAATTCTTCATAGTGACCCTTAAAATTGTGTTTCGTAAAGGAAACTTGTAACAAGTATGAGTACGACAATTTCTTTCAGTGTCTTTTCTACGTGATCTCGGTTATTCGAATTGTCCATTAAATTACCGTAATTTATAAATTTATAGAAGAAAAAAATATTCATTTGAACCCATGCATTTCCATTTTATCTGTCCTGATTGATTGATTTGAAGATTTAGATTGCAGACTGAAGGCTCTTTTTTTTGAGGTCGTCGTGAGATTCTGTGTCCGAATAGGAAATTGAAGAGAAAGGAAGGAGAAATGGGGGAAGGATAATGAATAGGGAAAAAAAGTATGCTGTACATAAGGCAATTAGAGAAATGTACTTTTGATTGAATTTTGTATTTGTGCTTTGGATTTTTTTTTTGGTGTATTTGGTTTTGGTTTGTACAAGTACCTTTTGAGAGTCGCCAGAGCTCTTTGGAGGAAAAAACTCCCGTGGCCAATATAGTGTCATTGCATATTACACCGTTGTAGGGATTGTGAGCGTACCCTGTCCAAATAAACCAATAGTCATTAGTCATGAATCAAGTAAAGTACTATCGTAATACTATTGCATTTTACTATCTTTTTTTTCATGTACCAAGGACAACCAACAGATTGTGGACAATGAGGACAAAACTACATTCTTTCGACTACACAGAAGAAAAAAAAATCATTCAATTCCTTTATATATATACTTTTTAAATACCAAAATCTTCAAAATGTATGCTCTCATTTACATTTAAGTTACAATCATAATTCATGATAATACTAATTTTTGTTCTATAATACCTTACAAAAACAAGAAAATTGTGAATACCTAAAAAAATTAATATCAAATTTTTATACACTAAGCAAATATGAATTGTTTAGAAAATTTTAAAAAGCAATAAATGATTGTACAGAAATAGAAAAAATAGAAGTGAAAAGATTGACAAGACAAATGATTATGAGACTGAACTGATAGAGAAATAGACAAGTGACAAAGAGACTTGGAAAAATAAATGATAATAATAAAATTGTCTAATAGATTTCATGGACAGACATGTAAACAAAGATAATTGGGCAGAAAAATGAGCAGAATGCAAAGGCCAAGCTAAAGCCAATAGATAATCAAAAAAAATATTTATTATGTGTATCTGTATATATCGCTCAGTCCGGATCCCCAAAGCTTGTACTGTGAGACGTGGAGAAAGTTGGGGAAAGTGAAAGTAAAGAGGCGGGAAAAGGTGAAGGATGTCCCTAGTGGGGGGGGGGGGGTGTGTGAACAAAGGAAATGAGGCAGAAATTGGAACGATTCAAGTCAAAAGTGTTGCTTGAGCTTGTCTGTAAAAGTGTTTTGTAGTGATGGGGATGGGATGATGACTCGTGGAAAGTATCTGTTCTTATTTTTCTGGGGCATATTGGGAGTAGTCCTAGTTTCATGGTATTTTGATATTTATTGGTGAAAAGAAACCTTTCTACCTTCCACTGTACAGAAAAACGAAACCATAAGTATAAAAATATTACTAACAAGCGTGCTATGGAACCCCGTGAAAGCCACAAGGAGAGACGAACAAATAAGAAGAAAGAGACAAAGACAACGACGACGAGAAGGCGAACAGTATGAGTGCAAGTACAAGTATGAGAAGAAGAAGGAGACGCAGAAAAGGAACTGCCGACTAAGGACTATCCAAGTCGTCAATTGCTCCCGCGTTATCTTGTTGGCGGAATGTATATGTGTGTGTGTGTGCCTATGAAGTTGCGAGTAGCGGGTTTTTATATGTTGACAAGAGTGGTTTTTTGGTGGGTGTTGGAAGTGAATTGATGACAAGTTCGTTCCTTCTGATATGGGTTTTGAAAACAAACCGACCTTTCCCGAAAGATGTGAATTCCCCATTTCTTCAAGACATACGAGCACTATCGTTTGTCATATGAGTACCAAGGAAAGACCCATATCCGCCTTGTCCCTTGAACCAGTCTCTCGTCTTTTTTCCTCTCTCTCTCTCTCTCTCTCTCTCCTCTTTCTATATCGCTCTCTTTACCCAAAAGAAAATTTACAACCACCAAACGGCATCCAACCACCATCGGGACCTGCCCCCTCTCTTTTGACTTCCCTTTAAATATCACCTATAAATCCCCAAATCTCAAATAGATTGCTCATCCATACTCATCTCTACTATTCAACATTTCTTCTTCTTTTCCTCTCTCACTCTCTCTCTCTCCGTCTACCTTTTTCAACTAACATAACATACATTACAAGAAGAGCACTTACGTATTACATTACCCATCTATGCATTCACAACCCGCATTCTATTTCTACATTTCATTTCTATATTTCCACACTCTTTCTCTCTCTCTCTCCTCTACTCCTCCTCACCCTCAACAATTTCACTCAATCGAAAAAACTGTAGCACAAAAAAAAACACGGAGATCCAATCCAAACTAAAATCACACAGTAAATACACCACACAGTCTAAGAGAGAGAGAGAGAGAGATGATACTTGCAATAAAGTCTAACTCTTGAACCTAGATCGGAGATAAAACGCTCGAGAGCTGAGAGCACAAACCCCGAAAATCCAAAATCATCATGGCTTTCAACAAAATTATTACAAGTCTCCGTTTTCATTTTGACTTGTTTGACTTCCGTCCCTGAATGCACTCTCTCTCCCTCTCTTCTCGCGGGTTTAGCCCATGGGATGGGACACGGTGAGAAAGTCCTAAACCTTTTTCCTTTGCAAATAATATTTTCTTTGACTCTTAGCCGCTGCCATAATTAACGTCGTCAGTTTCTCTCCCTCTCAAAAGGCCAAGAAGGAGAGAGAGAGAGAAAAAAAACGGAGGGAAAAAAATGAGCAACAGATTCCACAACTAACAGCAGTCACACAAACCAATCACAAACATATAAGTATATACGCTATAGAAGAGATTTGAGAGTCTTCCGCAGATACGGATATTGCATTCTCTCTGTCTCTCTCTCTTTTACCCGTATTCAAAATAAATCATTTACTCCAGAAAATAAAAAGAACTTGAGAGGGAAAGTTCCCCTGAAGAGTTGTAAGCTGTAAAAACTCTAGGGGAAAAAACCAATGGCACCATCCTATTTACGAGCCTATTAATCGACCACAATTATTCTTCCCTCTTCACAAAAAAATCCGAATCCGTATTGGTTTCACATATTTGGATGTCTATTCATTTTTCTACTCTCTTTGGGTGTCCGGACTACAAAACACGAATGTACATATGGATACAGAGTGTGTAGTATATCTATATTTCTTTGAGAAAATACGAAAATACATAAATACATAAAAGCTGACTTCACTTTACTTTATGACCACTTGCGACTTAAACGTAAATAATGTTGTTCTCTTTCATTTCATTTTTGTGTGCGGTGAGAGAGTTTCAATGGGACTCTCCACGTATTTCTATCAATATCCAACTATCGCTTGCTTTTCCAAGCACAAAAATATCTCAACTCTTCGTTAGTGCTTTTACACTGGAGAAAAAAAAATCACGTTTGACACTTAAACCCAAATCGAGGAAAAACATTTTTTTTTCTTGCAATTAGAAGGTCAAATTCATATTCTAGGAAAACTAGAAAAGTGTATGTTGGGATTTTTAAATCGTGTTGATATTGGGATATTGCATTGACATGTCCACGAAAATTTGCAATAGTCCATAGGAAAATAATGTAACATACAGTAAAAAAAAAAAGTATATAAAACAGCTTGAATCTTACATGAAAAAGGCCCGAGTAGATTTCGTAAAAAAAATATTTGTAAATATGTTCATGCATAAAAATGTCAAGATGGGACTTGACTGGAGTAACCAAAGATTTTAGCTTGAATTTATCTGTATATGTGTACAGATTCCCTTGCATGTTTGTATCTATACAATTGAAAAGTATTTTGAATAAATGGACTGAACGATAAATTTGACTGTTTAGGAAGGAACTAACGAAGGTTCATTGGATTCTCAGAAGGTTGATGATGCGAAAGGGTTACAGGGGAAAAGGAGTAAGAGATATTGAATAGGGACGACCATCAGACTTGAAATCTTGTAACTCTGAATCCTCTCTCTCTCTCTCTCCTCTCTATGTCCCAAGTTTTTAGTTAAAGTATGTAGTGAAAAAGAGAGAGAGAGAGAGCGAGAGAGAAAGGGAACAGGAAGTGAGTGCAATGCAATGGTTTAGTGAGAATCCGAACCAGTTGGGTAGATAATAAAGGCATGGGGGCGGTCCAAGGGAAAGAAGATGTAAATGGGGCTTGAAAATCGAAGGGAATCGAAGCACAATAAGTGAGAGAAAGTAGTGAAGAGAGAGAGGAAGAAAGAAAGAGAGAGAGAGAGATGAAACATGAAAATGTTCCAAGGAAACTGTTTATCCGAGAGGAAGTGGTGTGTAGAACACGACCCGACATAAATCCCTATTGTGTAAGACGAACTGAGAGAGTCATGAGACCGATTAAGGGAATGAAGATGCGAAGCTACCCGTTTACCGCACAAACACACACACACAGACAAGCAAAAGAATACACAAGTCCGTACATATACATACTACATACGTAGGCTCATACATATTACAAGATACACAACTCTTCTCCTTTTCCTCCTTTCCACAAGTCGACACATACGATGCTCGGAAAGCCCTCCTCTCTCTCTCTCTCTCTCTCCGTCTGTATTCATACACCTTAGCTCAACAGCAACATTTACGCTCGAGATATACATCATATCTCGTCTATATCTATATGGAGCTGAACCCTGGAGATATATGGGATCCGTTCACGACAAAACAAAGTACAAGAGAAGAGAAGAGACGAGGAACGGAGCAAAGAGAGAGAGAGGAAAATTTTACAAACTGCTACACAAGATACATTTCATGTGCTCACAAAATAATGTGCACATAGCAAATGCTTTCCTTTTCGTCTCATCCCGATGACGACAGAAGAGCAAAGGACGACTTCCAGTTTCTACTATTCTACAAATCCACTACTTTCCCCGTGAATACTAGAACTACATGCACCATGATACCTCGTGACCCACAAGAAAAACTGTTAGTATTAATTAAGTAAAAACAAGTTAAATATGACCCAAATTTCATTTCCGATTCGAACGATAACTTTTAATTCGTCAACTGTTTAAATTGCGAAATTGCAAGTCGGTTAATTTGAAGAAAAAAGCCTGACAGACTATCAATGAAACGTTAATATTGCAGTAGTAGACTTGAGCTGAGTGAGACTAATCTTAAGTGGTAAACGTTTGATGACATGGGACGTGATGAACGTGTTCTCATATCCTTCAGCAGGGACAAAAGAAAGAGCAAGTGGGAGACAGTCAGAGATACTGATACAGGCACTGAAACGGAGACGACAGGAGAAATAGAACAAGAAAACAGAATCGAATATCATGATTTATACAGCTTTTCCACCCTTCAAATAAAACCTGAACTTTTCCAACTCAAAAGACTTGAATGCATCCTCCTCTCCTTTCTCTCCTCTCTGTCTATCTCTCGCTCCTGCTGAACGAGAATGAAGAGACACATCAACCAATTGCTTCAAGAACCCAGCACTAAGCTGTAAACCACCGGCAATTTTATCCATCCGACTGAGTTCTGAATCGTGAGTGTGCTCCTGCTATAGACTGAGGTTCCAAGTCCAAGACCAAGTCAAAGTTAAATGTCTCAAGCCGACTCTGACTTTGGTTACTTTTCTTCGGTACATACACACACACACACTGAAGTATGCCGGAGGTATTCCTTTCCTTTTTCCACTTTCACCCCACCACCGAACAAGGCAACGGAGAATGCTGCTCCTCTCCCACTTAACCGTCTCATTGGGTACAGATCGTTTGTCACCCGGTAATAAATACGTTTGTGTATACGTCTCCTACTCTCATTCATTCACTGAAACGAACGCCGCTTACCCTCACATACCATAACGAATCTTTCCCATTTCTCATCTCCCCACACTAGAATTACTACAACAACAATACAATTTCACATGTCCTTGTCTCTATTCCTTACAAATCCTACAAACTTGTAAGAATTATCATAACTTAAAATATCAAATCGTCAACTCTTAAATACTTACGAACGAGAATCTCAAAAATTTGAAAGAAACAAATAAAAAAAATATATATGAAAAATTCTATTATATTTTTTGCATTGCTTCTGTTTACAACACATTAAATTGCATCGGATTCTGTACACATGGTACTAAACATGGCATTGACCATGCAGGATTTTTTGTAGCAATTTCACTCCGTTCATATTTCTCAAGTTTTTATTCAAACACACACACTTGGAATAAAGGGGAGAGAAAGGGAAGAGTACAGGAGGAGGAATGAAACAGTTTTTATATACTTGAAATTCAAAGGGTCCATTTGTAGCTCCACGTATAATGATATTATGTGTACTGTACGTAGAGAGACGAGGGATGCAGTTACATTTTAGCTACATGCAGCTCATCCATTTCAAATGGGAGAGTCATGGACGGGAAAGGAAGAGTTCCGTAGTAGATTCCATACGACGATTACATGGTGGATCATATCCTTGACGAGTAGTGTCCTGTGTGTGTGTGCTTGAATGTGAATAGTCAAGAGATGAGGATGAGACTCAGAACACAAGAGTGGTGTATGGACATTTGAACGGAGTAAGACCATACACGGAATGTGAACCTTGTCTTTGTGCCATAGCCGTGCTACCGTGGACACTCTCACTATCGGTCGTCGTCTTAGTAGTAGTTTTTTTTTGGTGGAAACGAGAAACGGCTAGTAGTTCTTCCTACAGCAATTTCATCACTCGTTATTGAGGAAGAAGGTAATCATAAGGCAGTCTTCAATGGTCTCAATGTCCACCATCCACCACCATCCCATTCCACAAACTCGGACCGAATGCACAAAAAGTGTCTCGGGATGAGTAAACCGTACACTCATAGATCCTCAATTCTTATAGTCATGATCATAGCTCTACAGATAGTCTACATACTCTCCCACTCTACACTCAGTCATGATGAAACTTGGTTTCCCCGGTTTTTTTTCTTTCCTCTTTCTTCTTCTTAACAGTTTTACTGTTTCAAGACACGCTCGCATTATATTTATACATGTGGCCACGTCCAAAAAAACAATCCATGTGAAAGTTTCCCGCTAAATAGTGAGAAATTCAAGCGGCACATTCTTTTTGCATATGGAGAACTTTGTAGTTTGAACAAAATGCAGAAAAAGTCATGGCCTGGAAACTTGTAAACGACATCCTATTCAGGTTTATACTCTGATTTTCAGAAGATGCTAGAAATTTTTATCAAATCAAAATTTATCAAAGATGGGATACTTTCTTGGGTGGAGCCGCATGTAAACTTGATATAGAAATTCAGATAGGGTTTGCTGGCGCGATGAAAGTTTATAAATATGTGTGCTTATGCATGCATTCACCATAAGTTCATTTCTTTCTCCAATCATGTCTCACATACTTCCTCACTTCCAACCATACCATACGTATATGTACATATGCCTAGTTTTTTTCCCCTGATTTGGATTTTAGGTCCTTATACTAGGGAGGATTCTCATCGTTTTCCCTTCTCAATAAAATAGCAGCTATGGGTGGTGGTTGAACGTGGTGGTGGTCACTACATGTTTTCACGTTATTTTTAGTGAGCAGCGAGAGAAAAGCACACGAGGAACGAGAACGTGAAAGAAGGAAAAGAAACGCAAGTCTCTCTCTCTCTTTCTCTCCTTCTGTTTCAAGTAAGACCAGAGTAAACTGTATCAAGCGTAGTCCGTGCAGTATATGTAGTCATCGCATCACTTAAAGAAATGCCAGTGGCCAACAAACCGGGAACATGGTTCATTTGACATGGAATTTATGCAGTCCGGACTGTCGTCCACGTCCTCCCAAAAAATGTGTGCCCGAACAAAAACACTATCCCGCTAAAGAAAAACGAAAGAATGGCTTCATTTTCGGCTTGAACTACTCAACCATCCTCAAATATCCACTACGCTGTAGAGACTTACATACCATGCACACACACACACACACACACACAAGACATTTAGCAACACCATATAGCTACACACAGAACATTCAGAGACCATATAGATAAACTACATTTCAAGATAGGGGTTAGACACTACACAAAATAGCTGCCTTATAATGCTATGGATCCTTTTCTATACAGACGTTACATATATTTCGTTGTTCATTCCATCTCGGAATCTGATCTAAATGTCTTCAGACAGCTTCCCTCTTTCTCTTTCCTTCTCTCTTTCTCATTGCATCGGCTTTATAGAGCTGGAGCCAGACAACTAGAGACTTGATCTAACATTACACATTACAATACCAGACTTTCATATTCTTCCAACCATCTTCCCTTTCTAGTACAACAAAAAGTTTAGTACACAACAAAGACTTTCACCACCTCATTCCATTTTACTTCCTTAGATTTCACTCCCAACCAACCATTTTTGATACAGATTTTTTACAAAGTAGGTACCAGGGGACTTGAGCTAAATGGTAAATACTTTGTGCTGCAAGAAATCAAGGAATTAACCAAAATTCCCATGGAATCCGATGAAATTCTGTTATCTAATAGAGGAATCCCTACTCGGAATTCTTGCTTGTACATTTTCCAATTTAATGAGTCCCCAAATGAATCGACTCGGAAAAGATAATCCCACACGGAAAGGGAAAACCACATTACCAGATATGAGAACAAGTATTAACCAAAGCCCGAGTGATTCCAATACACACGATGACTCGGACGATCATGATGATGATGATGAAGACAAGGAAATGAAATGTACAAAAGCAAAACCCACATTTGAAATCGACCACCATCAAGCCAGTCGAAAAGATTTTACTACGTAAAGTAGTGTAAATGTGTCTAGTATAATGTGAGAAGGATTGTGTTCGAGATGGAATGAAATGATGGTGGGAGCATTTAGTTTTAGTATTTGGATTCGAGTAGCTATCTCCCTATTTGCTGTATTTAGTATTTATAGTGTCTGAGAAAATAATTCTGTGCTACCTATGCAAAAAAGAGTCCAAGATGAGAACACTTACGGGACAAGTCCAAGGGAAAGGAGCGGCCACAAGTACATGATACAGGGAACAAGATACTCGTGCAATGTTCGAAAGGTACATTACATTGGTATTAGTATTAAACATGCAGAGTGTATCCTTAAGTAAGTGATGATGGTGGAGTGAGGGCCATAATTAAGACTTCCCCAAAGCATACGGCAAATTTCATTAATGAGTTGCAAACTGCTTGAATACAAATAGCTCTCTTCCTATGAATTCACCATGTACCCACGTACATATCCTTCACGCTTACACTCTCTTTTGTCAGCCCATTTTCATTTTCCTCACTTACACGATAGAAACACACAACTTTTCCTTCCCAAGCTTTTCTCCTTCTACTTGGTTACCCTCTCCCTCTCTCTCTCTCTCTCTCTCTCTCCCCCTCTCCCTCTCTCTCTCCCTCCATCCTCTATCTGTGCCGTATACATACTAAATACTTTCACCATGTCTATCTTTATTCGCTAGTTATTCCAATCAACATCCCATTCCAGACTCAGACGGCTCTCACTATCAACCCCAGCTATCTCACGACACTTATATCCTTTTTCTTTTGTACTTCTAATACAGATACTCTTTACTTTACACAAGAGTTTGTTAAGTCACTCCCCACAGAACTGCTCTGTTGTTACTCTGTGTATGCATATGTCGGACATCTCTCTCTCTCTCTTATAGTCATTATGATCATCATGATAATTTCCTGACTCTTTAAATCCTTCCTACCTTCTTCCTTTCCATCCCTCCGTTTTTATATGGAAACAACTATGCTTTCACATTTCTTTCCCTTCCTTCCTTGCAAGGATCCTCTTTTTTATCTTTCACACCCCACTCTTTAAATCTCACACAAGTTACAAATTCACAAAATCTCTATTTTGTCACAAATTATTCTTTAATTGTTTCCATGCGGAGGAATTAATAATTTATTGACAATATTTGATATAGCAAAAACCTGTTGTGTGGTAAATTTACCGGACTCTTTCATCAAATTCAAAGGTGAACCAGTGGTAGTGAAAGTTTCGTGTACAAAGCGTAAAAATCCGTAATGCAATGTTGAATCTGTCCTTAAATCTGGATTTTTCTATACCAAGATTCGTTGACTTCTCCATGTACACACAATGGATATATTTATTGTGAATGGAGTATAGACGACTCTCTTTGAATGTACCAGGCCCACAGCATGTTGTTGAGTATGGAAGGACTGGAAGTTGAACTGGAAATTAGATTGGATTATCGTATGTATGTGAAGTAAAGATGTGAAATGTGACGATAAATTCAGTTGGAGGTATGAATCAACGTTAAATCATGTTCCAGCTTCAGATTGTGAAGCAGCGAAACAGGGAGAAGGTTGGGCTGGATAGAGAGAGCTAGAGAGAGCTAGAGAGAGCTTGTGAAAGAGAGAACTGGGAAGGGGGGCGAGGGACGAGGAAGAATCTTCATGTAACATATATTCTCCCTTCGTAGTTCATACCATATGATACACCATGCACAGCATAAATATTATGGCTATCTCTATACATCTATACATACTCGGTATGTAAAACACTCATCGTTGTATGAAATACCCGTCTCGGCTTTCCAGTCACCAAATACCAAATAGCAAAACAATCAAAACTCGGAGTTCGATGGTTGAAAGTACGCACATACACACATATGACCCGTGTATGGACAGGGAAATGTCTACGCTCTCGTGATATATATTGCAGTAAAGGGCAGTGAAATTATATTGGGAGGATTCATGACGAGGATGAAGAAGAGAGAATGAGAGTATTGGGTAAAGATGTGTTAGTTTGGTTTGGGTCGGGTTTGATTTGGTTCGTCCTGTGGTTCGTCCGCGGTTTTGCACGAAGAGAAATCAAACCAAACCGAAAAATGGTAGGTTTCCACTTTCCACATTTTAGAATTATTTCCGAATTTCTAACATTTCCATGGATCCATATACGAATCCGAAGCTGAGGGCAAAGGAAATATTCGACTACTTGCGTGTGTGTGTGTGTAAATTCTGTAGCCCGTCTACTTTATGAATCATCGCTCACTAGATATTGATATTGACATTGGAGAATATTTTGATTTCATGGCCCCTACCCAAATATATTCATAGCTCTCTCTCTCTCTTTCTTGCTCGCTATCCAACTGTACGAGTCTGACCAATATTGACGACAAGGACAAGGCCGACGACAAGGATAGCGATGGTTTGAGTTGTAACAACGAGAAAGAGAGAGAAGAGAGAACGACAAGGGGTAGCAGATGCCACTCAACTGGGTGCAATGTAATAATAGAGAGATCAAATACTGAATACGAAGACCAGAAGAAATCCTCACCGGCTTGAAGTCGGATAATAAAAAGCCAAGAAAAAAACTTCATCTTCGTTTTCTCTCTTTCTCCTCCTCTGTATATTGCCCAATATGAACAGGAATATGAATATGAAAACCAGGCGGTCCACACAAACTTACAACTACAAAAAAAATATATATTCTTACACTCTCCTCCTCAAATTCATCGAGGAAGGAAAAACATACGGAAATTTCTCGTGCCTCAAGAAGAGGAAGAAGAAGAGCTCGAGACTTCCGAGATTCCGCTTTTTTCTCATATATTTTATTTTTCAGTGGGACATACTGTGAGAGAAAGCGAGAGGAAAATAGGAGATACTTAATGTAGATCGACACCCGAAATAGTTCATGAAATCTGTCGCTCACTCGAAACATAACTTTTCGTCTGAGGGATACAAGGGGGACATGATATGATATGACGTGTGTCTGTCATATTGAACATCTCTAGATATTCTTCCTTATTTTATTTTGTTTGAGTAAATCCTGTATTTTCATATTTTTCAGTATTTCTGTATCTGCTCCCCCCTACTCAGTCCTCTCATTCTGATTTTTCGTATAGTTTCCTTATGAATCGGGTGCGAGGGAAAAAATCCTTAGAGTATTATAAAATCTTGCCTTTGATTGTACAGTGAAGATAGGCATGGGAGAACAAGAATTTGATATGGATTCTCAAATGGTCTGTCGACTTGTCCATGATTGCCTCATGATGTGATCTCCTCTCCCTCTCTTTCTCTCTCTTTCTCTTTACAAAGGACTCAAGCGAGTCTGAGAGATGATGTCCGGGTATTTTTCGGGGAAGAGTCAGAGAGAATGAGTGCACATGATTAGGCATGTTGAGCAAGACGTGATCAGAAAGGGAGTGGTAATCTCTCTCAAGATCTGATGACATAAATTTCCGAGTCTTAGTTTCTGGCTCTGCACATGACGACATCGAGCACTTTTCCATGCAAATTCCTCACACACTCATTTGCATAGGATACTCTGCCACTACATAAACCAGTCCGCGAGCCTCGTTATTTTTTTTCGCTCTCTCCTACAACTTTACTACTTATGAGTCCTCCAACTATCCATATGCGTATGTATGTGTGTGGAGAAATACATAGTGGATGTAGTTAGTCCGCTCGTTGAATCGAGTGAAAAGCTCGTTACCCACCCATTCCCGATGCCCCATTCTTTCTCTCTCTCTCTCTCTCTCTCTCTCTCTTTATTCTCTTCATTTTCATTTTCTGCATAGTCTCGTGGTCTTGGTCCTCGCCTTGGTCTCCATTCTCCCCATATCCGGGCATTGAAAGAAGAAGAAGAGGACCCAAAGCCCGGAAAAAAATTTGCCTTCTCATCTTCATCTCCTTATGAGCCATTACAGCGATTAGACAATGCCTGTCGCCCGCACATTCTTATTTCACTCCTCCACCCATCCACACACATATACAGACACCCATACATGCACAGAGATTCTCCAAAACATTCCGGATCCTCCATCCTCGATCAGCATTACTTTACCTTTATTCAGCCTTAATCTTTTCTCGTTCCAACACTAAATTCCTACTTTCAAGTTCTCACCACCCTACACTCGAACACACACACACACACACACATTGACTTCCATCCCCATTTACTCAACCACAACCAGATTCTTTAGAGTCCTTAAATTTGAAATCTCTTTCTATCTCTCACTCTGTATTCTACCCCTAAAAATCCCCCAACTTTCTCTTCTTTTCCCATTACTTTCTAAACCTTGAGCTTTAAACAAAGCTAGACTAGCTCGTAGTGGTAGTGGAAATGGGAATTTGTTCGTCGTGGATCCATGTACACTCACTGTGCAATAATGAGTCAATTTCTGTTAATTACTCGCTTGTTCTTGTTCTTGATCGCGTATTTCCTATTTGTTGAAGCTCATGTAAATTGTGCGATCCCCGAGTAAGATTCTTCTTCTTTATTTTTCTAATTTTGATTCCAATTTACATTCTAATTGTACTGATTATATTTTTCTATTTATTTTGCTTGATTCTATGTCTGTCTCCCTCTGCTAGCTCTGCGTTTTCATTTGACAACTGATATTTCTTCCTCGCAGCTACTATATATACATATGTATATATATATATATATATTTGAGCTTGAGGGGCATTTAAACAAGAGCTATTTGGTTTTGGATGTTTCTAAAGTTTCGGGATTCTTGGTACTAGATTGTAGATTGTAAATGCTAGACTTTGAGACTGGCTTCTGCATTACCATGTGGATTTTTTGAAGGAATTTCTATTGGTGAGTTTCGAGTAAATGGGAATTGAAGGGAAAGAGAGAGAGAGAGACAATAGAAGAGTAAAAGTAAAACGAAAAACCAGTGGACGTCGCCATGTGGCCCAACTGAATTCTCCCTGAGCGATAATATGTGGAAGAGAAAAGATGTGTAGTGGGTGGCGAGTCTCAGAGATTTACGAACCTATACATCAGCTATAATGTCAGTGGGTTGCTGAGCTTGGAGTCTCTCTCTCTCTCTCACCACTTGCCCAGGGAAAGCAAGAGAGTGACTACACAGTTACAGCCATGGGCAACTCAATGGACTGATACTAAAGAACTATTATCGACAGAACCAACCTACCAATTCACAGGGCCCCATTATTATTATCTTCACCTCTACAAATAGCACCTAGTGAAACCCAAAACTCAAGAACGAGTAGAACAAGAACCCGGAATCCTTAAATGCTCACGCCAACTTAACCCACTACTCTTCCAGCCTCCTCTCTTTCTCTCTCTCTCTACTGCTCTGACATTATTAACGGTAACGGTTACGCTATATCTGAGGACTTTCCCTGTAGATTAGCTACAGCTAAAGAGAGATATAATAAACTCTATCTTGGGTATGTAGGTGACGATTTCATATCATATCATGACCAAGAGGAGGACGATTGTGGTGGTGGTGACGAGGAGGACAACCAAAAACTATGACGATTGTCCATATCATATCACTATCGCTATTATCTCCTCCTCATGCTTTTCGTTCTCATCAAATGGAAAGTCCAAAACCAGAGAGAGATTCTTCTTACTTCTTTCGAAGAAAATACCAGCAGCATCTCACAATTCACTCCAAGCCCATCATATCAATAAGAAAATCTTCTTTTCCGAACGTTTACCCATGTTTTTGCTTTTATCACAAATAACGGGAGAAAATCCGACTTTCTCTACACGAAATTCAAGTGAAAGCAAGAATTGAGTACGAGAGTCAGAATAGACATAAAAAACCAAGGACTTTAACCATTCTTTTACTTTTTTATACACATACGCACACACACATACACACACACACACACACACACACACACACGAACCCGGCATTCTTTCTTCAATGTTTTATACCGCCAACTACCAGCTATCAAGTACTATCACATGTACAGTGGACTTTTCACTTGCTTGCAATTCTTCTTCTGCTACTTTTTCTTCCTGTTCGAATCGTTTCTATATAATATATAGAACCACCAGCCAATTTACTCATCACTTTCACTCCTCTGAGTCCGTCGTCAGCAGAATGCCTAATCACACAAGCACCAGCTTTCCAACTCACCACCTCTCTCTCCCTCTCACACTTACACACACACACATACATACACACACGCACACACACACACACAAATACACATTGGACGAAAACAGAGAACCTAAAGAGTCTCATCCAGTCAACATTTAGATACGTACGTGCTTTGTATGGTCCGGGACTCGGATTCACATACGACCAAACGACGTGTCACATTCCTTAGCTTTCTTGTTCATCCGGGGCTTTCTCTTCTTCACATGTGAGGATGAACACGTAGAACAAAAAATGAGCGTACTTATTGTCCAATCCTAATGGTTACAAACAATAGTCATCACTAACTACCCAGGGGACACTCACTTTCTCAACTCCTTCGACAGCATGTCAATTTCCAAATCTCGGCTATTTACTCAATAAATGATTCAATGATTCGGAGCATTCGACAAAACTACTTGATTTCCCTATATTTTTAGCCGAGTCATATATATATGAATATCATTTGTTTTACATCTATAGATATGATAACTGGTAAGTACTTGTGAAAATATGTTGCATTGTAATTGCGTTTGAAAATGGAAATTGAATTAAACTGAGGATAACACTTGAAATCGAAATGAAGTGACCAATGAAAAAAAAAAGATTCGCTGGGGCATGCGAACAGTGAAAAATGTAAACAAAAACAAAACTCGGAACGCGAGGGACACGGAGTAAAAATAATACATAATGGAAAAGAATAAGGGAGAATTCGTTTTGGTTGCCGGCTTGGTCGCGTTACCCTTTTTGTTCTCTCCCTCTCTCTCTCTCTCTCGCAACTTCATAATAAATCTTGAAAGGGGGGGGGGGGGGGGGTAAACAAGAAAGTTGTCATTGTCTATTGTCATTTGTACCCAAAAACTCTCCATGTCTGGTTTGGGATACAGGGCCCTATTTAAAAACACAATTTCTACCAGCTAAGCATAAAAGATGATGAAGAACAGGAAATGAGGTCACAAAAAAGAAGGAAGAAAGCGCGAGAGAAAAAACGCAAACTGATCTGAGATCAGAGCAGCAGCACAAACGTATCTCGACTACTTTCTCTCCTCCTCTGTCGTATATATATTGTACATGCAGGGGGGACTCATACTCATGCTCAAGTTCATATGATATTAGGTCATTCTCGTATTCTTTCTCCCTTTAAGAGTCTCGTTTACTTTCTCTCTGTCTCGCTCTCACACAAGTCATAAACAAGAATTATTTCTTGGAAGAATAATTTACAGACAAAACATACAGAGAAAAAAAATACAAGACTTGAGTTTCCAAATGCACAATCATGTACGGAAGCCGAGTACAAGGGAGAAAGTACATGCACATATGAAAGGCACAAACATCCCGCATAACCAAAAAGCTCAAGAATTTGAAGAATCTCATGTAAAACGAAAGCAACCTTGTGATCGTCTCTTTACAGTAAAGTGATAGTGCGTGCTCGGAGTGCGTACATTCTTTACATAACAATGACGACGAAAACTAAAGATAAAAAGGAAAGGAAAAGAACAGCCCATAAAACAAATCCACTGATAGAAAATATGTATAATATTCATTTTATTATACTCGTCCATCTCTTTGAGAAATACAATCTAATTGTGTAGTACAATGTATAATACAATACGATATGAATCCAAATGTAAATGGGGAATGTGGACAACATAACTGATAAAAACCTTGAGAGCGGACACAAATACAGAGATCTCCCGAGCAAAAAAAAACGCACCAAAAATACATGTGCTAATAGCTAGTTCCCAAATTAAATAACATTCAAATGCCTCCAGACTTGTTTTTCTTTTCCCTCTTCCGATCTTCATTTAAATACACAAGGCGTATGTGTAGAGTACAAATCCAATCTGTCCATTAATAACAAAAGATAATTCCCAGAATCGACTGGAGTACAAGTTCAAATGTACCAATGGAATATGGAACTAACTAAACAGAGACAAAGAGAAAATTTACTTTGCTTCAATGTTGTATCTAGACTTTTATTCGTTTAATCTGTACATTCACATAGGCAGCATGGACGGTGAGCGTACACAGTAGGAAAAAGGGGAATTCGCTGAGTAAAGCAAAATTTTAATTAATATGTTTACTTTACTTTGCAGTTACTTTGTAGAATATATCCTCATATTTTTAGTCTCAAAATATTCTCTCAGCGCTCCAACTTGTCGTTATCCGTCGTCAAGTCTTTTAATTGGAATCGTTGGAAATCAAATTATTCAACGTGTATTCTCTATCAGACTTTTTCTCGATAATGAATCAAAATCCCAATTTAGAAAATTTCTCAAGTTTACTTTACCATTACTTTATTGTCACGGTAAAAACAGGGAGACGGGCGAGAGTGAGTCGAATAAATAGAAAAGAAAAGGAAGGGGAAAACAAAATATTTCAAAGTCAATAAGAAACTATTGTAAAACTCTCACCGTCTGTCCTCTCTCCTTCCAACCCTCCAAGCTCAATACTCGAGACTATAGAGAGAAAAAGTTTCCTACATTCGAAAACGTTAATTGATGATTGATAATTGAGGAATCAAGATAAAACAGTACGGGAGATCTCCAAGAAATTTTCTCGATTTTCTACAAATCTCTTGCTCTCTATCCCATTCTAAGGATTTCCTCCAGATTTCTCAGATTTCCTCCCAAGATCTTCTACCAATCTGCAAGTTGATCTCCCTATCATTCATTTTTGTTTCCGTCCGTCGTCGCTCTTTTGTCTTGTCGTCTTTGTCTGTGTGTATACACACAAACGACATTTCTTTGTCTGCTGCCTCTCTCTCTCTCTCTGTCTGTTGTATCGTACGTCGTCTAACTCCATAAACCCTAAAACCATTAGAAATCCGAAATTCTCGGATCTCTCAGAGATTCCCAGACTCGCAAGGCTTCAGACTCTCAGTTCAATTAGTTAAGTAGTAGTTTGAGCCCAAAGGTTGTAGGAAAACCCAAAGCAAACGTGAATGTGGAAAGAAACACATGCATGAGACAACCGTCCGACTTACACACACGCTGATGGAAAAAGGGAAAGAAATCGTCAAGTTGACACGACAGAGAGTTGGAGGCAGAGAGAGAGAGAGAGAGAGAAAACTTAGACAAGAAATATATCTGTTATCTATTTATCTTGGGGAAATGTAATGTATTGGTGTTCCTATACGGATTTGAATGTTCATGTTTTTCCGGGATTGCTAATTTCTTCTGGTTAATCACCGATAAGCTGAATCTAATCAGAGGGAGAGAGAAACGCAAGAGAGGGTGACGATCCTGACGGGCCACAAACTTTCTCCTTCTCTTTTTGTGTGCAAATCAGGGGAGCTGTATATACATGTAAAGAATAAAGAACGACGCTCACATTTCCTTCTAACACATCTAACTAGTAAAATAGCCCATGTAAAACGGAAAACAAAACAGTACGATGATGATTTTCATGTAAATTCTCATTCTATTGATGCTTGTGCTTGTAAGTGCGTATTTGTACTTACGAGAATGTAAGCCTGGGGATAGAGGAAGATTTTCTCTGTGGAGGGTTCGGAAATTGATAGAGGTATTAAAAGATGTAAGAAACAATAAGAAGAAGAAGAGTGAGAATAAGGATTTGAAGGCGATAAAATAGTAACTTTAGGGAAGGAACTGTTTTTAACTACAAATGCATCAGTTAATTATAAGTACAATAATAATGATAATGATACTATTTAACCAGTATGATAATTATTATTAAAAAAAGATCCCGAGCCCCAAGTGCTCAAGCAGCTGCGTAAAAAAACTTAATCAAATCTAAAATCTTAAAAATAAAAAGCAATCTATATAACTAATTCATATGCAGAAAATAGTGCTAAACTCATTTTCATTCTATAACAATATTAATTAATTCAATAGTTTTGCTATTGTTCCGTAGTATGCTTTTGATCTCGAATTGTATAAACAATTTATGGTAATTGTAAATGAAAATAATAACTCTTGGACATTTATGAAGTTTCCACAAATGTTTCAAACATTTAAAAAATTGACAATAAATTAATAAATTCAAAACTTTTTCTCAAAAGTCCGTAGCTCAAAAGAAAATGTACCCTCAATAGTCTAAAAAAAATGTTGTTTTTGTTGACTGCCCAAGGAATGAAATATATTTATGTAAAAATAAAAAGGAAAAAAGATAAAATGAAACTCACCCTTCAACCCTCGATCTTCATCCTTTTCATTATTATTGTCGCACATTCCGCTCAGGATATCTACACAAGCAAGAGAATACAATTAGTATCCACGTTTCCAAAATTAAAACCAAAAATCCAAAGCGTGACCCGGATACACACAGGAAACACACAAGCTTCACATGTCAACTTGAAATTCTCTGTACTCTGTGAAGTCTCGCATACACACAAATCAAATGTAAAAAAGAAAAAGGAGCATAAACAATACAATATAAAACATTAATCGTACGACGAGGAAGAAGATCCTGTGCCATAGATCACACAAAAATTCTATTTTTTCCTCAAGGAAAGTCACTAAACAACTGAGTAGCTCAACTCCGGTTTAGTTTTCTTGCTCGTTCTCTATTTTCCCGAGACAGATCTATCTAATTGTACGATATCTTTTGGAATTTCTGCATCCTATAACATAAATACATATACAATAAACTATAGAGACATGCTCTGAATGCCGAATAAAACTCGTGCACGAGCACGAGAATGGAATTTTGTAAAATGGAAAACAATGTAAAATGTGTGAAATGCTCAAAACTGGATTTGAGTATGTACATAAAGAAGAGAATACTCTGGAGCAAGTGAGAACGTTTGGACAAGTTTATTACCATCGTGGACTACGCGTTTGCTTCCTATTGTCGGTTTCTGTACATATTTGTGTGTGCTTTCCATGTGTGTGTGAGGGTTTTGTATTTGTAGTTATGTACGGTAAACTATCGTGAGTTGAACTCACTCAGATCAAAAATTACAAGTCTTCATAAATTACAGGATGGAATGGAAGTGGAAAGAAGGGTCGGGAATCCCGCTACCGGAATCTCTCTCTTTTCTCTATCCCGTTTTGGTTGGTCGTGTAAGTGTAAGAAGTAGAAGTAGAAGAGGCAAAGAGACAATTCTCTCTTTCTCTCTCTCCCTCTCGCAGGCTCTACCTTCGCCTGCACTCAGATGAACTTTCCTTCCTGTCTAACTCATATCTATCACTGCTTCGCATTTAGTCTCAGCGGGACTCCAATGAAAGGTTGCAATCCACACAACAACCCCTCAACACGCAAAACAACCGCACTTTCTCTTTCTCTCTCTGTCTCTCCCTCTCTTTCGGTTTCTCTCCTACACCAAATATTTTTCTCCATCCTACCCAATTACTCATTCCACAAAGTCACGAACGACCCAACTCAACTGTAAACTGTACAGCAAAACACTCTTTATAATGTGTGTAGCATTCAGAGGACTTTCTTTTAAAAATAAAACAATCTCGAGAGTAAAACAACAAAATTTAGGATTAGGAAGCTTCCTGAATTCTACATCCGAAATCCTGAATTTTCTTTGCAAGAGAATCTCTCAAAGTTGTTGTAAATTTATCTATAAAAACTCAGACTTGAAGGATTCTTCCACTTTTACTATACCTAGTTTAGAGCATACTTTTCTTATTTCAAAGGACTTCAAACCTACAACTGAAGGAGCGCAATTAAATTAAATATTAAATTACAAACGGTATTTACTTATTGAATAAAAGGTTTTATTTTACCATGACTATTGATGAAGTTGGCGAGATACAGATCTAGTTCTCGGACGGAAACGTTTATGTGGTACGGGTTGACACAAAGGCCGGGATGGAGACACTCTGGAGATTTTTCCAAACGTTCTCCATCGGTACTTTCTAAAGGTATTGCTTTGAACAGAATCACCATCACCAGATCCAGCCGCCACACCTTGAAGCATAATTATAAAAAAAAATCACATTTCAAATTGTATTCACTATACAAAACTTTCTACATAGAAATTGTACAATCATAAATATTTTAATGATTTATAAAGTCAAACAGAAAAAACAATGGAGTAGAGATAGTTATAGATATTTATTAAGTGCACGATGAACTTTAAGATAAAGACCCGTTTTTTTTGTCTATTGCTCTTTCTATTTATATTTCATCAATAGTTCTAGTTTTCTTTTTCTTTCTACTAATGAGCTCAAATGTACAATTTTTAAGTACATACGCAAAATGTATACAAAGATCTCACAACTTATGACAAGGAATTTCTGCACGTTTTTTGAAAGGATAATTGAATGGTATAATTGTCAAATGAAGTGTAAAATAAATTCTCATTAACTCGTCATTCCTCTCCGTCGTCTCTCTCCACATTACATTTTTTAGCATAATAATTTAGGCAAATAAATCTTTGGACTTTGGGCTAAAGGTATGAAAAGTAAAAGACAAACAAAAAAACGCTGTGTAGTGTACTTGTGTACTAGTATTCCGCCACGCTTTTGAACATTTTTACATGACAAGCTGACAATTTATGTGAAAGAAAGAAACCGGATACGACTCGAGTGAGAATTGAGTGTCGTCGAGACAGGACAGACGACCACGACCTCAGGTCGTCTAACAATGTACAAAAGTTACAATATACCCACACAACAAGTTTTTTCACAATGTCAAGGATTTATTCAATTCAAAGTTCACAGATAGCATCGTGTCATGGCGAGCTGTACAAGTCCCATTTACGTACGCTTATACATACCTCCTCTCTCAAAAACTGCATTCTTGTTTTTTTGTTTACTCTCTTTCTTTTTGTACACAGTTTTTAGTTATTACCTGAATTTATGATTTATACAAATCGAGATGGTGTACTTTCGATGGGATAGCCGGTTAAGAATTACATTGATTTGATAAAAAAACGTGCCTCTCTCGACTATAATGAGATTGTCAGTCGCAATTTCCCCCAAACTGACACAAATATCTAAATATCTAAATATCACGTCGTCCTTTGAGACTTGACTCAAAAATTCAGATTACTAAATGAGCCTAAGCACTTGTGATTGTCACACTTGAATTGAACTTTAATTTGTAAAAAAGTCAATTAGTCAAAAATCATTCTAAATGAATTAAAGAATATTTTCAACAAGAATTTTCCTACAATTAACACAGTCAAATCTTGAATTTACTAATGTGTATACTGGCTTTCAAATTCTAGCTGGAGTCTCTTGTACAAGTAAAAAATTCCTAGCAGAAAAAAAAGCTTTCATTACATTACATACTGCATACGACGTCCGCCTTTGCTTTTCCTTGCTCAGTGTAAACTCTCATTCTCGTTCTCATTCTGGTGTACAGTGTTTAGTGCGATATGGTCAATTGAAGTTTTAACCCGCTGAGCAAAGTGAAAGAAAGAGCGGATCCTCAGGAATTTTTTCCTACTTACTTCCAACGACAAAGGCCAACTCAGAGTGAGCGTCAGAGTCGAGTGGCATTTCTTTTTTCTTTTTTTTTTCTTTTGCTTTTTCTATACATTCTACTCGTTCTTGTTCTTATTCTTGGTCCTCTACTTATTATGGCATCCATATGTAAATAAATTTGTAATACTCTCGACTCAGAAAACATTATCATGCATGCATGTCCCACCAAAAATACTAACAAAAATACAAAGTACACATTACACAGTTACACACTCACGATTACACGCGATTACACGGTCAAAATCTTGTTCAACCATACAAACGCTACAGCTCCTCCATATAGCCGTTCACATTGCCCCAATGAGTACGAGATAGATAGAGAGTATCGTAAATGCAAGACAAGGCAACCATCTCTTCCTACGGTGACTACTCCACGACTGTGACAGTGCAATGCGGACAAAAAGTTGAGCACACTACGCGCTCACATATAGGTACACGATACATGTGTATACATATTCCAAAATGCTTATCGTCATCCCCATCGTCGTCTTGGTCTGGGTCGTCATCTTCAACCTACGTTATGTCTATTTGAAATTTCACAAGTTTCTATAATGTGTACAGCAATACTGAAACCAAGAGATGAAACCAAGCGTTGCGATAACAACGTAGACGTGTAATATAGATATCGTACATGTCTGTGTGTATGACAAAAAAACATGTATGCACGAGAAGAAACCCCGACATGTACAGAAATACAAAGAGAGAGAGAGAGAGAGAGAGAGAGAGAGAGAGAGAGAGAGAGAGTTAACACTGGACCACATGGAAGTCAGAGGGAGGTCAGAGGAGAGGATCAGGACACAATTTTCAATTTGCAAGCATCTGTCATCAAGTCGTACGTACCCAGCATTTTCCAGTCATACATTGCAACTTGACGGGGCATAAATATCTTGTGAACTGCCTCTCCATTCTCTTCTGCTCTATATCCTTTACACTATAGGACCAAGATGGGGAGCTTCAACCCGAAAGTCTACATATCTACATAATACGTTTATGTATGGGTGTTGTAGCCATGTTAAGTAGCATTAGGTCCAACTTGTAACGATACGTGTATGTAGTTTCCTTAAATTCCCTCATTTTTTCTGTTGTTGTTGCTCTGCTTCTCTTTGTTTTTGTGTCTACTTGCTTGTACATTTCTCTCTCTCCTCTCTCTCTCTCTTCTCTATCTTTCTTTCTCGTACTACTCTCGTGTATTAGAGTGAAAAAAAGTATTATAATATTTTTTATATTCTGCTACTCAAAATTCAAAATTCTGACTTTGCTAAAATAAAATACTGTACGAATACTAAATCGTGTATACATAAATGCCAAATGCTAATACAATTACACTCATGCTCATCGGTCTGAAGGGAATTGTGGACAGAAACATTTTACTCTGTAGATACGACGACGACGATGACGACGACGACGACGACGACGACTACTGAACATCAAGTCTGTGCTCTCTGTATGGCAAATCCGAAAGTCGGTAGTCTAGTTAAGAGTCCGTTTTGTATACTACACAGAAATACATATTGCATTACAACAGTCTTGATTGTCTTTCCTCGAAACATTTCCCTTGGCCTGTCTCAAATGTCAAACATTACAATACAATAAATAAAGACTCGATAAATTCTCACAAGACGAACGTCAAGCGTCAAAATTTCCAGTTAAAGTCTATATAGCGTGAATTCTTTCAGTCTTTCAATTTGGGGATTTGGTGAGCCTTTTTCCCAGTTGGAAAAAGGTAAAAGAAGTTCATTACAAATAATTTCTAGCAGGATAAATGAAATGCGTCATAAGTATATACAGTAGAGAGGATTGCAAAATGTTGTCATCTTAAATGTATCCGGAATTTATATACATCAGCTATTTTTTCATACATGTTCTCCTACACTACAGTTCCTCCCTCGACTGTCACTATTGATTCCATAAGGGAAAGGAACAATGCGTGTCATGGATGAGCATGTCAAGGGAAGAAATATCCAAGGTATACATAAGAATAATGCACCGATACGACTGTCAATCGTGAATACAAGATAAATATGGATATATACGGGGGAAAATACAGCTAGAAACTACGAATGAAGCTTTCGGCTGTAGGTTTTTCCTATATGAATGTTTTGGTTGGACGGGAACTCATTGATGGGAAAAGACGGCCACTTGTAATAAGGCAGACTCCAACAAAAGAGTTTCCTGACGAGAGATTCCAGTCAAGTCAAAAGATGACCATCATATCGATATCGTATATATACAAGGCTACACTACGATTCCCCTGTCTTTCTTTCTTTCTCATTCTCTCTCTGTCTCGATCAGAAATCCCTCTCGTGAATCCCAGCGAGTTCCGTTTCGTCGTGAGAGTTTGTGATTTTCGTTTTCGGATTGTGTGTATTCGTTTTTCCTTTTCGCATGCTATATGATGCAGCTAGGTCAGCATTCTCCGGCGCCTGTAACATTTACACTGTTTTCTCTGACGCCGTCGTCCTTTTTCGTCTAGCACGAAAACATGGACCGACCGACCGACCAACGAGCGACCCATGACATCACTTCAAGTTGAAGTGGTGCAAGTCAAGTCGGGAGAAAAAAATAACACTCGAATGTACAAGCGTGTAGCGTTTCCCCCACCCCAACAACTCCAATATTTCTTATTTGTATTCTACTCCTCGCTTGCACAAACAGAGGATACTCAATGCTAATACATATTACATACATATTGGACAATTTCAGATTTCAGCACAATTTTCACTGTCAACCAGAACTGGAACAAGTCTATACATACATAAATGAGACACTACTTGGCGTCCTCAGTTCTTCCTTTTTTTGTCTTCATAAATACAATGACTGTAATTCATATTACGCAGTCTATTTTTTCCCTGATTCACTTCGTATTTAATTTGTTAATATTATATTTATTTCTACAAAAAAAAAAAAAATTCCACTACTTTGATGGAAACTTCCACAAGTTCTCGTACGTGTATCTAAATATGTTTTGGACGAGAGTGGAGAATGCAGTATGTAGCTCAGGGTTTAGGATTTGACATGATGTAAACTATTCAGTGTGTACTACAGATATAGAGTGACATTCAAAACTCAAATCCCTTTTCACGCCCAATTAATATGACAGAGGGGTTCCCTTCCCTGCCTTTCACTCTCATGTCCTGTTAGTTTCACTCTGAGCCACTCCATTGAACTTTCAACTTTCTTCTAGAAATGAACATGTGCAAGCTAAGGAATCTGATGTACATCCTCAAGAGCACAATGATGAAGAAAACAGATTGTGTGACGTCAAATTGTTTTATACAGTTACTCCATAGACAAAAATACAATTTAAACAAAAGTTAAAAAAGTTAAAAAAAAGTAAATATTGTTTTTTTAAATATTGTTTTTCTTTACCTTGTCTGCCTGACGGAGGCAATCTATTCGTCTCATTTTGCCTTTTTGATCCGGATTGGAGAGGACACACATGGCAGGTTTTTTCCCCGTTATCGATAGAACAAAGTCTTCTCGGCACTCTTGTGTGATGTCTTTTCGAAGTTTGCCTAGTAGTCGGGACGCCCACTTCTGCTTCACTTCCACCTTCTCGTTCTATTCAAAAGAAATCATAGGTGGTAATTTATGATGGCGAGAAAGAAAGGCCATAAAATGTTGAATGAAAACTTCCATTCCCAATGAAATACCCGCCAGTGAAAGGAATCCGAACTCTCTCTCTCTCTCTCTCACTGGTCTTTAAATGAATGACTCGTTTACTCCTTATGGTGGAACTTAATATTTTGAAATCTCCTAGACGAGACTGTATTATTAATTACAGATATTATATGATAATCCATTGGTTTCTATTTTGTTCACATTTCCAATTCAATTTCTAATAAAGCCAATGTGAAAATCCCGTAGATTTCTTATCGAGATAGAGAGATTTGGGTTAATGTTGAAAGAGCTGGGGTATGGATTTCGGCGGGAAAGCTGAGTATGAAATCTGAACGTGAGTAACTACGTTGTACGTATAGTTAAATCCTGTAACTTAAATGGTAGGATAATAACTGAGATGACATTACATTCAGGATCCCGAAAGAGAAAAGGGTTATTCATATTATCATAATTTATACTTATATATATATATACACACACACACACACAATCATCGAATCATCCCTTTTATACAGTTTGAAAGGGGGAGAAAGAATAAGACTCGCACAATACATGTCTATAAATGACGGGTGGATGGAGACTGCAAAGGGAAAGTATGGGAAAGGAAGTAGAAGGAAATGAGAGTGTGTATAGGAGAAGAGAAAAAGGAGGCGGAGAACTGGGAAAAAAGAAAAGACCGTCTAGATCTTTTCCCTTTTACTTTAGCCATGACTTATAATCAGGAGGGGCCACGACACCTCTATAGCTTTTAAATCCTTTAAATTGCATTTTAATTACAGACCCAACTGCAGTTTTTCACAACACACAAACGGCCTCAGAATTTTCAACTCTATTAGAACGGAGGTTCTTTATTGATGGGACACGAGACTCCAAACCCCTTTCGTTCCCTTCCTTACTCTTCTAACTCTCTCTCTAACCTCAACTTCACTTCCATTCTTTTAGGAAATGATGAGCTTTTCACATTCTCTTTCCCATCCCCGTTCAAAACTAAAACGCTCAATGTTCTTTGGTTTGCTATTTCCTACGCTCTTTCATCTTGAGATCTTTTTGAGACGAAAGCGATTTTCTTGTACAGAAAATCTTCCCCCGTCTACTGATATATAGACTAAAATACATAGGACTCGTGTCTATACGTGTGTGTGTGTGTTTGCATGAATTTGGAATTACGATTAGAATTTCATCTATGAATTTCACTGCTGCTGCTGCTGTCTCCTCGACCAATATTATTACGAAAAGGGAGCTAACAAACCCGCTCAAATTCAGAGAAAATCTAGAGAATCTGGAACCTGGAACATCAACTCTCAGCTGAATAAAGCATTCATGAACCGAGATGGGCGTACACGCCTACTAATGCTGCTCATGACAGGTCGTTTTTTACAATATCCCCACAATTACCAACTTTCAAACCTCATTTTCCATTCATATAACCTGAAAACGGTAAACCCACACATTCAATCCCTATCCCTACAAACTTTCCACCATCAACCCAACTATTCGATTTGGTCAAGCTACTTTCACCTTCTACGCTGCAGTAAAATGTAAATGAAAAATACAATGAAAGCTTGGGTTTTAAAAAAGAGGAAAAAAAAGCAGAAGGAGCGGACGTTAAAACGTACGGCAGGACGATTTAAATTCACAGGAGAAAACTCGATGAAATAATTTGTAGGTAGAATGTAGAATTAATTAAATATTATAAACTGTGGACGGCGTAACGGCCATTAATATTTACAGAACATGGAAAATAAACTGCGAGCATAGAATTGGGGAATGGGAGAGAATTTTATGAGATTTAAGTGAGAATGAATGGCAATTGGACGGAATGGAAATACCATTCATGACTGAACATTAAATACACATTCTCGGATGGTTGTTTGTCAAGTTTAGACGTTGAACATGGTCACAATTCCAAATTCGAACGTGTAGTCATCAATTGAACATCCAATTCGGGAGTAGGAGAAAGTCACAAATAAAACGGGGAAAAAAGCCATACATGTCCTCTCTCGTATTGTTCTTGTTCTCGTGGTCAGCAGTGGAAGTAAAAAAAGTCAAAGTATCTCATACGGAGAGCGGGAGAGAGAAAGAGAGAGAGAATTGTACAGGTATGTGTCCATTCTCTCAGTTCTCAACAAAATCCGGAATGTACACTGTAGACAATGTGGACGGAAGGAGAGAAAGAGAGAGAGAGAGAGCCATTGTGAGTTGGAAAATGGAAATCGGCCATCGAATGGTCCCGAATAGGCGTGTCAATGGTCCGATTCTCGAGCAATTGGTGCTGATTAAGGTAGTGAGTGGTGGTGATTTACCGCATCCACAAATTCGTTACTCAGCTACATTACGGACCCGAGAGATCCGTCCATTCAACCTTAGATTGTCCCTTCTCTCTCTTTCTCTCTCATTTTCATCCCCCTTCTATCTCTCTCACAGTTCACAGTCTCACACCATCCCCACTACCTATACAAACTAGATATATCTGTGGCCGTTTTGGACACGCGTGCCTTGTTCATAGCCAACTCATATCACCAACTGTGAGGAGAAAAAGAGAGAGAGAGAGTAGTCATATAATAATATATACAGATATACAAAACTGTATAACGGCCATCATTCCATGTTTGTCACTGGAGTGGATACTGGATAAGTCGTCCCTGGAAATCTCATCTCTCTTTTGACTTGATGGAATCCACTCGTTTCAAATTTCCTCAATGTTTCCATCCACTCCAGCCTCGTGTGTAGAGTCCAGAAAACTTGCAAATAGCCATTTGAATTCTCAATTGTAACTCAATTGAGACAAGACGGCCCATAAAATCTACAATGCTCCATTCATCTTGTTACTACGGTCATCGTCAATGTGTCCATGAGTAATCTGGAATACTTTGATTATTTTTATGAGTCTCATCCTCATTCCTCTTGGACACAATTGCAAAAAACTATGTACAAAATCACGCTCTCCTGTGTATCCGCGTAGAATTCAATTACTCGACACTCAAATTGACTAATTCAATTTTCCGTGAGATACGAGAAACGTTTTACATTATTTGCCATGGATTTGCGCCGTTCTTATTTTGCTGTAAAACATTATCTTTTTTCCGTTGGCGTAAAAATTGTTCTCTATTTTTTAAAATACTTAATATTATAAAAAATAATTTGAACTGCCGCTATTGAGATTATTTGAGCAATGGAATCTACACAGATTGTTAAATTTCCTTTCCACTGTCACCACCATCAAAAGGAACAATAATTACAGAGTAAAAATGAATTTCCAAGCTGTATATTTAGCTGCTCTTTGACTTGATCGTAGAAAACTCGTATTAAATATACATCCACATGCTGTAGAGTGTAGCTTGATTATGAACTATGGAGTGGAAAAAAGGAAGGAAGAGTGACTAGTGGCTAAATCTATACATTTGTGTATTCTATATAGTGCTAATTTTTTTACTCAAGGCATATTAAAATGTGAGAACAGAAATGACTCTGGTATTATCATATAATGGTCCTGCACTCACTCAACCACCACCAAACCAACCAGTGACTTTCCTCGGTATAAAGAGAGAGAGACAGAGAGAGAGAGAGAAATACACCAAAAGTCTACCACCAAGACCAAACTACGTCCAAGCAGCAAAATCACCAGTAGAATCTGTAGTAGGAGCCGAGTACTCACAGCAGCAGAAGCAGTAGGAAAAGTATCAGCGAACGACTTGATAATGTTTTTGTCTTATGCAAACTCGTAAGCAAGTCTCAAGTGCAGCGGTGCAGGACATATAAACGAGGAAATAATTATTACTCGACTGTGAGATGAAATGTGGTAAGCAGTTGGAGACGGAAGTCTATGTAAGTAAATCGCTCGGCGCGTGTACATATTATACCCTACACATCGTTCTCTTTTATATACATGTACATAATAATATACTCTAACCCCTTATTTATATACACACATTTCCTCTATATATAAATTCAAGTATTCTCTCTCTCTCTCTCTCTCTCTCTCATACTGGTTCGAGATCCCGAGATATCCCACCATTTTCTATCTAGCTGTCCATAGAAACATGAAAATGAACAAGAACAAACGAGAGAAAGAGTTGAGTTGATACGCAATATATATCTGTGTGTGAATGTGAGGAAATTCTCTCACTCTCCAAGCTTTCTTTGACTGTTGGTCCCTGGACTCTTCGTTTCCTTCAAAACTATTTCAGATTTCTTCAGAGACAAAATTTTGAAAAGGCACAGTATACGTAGGTATTACATATTATGGCATTATGGTCCGTACGATATCTTCAATATTACACGTTCAAGTCTATATAGGCATATGTGCATAAAAAACGTATTGTACAACAATATGTATCCCGTTTTTCAACATCTCACCAGCCCAGCGGTAAAATGTAACAAGAAAATCTACATTACTCTTGAATTTATAATAAGACGACGGTAAAAAATTCACAATGCGACTGCAACCAGCACCCAAGGATTCTGAATATGCAGTGAATGCTCAAAATTAAGTGTCATGTAAACGCATGGAATTCACTGTTTGTATTTTGATCTAGCCCAAAAACTGTGCAAGTCCAATTAGAAGCTTCCCCAGTGGAAATTCGAAATGTAAGATGGATTTGTGATGAATTTTATCAAGAAACAGGGATTTCATTAGGATGAGAGTTTATAGTATTAGAAAAGATCAACGTTAAGTACATGTATAAATTAATATCATTCCATAAATGTTTGTTTGTTTTTCGTTTAGACATAAAGACTCCTAGGAGTTACGTATGGGTTTGTCCATTTGTTTTTTTAGGTTTCCAGATATTGTTGTTTTTTAGCCGAACTGGGAAATGAAAGCAAGTTGAGAAAGAGAGAGAGAGAGAAATGCAAAACTCTATACGGAGAGCAAAACTGAGGGGGAAAGCTAGAAGAGAGAAAAAGTCGTCGTTGTCGTATTATTTTTGTGGGGGGATGGGAAATACTCATAGAGTCGTTGAAGAATGAATAGAGTAGAACGTAAGTGTATTATAAATCGTGGTGACAAGATTGGTATCAAAGATAAAACTTTGCCTTTTCCGGAGTTATAGTTACAAACAGGGAGAAGAATGCAATAAGTCGACCGGAATCGTCTCCTCAAAGAGATCATAAATAGGAACGGGAGGATTTCTTCTAGTTGGACTCGCATATCTCCATCTCTACATGTACACACACAAGTGCATTACATGTACTATCAGGGACACTCTATAGTACCCTACATATCGTCACGACATTCCACTAGATCTACTAGAATTCCAGAATTCCAGGAAAACTTACTCTTCCCATGCAGAACATGCATATGCATGAAGCTATATCAATATGTATATATGTTTACACACTCTATCAACAATCTCCACATCTTCATCTCCATCTCTGCACACATAAGCATGAGTATTTGAAGTGAATTGCGTCAATTTAACCGGACTGTTTTCAACTCATTCTCTTTCCCTTTTGCTTTCTCTCTCCTCTTTTCCAGTCACCCAGTCAAATCGTTTACTCCACATGAAGCTAACACAACTAGTTTTCTCCTGTCTCTTCTAGAATGGTCAACAAAGTTTTACAAAATCAATTGACCCAACACAAATTCTTAGCTACTGTCCTCACATATTCAATTTACTTTGTATTATTTGTAATTGTTCATTAATTGTCTCTTGCTACATTTAACTAAATGTGCCTGCTCTGTCACAATGAAGTAAAATGGGTGTCAAAATTCAAATGACCACAATTTAAATTTCTAAAAAAAAACGTGCATTTATTTTTCCTTCAAGCTCTTCCAAAAAAACTGCCGGGAAAGTATATACATTTAGAGAATAATTCAAAGATAAATCTTTCATGCGTAAATGATGAAAAATGAATAGGAACGCAAATGTTCATATCTGAACAAAAAATACAGAATCCATTCAAATGCTCATTGGTTGGGAATGTCTTACATGAAAACTTTTTACCGTCTACCCCATTTTTTAAATATGAAATAACCCAGGAGAGAGATACTCGGTGAATGGGTGAACATTTTGAATTTCAATTTTGCATTCTGCAAACATCATACATCATCCAGACTCCTTTGCATCATGGCACAAACACACACACTTACGACAGTTGAAAATCTAAATGGTCGTAATCCCTCCCGTAAGTATACAATTGAAAAATAGAGAGAAAATAATAATAAAATATGCATGTACGTACACATACAGCGTACTATACATTCACATTTTCTGTTCTCATTGATGCAACAACAGTTCTGAAATCTCTGTAGAAAATACTAAATAAATGATTCCACCTCACATATTACAATACACCCTATACATATGAGTGTACATTGCAATAATAATACATAGCTTCTGAGCTGATTTTGGTGTGAGACAAACTGGATGGAGCTCGTACTCTCCTCATAGACCCACTAGTACATTATAGAAAATAGCGAAAAGCGACTTGGCCGTCCTATCTTGATCCATGGGCGAACACTAAATGCCATCAATGCTCTTATCTGAGGCTGTTATGTTATTGGAAAAGTAATATGCTGTTAATTCTCATACACCACCATCATTTTCTTTACGCTTCCTCTCTCGCCCATTTCAATAATTCTCATACACATCTATGAGTCGGCTCCTTGTCATCTCTGTTGGTTTTGAGACACCACATCCTATCACCACTAGTACCAGCACAAGTCTGAACATCACCAAAACCAAAACCCACCCCAATCTCATCTCAGCTCGATACGTTTCTAACATGGACATGTAGAGCCATTTACTGTCTAATCCTCTTGCAGAAAGTACGCCGTAACTGAAAATACAAAACCCTACAAACAACTAAATGCTTTTCCTTTTCCCATCCAGCAAAAAAAAAAAAAACATCGACCAATTTTTACCTACAACCCGCCATCCATCCTATTTCTCATTCACACGTATAGACATAGATGTACCAATTGTATCTTTTCCAGCCTTGGCTTCGTATATGTTCTCGTCACTATCTAATTCCTCCACCTCATATCACTATCTTTTGTTTCAACTTCAACGACGCTCCCAAACACTACTCTACTCTACTCTACTGACTCTCCTTACTTTCCTCACTTTCTATCACAATGAAGTTTCGACAATATATAACACGTAAACAAAGTACAAAGATATTTGTACATGAGATGAGGGAGAAATAGAAATAGATAGAGGGAGAGAGTACAACTATTTCGGTGGAAAGTCCATAGAAATCATAGATAATTTTACATACAACAACTCAAATGGCTTCAACTTACTTAAACATGTATTTGTATTCGAATGTGTACTTGCACTACATGATTTTGTCGTCAGACCGCAAATTGGGAAAGGAAATCCTTGCCAATACTCATACAGTAAATTACGGATGACTGAAATAGAATGGGAAATGAAAATGAAACAAAATAAGTCGCATTGTTGAAATCATAATTGTAATCGGAAGCGAATTCTAAATTTTCAATTAGTACTTTGCCCTGAAATCAGTTCACATGACTGAAGTCATTTTCATTTTCATATAAACTTGTCTTTGTGAATTTCACTTGCTTTATTTGATAAACATTGTGTGATACATTTATATTAATTTGAACACACACACACGTCTAGATAAGATGCTTGCTTTGTTCTCAAGTCATATGAATTTTGAAAATATATCGACACAGTTTAATTTCCATTTTCTCGCAATTGATCTTGCAATTAGTTACAGCTGATTGTTGGAATTTTAAAAAGTACAAGTTAAATCTTTGACTTGAATAAGGACATTGTTTGAATACTTCGTTCAAGTAAATGTACACATTTCTATGCTACCAGCGCTACAATTCTTCTTTCAATATCATAAAACAGAAGACTATAGCCCGTTGTTTTTGCTCAATATGAGAAAACGTGCAGTAACAGAGCACAAGGAACTAAAGCCAAATAACCCCCACGTGGTTCCGAGTCGGTTCTTATTTCTTTACGGTGGGTTTTCTATCAAATGAGTATTCGACAGATGTAATTTCTACTCTACACTCAACCATGTGAGTGTGAGCCACTCAGAAACTCTATCTCTACAGTTCATTCTTGTAACTGGTGACAATAACAATTGTCTGAGTTCATCGAAATTCGAATGGAAATACAATTCTAGCTATCCTGTTTTACACAAATTCCAGCCCATTTACACGAATTTTATTGGGAAGAGAACGTCATGTCTATATCCTGTCTCAACTACGAGTATCGTTTGCATAGCACTCTCTCAAGTTTTTCAAAATTTTAAATCTAAACACACATCTCAATACCTATTCAAATAATAATGTCTGTATTGGCGTAAAATTCAAACGTTTTAAAATTTGTTTATTGAGCCCATCACGACATTAAAATGACGTGGTATTCCGAATTTATAATGATGGAGATAATTTTTTCTCTTTACATAATACCCACTAAATACAGATCGAGGAAAATAATAGCTAATAAAATTGAGGTTGTGAAAGTAGTGGATGGAGGAAAAGAAAAAAAAATACTGGGGGGATATCACGTTCAACTCAAGTGTAGTACTTGAACTCAAGAGGCACTCAAATGACTCGTTGACATGAACTTGAGCTGAATGCAGAGTATTCATGAATGAATGAATGAAGGGTATACATAGGTAAAGGATGGAAACAAGAATAAGTGAGAACTCCTCCTTTATCCTTTCTGCGATTCAGCTATTTAAACGTGGAAAAATCGACCATCGATAAAATTACAAACCTTATCCCAAATAATAATAATAATAATAATAATAAAAACAACATCTGGGGCGTCTTGACATAAATTTTTTACGATTTAGTTTTACTGGCTGAGGAAATTCTCATTTTTTTCCATTGCACTCCAGGTTTCTCTAGATATTTCAGAGTATACTTTAAATGCTATAAAGTCATTTGTGACGCACAAATTAATCTCATTCTCATTAGAAATTACGATAAATATTTTTGACTTGTGATACAGAAATTACCAGAGGGTCAAATTTTCACTAATTATTACTAATTACAGTGTACTTTGAAACAAAGTTTAAAATACTGTGTAGATAGTTCATGGGGTGCAAGCACATATATTGGATAATATACATACGGGCAACATAGGCATGATAATCATGTACAATAATATTACACGAAGAAGGTTGTCTGGGGATTCGGATTCCCTACCAGATTGTGACGCTAGGTTACCTTTAATGTTTCCTTCAAAACTTCTAACCCGTAATTATCATTCAATGTCTCTGATGTTCGTCTGTGATTTACATCTGGACATGGCTTGTTCAAACAAAAACTATCATAATTTTTCATATCAGAGTGGCGAGAAGCACCACGATGTACGTAACATGAAACTTTTTCAAATCTTGCATTTCCCCCCATTTTGATTGCAGTAATAGTAATAATAATAATAATAATAGAGTTTCTAGTCAATACTCTGCAGTCAATGTTCTACCATATTTGAAGTGATCTATCTGGGTACAAAGTACTACAAAGTAAACAAATCTCGAGTATTTTCATTTCAAAATGCTCTGGGCTTACTTTTACATGCATGCGGTTTTTATAAACAAAAATGTATTATTATATTATTGAATCATAGACTGTTAGTGATTGGATCATTAAGAATACAGAAAGAAAAGAAAAGCGAAATTAATATTTCCATGTGTATAGTTGATGGTTAAAAAACAAAGTCGATATTTGACACTGTTACTATATAGGTAGATAGTAGATATTATATGCCTAATCTAGTCATTTAGAAATTTGATCTGGGGGGGTTTTTTTTCTGAAACCATCGGGTTATCAAATATCAAACAATTAAAAACTACATTATCATATTATCATATCATGATGATACCACATTCGCACTCACGGAAATTACAATGAAATGATAGTATAGTTAAAGTACCTGGAGTTCTTCCTTGCACCTCCGCTCTTCCTCGAGAGACATTCTCTTCTCATGTTTCTTAAAGTACTTTCGTTTGGCCGCTTGTAGATTGAACCAGGTGTACGAGAAAGACTTCACGTATGGTAACAATGCTTCAATAAATGGATGGAATTCATCCTAAAAATACACAAAAAAATCATAACATTTACAAAGAATTCCCATAGAACACACCACAAACCATTACTAATTCGCAGTACTCTCTACTTTAAATTGTCATTGCACACAAACATTTTTCATTATTTACATTCTTTATTTCATGTTTCATTTGATACTCATTACGGAGCACGACTTGAAACGCTTGGGCAGTCTATTCTTCATCAATCATAGTTACAATCAAAATACAAGAAACGTTTTTCTAAACCTGATGTGTATTGTACCTACATGTATATTATTGTATATGCATAAACAGTGAAGCCTATACATCTTTTTTAATCGTACTCAAAGAGTCATAAAATTGTCAGACGCAATTCGATTCGATTCTGAGAACTGCAGTTGATTCAAAGGCAAGTCTCAGTGAGTAATAACTACTGGGTAATATGTGTGTACTCTATAGTCAAGATTATTTCTCAGAAAATCCAGGTCAGACAGGTGCTAACGGTGAAGATAGGAAGATATGCAGTAGTGAAATGTGAATTTTCTCCCGTCAATGTCCAAATGCTTGCCAATTCAATTTCAATGCAACATTCGAATTTTGAAGTGTCCAAATTAATATATTTTGTAGCCCAGCATACCTTCATCAGTAATTAATATCTAACTGACCCCGATCTAGTTCACAATTTAGTGGCTCTAGCTTCTAACCTCCCTTCATTTTAATTACACGGACTAATTAGATGTGGCACTTATAACTCAAAAATAGTAATTTATTTACAAAAGTGATGTGCTCTCTCCTTTTCCATTTGAAGCACCATGGGAGTAGGGGAAAATTCAATACAAATACAAATAGGAAAGGCTCTGTCTTCTACAAAAGATACTTGACAAAAGTTCAATCATTTCCGGGACACTTACAAAAGATCCTCTCTCAATATTTGAAGATGAAAGATTAGAAAATTAGATGATAAATAAGGATCATTCATGAGCATTCAACACACATATTTTATGTAATGAGATGGTTAGAAAATAAACACATGTTTCAACTTTCAACCCTCATGACCTTTACAAAAGTATTACATTCACAAAGAGAAAATGTTGGACATGTTAATAACCCAATGTGAAATAGTATAACTATAAAGTTCACAATTGCCCTTGGAACGATAAAAAAAAACTGACTCAAGTTAAAATTATGAGGATGGTCGCATGTAGAACGCACCTCAGTCTCTCAAAAAGGTTTTCAGTTCTCCGTCTTTTTTCCCTCCAACAAACCCAACAACCAACCAACTATATGTACACACCATAAAGCAAATACAAACAGAAAAATACAACTACCCACTAAAAACTATATAAAGAATACAAAAAAAAGTCCAAGAAAATAAAGAAATTTATATAGATAGGAAGGTTTTCAGTCTGAGCTGCTTCACAGCTTCAATTTCAGAATGAAGGGATGAAGTGAACACGAAAGGCGAAAGGCTCTCTCACTTGTGAGTTTCCCAGTTCTCAAAGCTCAATCCAAAGACCACTAGTACAGAAATTTCTCTCTCTCTCTCTCTCTCTCTCTCTCTCTCGCTCTTTCTCTCTATCTTTCTCCATTCTCTCTACTTGGGATTGTATGGAAAACAAACAGGAAGCAATCTGAGGAAAATTCATCGTCCTGGAAAGTAGTCGTAGATAGATCAAGAGGGAGGAACTGTACGACGGTATTTTAGCCTTTGCATTTGCTTCTTTTGCCTCACGTCTTTTCATGGGCAACTTGTCTCTCTCTTCTCTCTCTCTCAACTACTCTACACACAGAGAACGAACCAACGCTCATTTCCCATTATTCACAACCATACAGAAAAAAAATAGAATAACATGCAAGAAGTCTCTGTGAAACTCTCACAGTCTAAAATGAAACGACGATGGGATCTGCAATATAATAAAACCTTGTATATTAGCCTTGTGCAGATTTTCCCAAACACACAAACTCATAGACACAAGTCAAAAACTAAATTTAGATCATATCCTAGTCACAGGAGTCACTCTTCACTTGCCCACAGCCTTTCTCCTAGTAGATATAACAACTAGAGGAGAATATATATCAGTATTTTGAAGCTATCGGAACATCATGGAACAACATCTATTTCTATTTCCATTACGGCCCATATGTGTAATTATAATATACGAACATCCTATAGACGGTGCAAGTCTTAAATTAGCAAAATACAGAATACAATGCGTCTGTCTTCCAAGTAGTTTATGCTCCTGTTCTACTCCAAATGTTCAATCAGAGAGCCTCCTTAACAATTCAATGAATTTTCAACCCCATGTTATGAGAAACACAAAATATTCTCACTGAAAAACCCCCAAAAAACTGTAAACAGAAGTCCTATTTTGTTCAAAACCTTTAGAAAAACAATTTAAAGAAAGTTGATATGAGTAGCTTTTAGCTGCTGCATAAATAAAAGTTTAGGTGTGAAATGTCAGTTCCCTAATTCTTCACGTTTGTTTGAAAATATTTTTAGAATAATTTGAAAACTAAAACGTACATTTTTAGACTTTGATGACAAAATACCAGCTGAACTAAGCCACTTGAGACAATGCTAAGCTTTGCCAAGAGATTTTCCCGCAAAAGTGAGAACGTGAATGGGGGGAATCAAGCCGGTATCAGAATAAAGAAAGTTAGCAGTATTAGTTTAATACGAAACTTGTAAAAAGCTTGTACATTACGATACAGATATAGTCAACTAAAAATTTCATTTGATTATATTATTATTTTATTTACGTAATATTAAAACAAGAAAAAATTGAACGTACCATATTTAAAGAGTGTACAAAATTGAGGGAACAACACTGCGCAATAATACTGACTGCTCCACAGAGCACACTAACTTATATATCCAAAAATAACAACAAATTCGATGACGACAAAGCCACTCCACGACCGTCGCCTTCAATTCTCCGAGTTCTTTCTTAAACTTTTAAGTTTTGCTAGATAGAACTTTCGGATCAGCTGATAATCAACAATCCCGGTCAAATCTCACAGTTTTATCTGTCTCATGTTTAAGCAGGCGACTGCAAAGCAAACACACCACTCGAAACATATAAACGAAAAATTTGCACGACTTTTCTCCTCAAAATTCAGTATTTTTGTTAATATTAAGTACTACAAGTCAAATACACTTGACTTGCCCCGGTAAATACCCGAATTGACCAGAGAAACACAAGAAAACGTTTTTAAATTGATTTAAATTCAACTTTAGAATCACAGGAATGATTTGTAGTCGCAAACCCTTATTATTTCATACGGTAGTAGCAGAAGTTATTTACATAAATGTCAATGGGTTAAAATTTTCTCAAGCCAGTTTATTCATTGGAATTTACAGTCAATGAGATAATGTAGAGCGAGTCGTCTTTAACGTCTTGTAAGACCTCACTGAATTATTTTTGGAACTGGCTTCAAACTTGCTCACCACTACACTGGACAAAATTCATAGGATGAAATGATGACGAAAATGATAGACAGAAAGAATTGCCACTTCATTAGAATATAAGAATACAGCAACACTGATTTTTTGTCTCCCTGATGATGCAGTTGAAGCTGGAATCAGAGTGGTGAGAGTTAGAGTGGGTGAAGGTAGACAAGTGTGAAAGATGTCATGTGAAGTGTGGACAGAACACAAGTGGAACTACCAATACTCATCTCAATCCCAGTACCAAGTGGTAAAAGTCTCTCCGTGTGTATAAGTGTTTGTCTTTGCGGAGAAAAGACAGGGAGATGTAACACACGAGTCGATGTGCGTGTGTGTGTATGTGTACTGAAGCAGGGTGGACTGACAAAGTTGTACGAACACAAAAAAAACTCTGTGTGTTGGCCCAAGTGGTGGCAATAGTAGAATTAGAATTTGAATCGCAAGTAGTGGTACAAGTATCGCTAGTTGGTAGTACAGATAGAAGTAATGGTGGTGGTGGGTAGGAGTAGGATGAGGATGAGGAAGCAAGTGAGGAGAGTTCTCGTTGAACAAGTGAACTGAGTGTGTAAGTAAGTAAGTAGCTCGAGTAAAATATTCGGGAGTCGTGTCGTGTCGTGTGTGTACTCAGACGAAATCAGGAGGCAACTCCAGAGGCTTCGGACTTTATCATCATATGAGCTTCGCATCTGGGTACTCACTTGTACATATATTTATACGTAAAACTCTTCTTCTACTTCTTGTTCTCTGTATCTCAAACTTGAGATGCGAGTGTCTGTATGTAGTCTTTTTATATTGCACTCCATCCATAGACACTCACCCTGTGCTTCTTCTTTTCTCGTCTTTGGCTTGGGTCGTCGTCATTGCATGGGGAAAGATACAAGAGAAGCGTGCCATTATGTACACTCTTAATAACGTTACCCCCTGCATCTTCTCTGTATCCCATACATACTTTACCTATGTGTAGTGTGTATGTACATGTACAGTGTACACACACTACACGACATTTACTGTTTGGTTTTTGCTCCTATGCTTATGTTTGTTTTTGGGAGCTAATATGGAACGTTGTGACTCGCGCAGTTGTACCCATTGTACTACACTCTCGTGTATCTCTCATTCACATCCAAATCCTATCTAGTTATCATCCTAATTTCTGTAATGATCAACACTAAACATCTTATCAGTTCAGTGATGGGATCATCATTTTGTCAACGGCATGTCATGCACGTATGAAGAGAGAGGGAGAGAGACTCTCCAAGCTATAGAAGATCTTTCCCATATACTTTACAACATCATACGAAAAATCAAATCCATCATGTCTATAGATCCGAAATTCGTTTGAACTCGCTCGAGCATTTACATTCTTCAGTTATTATTCTTGAAAATTCCATTGGAGGAGTTCAAAATTTAATATTTTAAAACTTCGATTCACAATAATAATAATACTGCAAATTTTTCAAGAGGCAAAAGTGATTTTGATTTCAATGTGTGAGCGGATCAGAAAAAAACCCTGGGAATTTCTTCCCCTAGACAGAACCATTTAGAAAAAAATGTACGGAGGGTCGAAGGGAATATCCGTACAGCATAAAGAAAGTAAAAGAATCCAGGAGAGAGAATCTCGAATCAAGAACTAATGGCACAGCTTCCGTATGATTGATGAACTCTTATCCATCTTCTATCATCAACCCTAATACTCCAAAATATAGAGAGATAGCCACAGACCAAAGCAAGCATTAAATCTATTTCTGATGCTCAACTTCCTAAAAATTAGCCCTTGAGTAACCTCAGCCCATGTACAATATGATATTATTATGAATATAAATGACAACACTTATGGACGCGTATATGTCCTACACTATACTTCTTATGTACATACATACTTTAATGCTATTAGCTTCCAACAACCCCTCTGATTCCCATTCCCATCATTATCGCATCTCGAAAGTCATTTCTGGGTAATTTTTTGATTTCATAAGCTTGTAGAGTTATGTTTTGAACCGTATTTCACTCAGTATTAATTATAAAACCTTAGAAATTTACAGGGAAAGAAAACGGCAAAGTACATTTGTACATTATGAAAAATTTTCAAAGATCCCCTTAATCCTCAGATTCGGTGAGTTTGAAACTGTTTTTCCCCATCAATTTTATTATTGCCTTGCCCTGTGAACAGATTGTCTTGTGTATGAGCACATCTGATAGCTTCTAAATGAAACCATAATTCGTCTTTTGAACTATCTTGAAAGAAATCTCGAAACTGAATTTCCTGTGTGTTGCTTCTACCATTTTCCCTGCTACCTCTCATTCTCTGATAAGATCAAAAGTGCAAAATGGAGAAAATATGCTGTACATGATTACATTTCTACATTTTATATTAAGTTCGTAGATAGAAAAAATGTGAAATAAAATAAGACGCTTATTAAATGATCATCATTTTTGGTCTCATCATCAAAATCGTAATAATAGACAAGGAGAATCAAAATATTTTTTGGTTCAATTAAAGTAGACTTAAAATACTCAAAAGTCAGACTTCAAGGAAATGAAACACTGTGAAAATTGCGTTTGCACTCTGAACTGACGTGAGTAATGTTATAAATATTATTATGGTAAATATTATGCTTATGAAACATAGCAATTGCGATTGTTAAATTGTGAATATTCTTGAATAATTTCTACCTCGTAAATAGTACGACGTCCCAAAAAACCGCAAAACTATAGTACACGAGCCAAAAATCGCAACAACCCTTCTCAGCACACTTGTATTATATTATACCTTCTCTGTTTCTAGTTGTCAATCGAACCGAGTCAAATGGTTTCAAAAATTGTTGTTATTTCTTATTTTTCGCTATTCATTTTATTGGCAGCTTCAATCCCTAATTTAATATTAAAGCAGAACAAAACATAAACTGAATAGCTCTTTCCCGTGCAGTTAGCAGTAAATTAGACTTGTGTTTGAATATGCATACCTTAATCATAAATCCTTTTTATGAACATAAAATCAATTTAGAATTAAATGATAAGGTTATTAGCTGCTATTGTATTATTTGCTGTTGTAAGACTTGTAAGTAGGCAAGTCCTCATCATCCTCAATTGAACATATCCCTAATGGTCATATTAATAATTTAATAGTAAAGTAATGATAGTGCAACCTACAAAGTGCAATTACAATTCACAATTTTTTAGAATTTATGCTACTTGCTACACGACGACTCAAGATACCACCTAGGAACTTCCAACTATACTTAACGATCTAAACAATAAAAATGTATTTAAAAATACATATAAATATTACTGTGCAGCGTGTGTGCACACTGTGCACCCTGCTTTCATATGTATTCGTATAAGTACTCGTATTGTAATAAATAATAAGGAGATACATTACATTATCATATGCTTATAATATTTAATGTGGTGGTCAGAGAGTTACGTACGGTTAGGAACAAGAATAGAAGGAGAAAAAAAAGACAAACTTTTCAATGCAAATATAACCATCATCATCTGGCCTGTCTTGTCTTTTCCTTCTTGTTTTGGATAGTAAATTCAACTGAATGCTGAATTTCATTGTTGTATACATATTTTACACACTCCTACCTACGGTGTACATATTTATGTTATATCCATTTAGATCCCTTAATGATTACTCACTGCTACTCACTACCCACCTTCATGGCATTCTCTACGGTCGACGAATCAGTAAATAATGTGTAAATAATTATTCCCCCGATTGCTCTATTATTTGTGGAAACTTCGACTGGAACGAATAATAGTTTTGGTTCAACTCACCCCCACAACTCTTTTTTAGCTCCTGTTTCAATGATAAACGTTTTTATGATTCAAATAAACTGACAGCTTTCTTTAAAAGTACTCAGTTCCATTGTAAATACCTTTGATTTCCTGTTAAATATTTTAATAAGTCTTGTAAATATCTACCACGATACGCGGTTTTCTACCTTTCAAAATTTGAGTACAATTTGTTGTTCATTTGCAATATCGTTTCATATTTTCTGTGTTTTTCTGTATATAGGTACATGTAAGCTATACACTCATTGCAAAATATTTTTTTTAAAAACAAATAAGTGCATGCATGTGCAAGTTCGGACAATGTAAATTTTATTTGCATTAGCTATACTTGTTTACATTTATTTGCATTAGCTATACTTGTTTACATTTATTATTGCTTGTTTATCCAATGTACAAAGATGGAAAGATTATAATAAGAACTAAAGTAAATATTTGCGGTCTTTGTTCCGCATAAAAGATATGCTATGTAATTTATAATCCGATAATAATATAGTCAAAAATTTATTTACATCCTCTCGCTCTCTGTGCATTTTAAACATTGGCAAAGGATATTCAATTGTTATGCTTTTCTTCACCATTTGAATAATTTCATTTGGTCATATATATCCGAAAGCCACCCCCCCCCCCCCCCAAGTTCAGGTAAATTTAACACAAAATTCGGAGTTTGGCAATGTTGCTTGTACTACCTATGAACTTATGAACTAGTCGTCCAATCATGAAACAGCAAGTGGTCGACAGAGAGATTATTTCGAATACTTTTGCATACTTAAATCTTGATTTAAAATTTATAAATCCTGCATTATGGTTCAAAGGTTATGGCACTGAGTATTTTTATGTCGTCAGTCAAAACGAATGCTCACTCATCATCCTCATTGGAAAATATCTACAGTATTATACAGTGTTTATTCACAGGGTCCTTTTGAAATTAGTCAAGAATTTGAAAATATTTGGTTTCCATTAACTCTTGAGAAGACAATGAAATTACTGTAAGTACATGTTTGTATCGACAAGGGTGTTTCTCATCATTTTTGCAGATATATTTATCGATATCCGTCGTAATTCTTGACCATATTTTGTACCTGAACTCGAAACTATTTTCATCTCACATTTCCTCGTCCTCCTTTCACCTCTATTCAATAAGCAAGTCTTTAGAAAATCACATATGTAGCTAGTTGATCCTGACCTATGCACACACATGTCTGCGCCTTGTACCTCAAGTCCAATCCACAAAATCATTTTTCTGATCCTAGGTAATAACAGACTATGTGTGCTCTCACGAAAAATGTCTCATAATTTCATTTTGGAAATCTCTTAAAACTACTCAAGTCTTGTACTTGATAAGTCGGAACCGTCTGCCCCTTAGGCCATGAGTGAAAATTTATTTGCACCCACACCATATTTATTACTCAGCTAATCATTTCATTTGAGCATTATAGTAACCTCACAATAATTAGACATCTTATGTGTGTAAACGTGAAGATGATAATGTAAAGCATAAATTCGTATAATTTATAATTACCTGTACACATACATAAACATACATGCATCTACCATATGTACATGCAAGCTTTCCACTCCAAATTTATTAGCAGTCCCTTCGTGTACATAAAATACATAGTGCGGGCTCAAATTTATGGAAATATTTAGAATTCCAATGTATGAAAGAAGAAGAAGTTGGACGTAAATGCTCGTATGTTTACGACGAGAAAAAGTGACAACTTTAGTTATGACTGTCAGGATGAGCAGAGAACAAGAGACAATGGGTTGGTCTCAAATTAGACAAAGATGAAGATGAAAAATATATGGTTTATAAAACAAATGCTCCATTGAACCTGGTCAGTTAATATGTCTGTAATAACTCATATAATAGTATATCTAAGTTCATTCTCGCTTGTACATGTTGGTGTAGTACAAATGTAATAAATTTGTTCACTAATTCATAATTCCTCCATCGAAAAGTACATAAACTCTCATCAAGTCATCAATATTTGATAGTCGACATCAATAAAATACAGTACAGTTGAAACTCTTTATCAGAAATATGTTGAGGGTTTTTTTACGAAGGGTTCTCATACCAAATGATTGTACAGTAGCCAGTAGCAGATTTTAACCACAGGTTTTAACCACTAAGAACTTCTTAATACACATGATACAAATACGTAAGCTAGTGCCACTGTAAATTATTGGCAAAGGATATGTATAAAAAATAAGAAAAGTACATTACAGGCTACACACAACTATGCAGACTCGGAAAATATATCGATAGGAAATCCAGGACTCGCGAGAGTTAATAACAAGGAGTTGAGATGTGAACTGCCAGTTGAATGTTCAAGTTATTGGACTAGCTAAGTGATGAAATAAAGGCTTGAAGCTCTCGTCGCTCGACCGCCCCATTAGTCAACTTTTTCTCTAATAACAAAAACTCGGAGTCGCCCGTCGTCAACAACAACACTGACCTCAGTTCACAGAAGATTTTTACTAGATTAGAAAACCACAGAAAGAAAGTATTAGGAAAACTTACTCACCAAGCCTTTATTTTATATTCGCCCAATACTCCCAAAACTTCGACTGAGTTCCTTCTTTCATGAACGTTGAATCGGTCAGAGTTATTTCCTAATTTACTGTCTGAAACCCATCGTGGGATACCATAAGAAACTCCATTCTTTCTCATAACATGCAATATTTGAAGTGTAGATAATATGAGGCAGGGGTTCTGACCAAATACTTCTGCAGCCACGAGCTACCAGTACAGTCTCATCTGAACGTATAAACATGATCATATCTGTATATTTGTAGAAATTTCAGTACAAAATCCAAAAAATATATTCATGTTTGAGCATAAACCAATGAAATCAAGTTATAATCCTTTCGATATATTCTAAAATATACATGATACTTTCTGATTGCCCGCACTATATACATATACATGTACAGGGTCATATTTATACTGCCCCTATATTATTGTACGGGAACTGGCAGTAAAATATTCGGTTTCAGGCGTTTTTCAAAGCCCATAAATAAATTACGTACCGACCATGACCACCGGCATCAACTATTTGCAATGTCCTCTCGCTCCCTCTCTTCTACATATCTCTCCCGTTCTCTCTTTCTTCCTCACTATATATCTCGCTATGAACTAACGATAAGAACGTTTCCCCTTTACACACTGAGAGAATCTTTGCATGGATTTCGTATATGATGTACATATTTCATATTTCCTATAGATTTTACAGACATTTTCCATTCTACCCTCCGAGTATTGCTCTCAAATCTATCCAAATAGTTCATAGTTCATAGTATTGTTCTTCTAGCTCTGAATGTAGGGAAAATGAGAAAAATATACGTCAAATCTAATAGAATCCATATAATACGACAAAATGAATTAAAATATATACTACAGGCCCGTCTTTATTTGAACTTTGAATTATACATCATGCCCGTGGATTTATGTAGTTGCAAAATAGATGAAAAAAATATCTACCTACGTTCTACAGCTAGTTTATGACGTATATAGTTTAAAAAAAAATTTCATGTACCTTTATAAGCCTAATTTGTACTATTGTAAATTTAAAACCAAATCGCAAAACTTTTGTCATTTCAAATTTCATGGATACTTTTAAAAATTGGCCAACTGATTTTCCCCCATTAGACTAGAAAATAATTCATATTTCGGACTGTACTCGTGAGTACAGACAGAAAGAAGTATTACTATCATAATTTACAATTTACACTTTCCTTCCCATTTGAATTTTTAGATTAGAGTTTAAATCTTTTGTAACTTTATACATCCGTACAGCGAAAAAAAAGAATGTGCACAGAGTGTTTCGGGATTATTATACAAACTGATATCCCAGTTAAGATTCAAGTTTTGGGGTGGATTTAAAGAAAAAACGAGGAAAAGCCAAAACATTGTAAGGGAGAGACAGGAAGAGTGAAAGCAAAAAACAAATATGATTCCTTAGATGAAGTGTATTTGAACGGGAAGCACCGTCTGAAGAGCACATTCATGGAGTTTCTTTTTTGACGTCAAAGTACGCCAGCAGCATCTACGCAAAGGTTCAGCTTTACGAATTTTTTATTTAACAGTCCGCACTGTGCTTGCTTAAATTTTTCCTCTCTCTCACTATCAATATACTCGATACTGTTCCTCTTTCTTTCTAGCTTTTGACTTTGAAATTTTCACACCAAAGGCAAGCAAACATTTTTCATTTATTTGTTACTGTATGCATTCTTTCATCACTCACCCGAGTTTGCCATATTGAATGTAGAATAAGTACAAGGAATATCGATATTGTCCTTGGGATTAAGACTGAAATTGGAAAAAACGGGAACAAATGAAAAGGACATAAACGATTTGTATACAACAAAACTATAAAAGTTTAAATGCATGTCGAACTATTAAACTATTCTCCGATTCATTGGTAGCATTTGGAAACTTGTTCAGATTTAAAACGTACAGTGAATTTATTTTATCGCACAAAATTTCCTGCTATTTCCTTTTTTTCTTTTTTTCTTTTTTTTGAAGCAGACTAAAAAATATATTACACCCAGCAGATCACAACAAAAGCTTCTTGAAATTACTTCTCTGCTCAAAACTCATGCACGGTTTTTGAGGCACATCATTAACAGTGCCTCTAACTGTTGAATTTAGTTGTAATCAACTGTATTCATTTTGATGGGAAATAAAGGCAAAATGAATATCCGAGATTCACTACCTTTCTCAAAATGTCATTCTTCCAGGGGAAAAAGAACCACAAATTTTTCTTCCCCCATCAGCATGCTATTGACTTTATTGAGTGAGCGTCTTTCAACATGTTCAACTGACTGTTCGTTGTCGGTTCCGCGTCCGTCTCTTTCTCCCCCAACTCAGAACTCTGCCGCCGATAGTTTGATAGATAGAGATTTTTTTCCTTCAACGTGATCTCGATATTAGTCGGCCTCTAATCAAGTTTCAACATCCTTTCTTTGAGACCGTAACTGTGCAAAAAACGGGTGCAGAAGAGACAAGTTGAGTTTTTCTCAACATCCTACAACACATACCAAAGCAAAAGCCATACATGTCTGTATGCACAAAAACCCTTTTTTTTTACTCTGTAAGTGCAAGTACGTATAATACATAACTCTAGTTGTATACGTACATCTACATATATACGAATGTATATCTATGTACTAGAATGAGAATGGGAATGACGACAAGGAAGAAGACAACTCAGAACCAAGTCGACAACAGCAAAAGAAGCGAGAGAAAGAAAAGTGAAGAAAGAATTCGGGATGCTAGGACTTTGCATCCAGAGCGAGAAAGAGAGAAAAGTAAGAGGACGAGACGACGGAATCACTTGATTGTACTCTACGACGCTAACCATGTTGTTCTGTGCGAGTCGCCTGTTCCTAGTTCGCCGTTCGTACACAGAAATCTATATATAGGTAAATTCACCCGTCAGTATATATTCCCTATATAGTGCAGAGTGGCCGTAAAAGATGTATATGTACAGGGACAAAAGTGAAAAAAAAATGCTGTAGCATAGTTGCTACTTGTACAATTGTGTGAGTTGAGGAAAGAGGACAAACCCCCATCAAGGCGTACATGTGCATGAATGCATGGGAACGCTTGTGAGTACACTTTATGCATTGAGCTTGAAGCTAGAATTTAGAAGCTATAGATGCTGGAAAATCTAGAGACATCTTTAGCTACTAGACTCGTCTCCATAGTCTGGAGTCTCGAGACTGTAGAGTCGGAGAAAGAAGAAAGAGAGATAGCTGTGTGTATGGAGAAGTGAGAGGCTGCGAAATGGAGATTTGGGGCGAGGGCATTAGCACACCGGATGCCGGTTTGGTGAAAGGAGGACTACAAGGACAGCAAGTCATAAAATGATCATAGTTCATTGAGACGGACATGGAACATGGGACATGGGCAAAAAGGGGATGGAGGATTCTCCATGTCCATCTGCAGTTATCGCTGATTTACGGGTTCTCCGCAAAACGTCCCGTGCTTTGTCCAACCATTAATTAAAATTACGGCTGTTAATATCTTTCCCCAATTGCGCCTCGTCAATAAGTCACCCTTCACCAAAGACTCGACTGTCTTTCAATCCTCAATATACATCTCTATATATCTATATAGCCACCTATCCATGCCCATGTAGACTCGTACATGAAACTCTCAAATATTTCCCTCGTCGTACACATCACCATCCATCTCACACCGTTTATACCGACTCCCCCCTCTTTCAACCCAAAAAATAGATCCTTACCATTGATGTCGACCCTCGACCCCATCCGCACATATTCGAATCCTTCGATCCCCAAGATGGACATTCACTGAACACTTTTTATACCTATGATAGCCGTTTAGACTGTCTCATCGGTGAGTATCAATCAAATCCAATGTAATACCACATGATAGTCATGTGGACAAATGGACAATGAAATCAAATGATTATTAATTAATATTTTAGCCCTAAAAGTACTTTCCAAAAAACTATTAAATCTTCCCCATGAAGGAAAGTAAAACGAAAATACGGCAGTGTTTATGTGCGCTTTAAATATGTCCGCTTGAAGTTAAAACTTGATTTGTTCCAAATTGTTTCATATTTTTTTGTGGAGAGCACGTTTCGCCCTCACTCGAACGAAAACCAATCACGTTCTGAGTTTTTCCTATACTTGCAATGCAAAATAGTAAACAAAACACTGAATTTACTAGGATAAAGCTTGTGAAAACATACACAGAGTTGTCTCAATATTTCACAGATAAAATTACCAGCTAATTGTTCACCGATTGTAAATAGAGAGAAACTGAAAATTTCCTAAATACTCGAGTCTGATAACAAGTCAGTAGACCGTAACCGGTCAGTGATGATTGACTGCTGTGTATTTACGACTGCTGCTTACATTTCAGCTAAAATTGTATGCACAAAGTTTTATTCAGTGTTCATATTTAAATATTTTAATATGATTGTTGAAGATACCTACTTCGTGCAATGTTGAGAATTCGACTTATATAACAAGTGTATTTTCTCCTTTTTCGTTTTCAATATACTTACAATGTTGAGGCGCAAACTGTCCAATCTGTTACAAACTACACTATGAATGGAATTTATATTATAATTTATAGGTAGTGAAAAAAGGATACTCGTATGCTTGGCTAGTATTAATACATGTGTATGTATTGCGATAAGAATATATACGCGCAAAAAAAGAATCCAATCAGAATATAAAGTCGTGACCTGCTGCCGCTCAAGTAATTAAATGCAGTGGACTCATTGGCTATATCCAAACTGGAATCAAATGCTCATGAAACTTCATCTCATCATCTCTAAACATCCTAATGATCCCCCTGATGAGACCAACCCCAATATTTTTCTGCCGACATCTCACTTTGTCCATATACATATCTATAATATCTTCCTTTAATTCTTTTATATCACCCCTGGGTGAGTTTAAATTCCAAGAATTCATACCACATTCCAGACTACTTATCGCTCGAATTTCGTACCTTATGAAACATAATAAATAAAAGTCGATCAAAAAATGGTCAATGATTGTACCTTACTCATTCTTGCTGTGAGAGCAGAGGGTGTGAAGCGAGTTTTTAGCTTCATAATTTTTACAAATGAGATCCATACTGTTCCTTGCCCTCCTTTATAGGTTTTTATTTAGTTTCCTTCGTCCCATCGAATTTTGTTCTCACTGTTATATGTAGGAATGAAATCAGAGAGATGTTGAAAAAATATTGACACACGTCGTGAAAATCAAACAAATAAGACAAAATGAAATGAAATACTCTAATGAGGCAGAAAATGAAAAGTATGATGCTCCACGCGTGGAATCTGGAAACTCAAGCAGAAGTGGAAGTCAAGAGGAAATAAATAAAGAGGAAAATCATTGTAACAATAACAAGGGAATAAATTCGATGGATGGACGAAGGAAAGATTCGCCACTTTCTGTATCTGTATATGCAAGTAGAATGTCAATGACCTGGAGAGGTTTATCCAGTCATTGAAATACAACTCAGATCAGTTCTCAATTTGCATACGCCCTTGCCCTCTTGAGTTGGAGGACGTTCTACGTCGTTTGTATTATACAACCATAACAGACACCATGTACCAACAACAAGAAGAGTTATGACTTTCAAGACAATCCCTATTCAAATTCCTGAATTTTGAATTCAAATTCAATTGTCGCTAAACTACGAATACCGGGCACTCATACCCAAATAAATCATAACGTACTTTTTTTTGTTATAATTGTTTTCCCTTCAGTTAGCATAGATTTATTTGTGTCCATTCTAAAGCTACGTCGTATGTCATTTCTACAGCATAACCAAAGTCACTGGAATCTCTTTATCTGATTATCAGTATTGTTGATATTGTACTATTACGTAGTATATAAACTGATGAGTGGTCATGGTCAGAATAAACAATTGCGCAAGAAATCTTGATAGTCTAGCTAATTTTTTTCCATTTGATAATTTATAGAAGCATGATAAGTCGCAGTTTACGACTTTTTGTTGCTTTTCCTCCTGCTCCTTTTCCTCCTTTTCCTCCTTTTCCTCCTGATCTTTGTGTATAAAAAGGGGGAGAGAAGAAATACACACTCTCTCTAACGCCAAGATTGAAAATCCAAAACCGCAACAATGACGACAACACAATACAATTTCTATCTCTTTCATGTGCAAGAATCCCCCCTAAAAATATCTATATGCGTTTCAGATTTTTTAATAAAGCCAAAATAGTAGTACAATAAAGAATAAACTTGAAGCTATCTGATATCCATGTCAAAAAGGGAAAGGGTTAAAATCTCCAGGCTAAAGGTACCCAGCTCCTCTGTTCCGCTTCATTACTCCAGTTTCTCGTAGAAAAATCCAAAGAAAAATCTTTGAAAAGGCGCACAAGAATTTTTTTATTTCAATACCACCGTAAATAGGTAGATAGTAAAATGAACGTACAAGACGATCCGATTTCGAAAATGTTTCCATTTTTTCGAGTGCATAATTTTTCTCACATTTTTAATACGAAAATGTTTTCTAAAAATGTTTTAGTATGTAATTATAAGAGCCGAATAGTAAACGTATAGTATCATGTCTGACATCACACACATAAAGAACAACGAGATGAGGAGAAAATAGAGCAGAGTAGGTAAGGGAAACACAGACAGATTGCACTAGAGTCTTCAAAGACTTTCAAATCCACACAGAGTTTGGATATAAACAAGAATTTTTTTCTCTTCTCTTTCTCGTCTTCGTCTTCATCCGGATGAATAAACAAGCTTGGCTCATTCGCGAATGCTCCACGTTTCCATTGCACTCACGCAATTCTCCAAACAACATCTCATACAAGACTTTTCATATTATCTGTATTTTTGTGTCCAATAAAAAAACAGAAAGGATCAAGCAATTCATTACTCAAACAATTATTTGAAATGGTATAAGTCAGTTTAGCTCATACCATTAAAAGAAGCTTTAAAGTTATTATTATTTAGTGCTTTTTATTTTACATTCCTCAACATTTAATTTTTAAGAAATAAATAGTTATAGATAAGAGGACATTGTGGATTTATCACAAAAATTAAAACTTGAAACAGCAATGGAGAGAGCTGAAGACGACAGCCAGTTTCAAGCCTCAAAATTATCAAGATGATTAGACAGTAAACTGATGATAAATGATAAATCCTTATTTGTTCTAAATGTAAACAGATAGTAATTGTCAAGACTAAACAACTAAACGAGAAGAACTGACGAATCAAGGAATCAACAGTCGACTTTCATCAGTTTACAATGAAACGAAAGGGAACTTCCGTGATGGAATGAATAACAAAAATGGAATTGTATCATCATCTGATCGTGATCGTGTGTGTGTGTGTGTTGTGTACTCACACTCACATAAAAAAAACTGTGGTGCTCTGGTGCCAGAGTGTTTTGTTGTCTGTTGAGTATTTGTATTTATGTTCGTGTGGTGGATCAGATGAGAGAGTCAGGAATTGAAGTTGTGTAGTACATAACAGCTAACAGTAACATCGAATGGAACCAGAGTCCAACAAGAGAAGGCCTTGCCAAGTCAGGGTAACCCTGACCTTATACTTTCATGTCTTATATACCAAAGCTCTTACTTGTACCTCCACTTCCCAATAATATTATTAAGACGCACACACATTCCCACATGTAACACACATATATCCATATGTAGCTTACTCGAATTTGCATCTGTAATAATGAACGTGCATACTATAAATTAATATCTATAGAATCAAAATCTACTAAAATGCTCCATAGTTAAACCACAAATTCTTTTTACAATCTCATCATTTTTGCTGCATTTACAAAAACTGTCATCGAATCTCACCCCATTTTCCACGTACATCGAGTCGACGCATGGCTCACTGACTATTTTTTCATTTCCGTTAACCTATTTACTTCATTATTAGATTTATTCAAGTCGCCCATACAAAACACTGCCTCGTAAACTTTTTTACCCTTAAAGAACCCTGCTCATGTCAACTCCTTTTATATAAATGCACGGAAATCGTGTAAATAAGCTGATCCCATGCGTACAAGAGGATGATTTTTGTACTCAAAGTCGTGC